>CM056995.1:139574993-139999993 GCA_029891345.1 Dryococelus australis | reverse complement strand
CAACAGGACAAAACGTCCTTGGAAGGCCACCCATTCTCTACCCTGTACAGTGAACGGTAGAGCCATGAGACTAGGATACTGTCCCCTGGAAAATAGCTTGCCAGCTCGAAGTCCCCCCCGCCTCACCGTACTCAGCGGTGCAGAAGATGGGAACTTCTTCGGGCCTGGGGAAACCAGTGACCTCTGGACACCAACCTCACCACTACTGGAAGGCCACCCATTCCTTGCACCCAGGTGGAGGGAACGGTAGAACCACGGCACTAGGTACGCTCCCGGTGGGATCTGCTTGCCAGTTAAGGTGAACTACTCTCATTGCACACTTAGCGGTGCTGAGTGGGGTTACACTCTGTTGCAGCGGAGACCAAACTCATTGGGACAACACCATGCCGTTCCTGCAACCAACACTTTGCAGAATGAGACTTCCACACTTCCAGTGGGTAAGTCAAGAGAGGTGCGGTGTTGGCTGTAGCAATTCGCAGCTAGACTAGCACACCAACAAGTTGACTGCTTAACTCCTGCAGACCTGATCCTAGTCTAGAGCCAGATACCTTACACCCGCAGGAGAGGTGTTCAGAAGAAGGCCAAGATGGCGAGGTCTATCTCTAAAGATCCACAAGGGCTTAGCATCTTCCCAGAGGGTTTGGGCTAGCAAGTCATGTGAACAAGCTGCTTTAATGCGACAACTCAACATACCAATACGACCTGTTACTCCTACAGCACTGTTTGAGCCACCCACCCGTATAGCGAAAGGATACCATCCAGTGGTACAGGAGATCCTGTTCAGCAACGGGTCCACCTACACTCCGGCAGTACCTAGCGGCACCATGACCGTAGAAAACCCTTGCACCTCAAACATACACCCCACACTCCAGTCAAGCGCATCCAGGGCCGAGGGACCTACACTAGCGACACCCCATATGGGCCAGACACACCATCCCATTCACTTGAATTCATTCTCGCACCCAAAGCCTGCACCACGCAGAGACCAGACTTCGTACCAAGCCAGCGGCCAAGACCAGTAATATGTTCCAGTCAGACACCACTGCCAAGGGACAACTAGAATCGTAAATACATGACTTGCCTAGCAACGAACAAGTCACTCAGGGATGCAGGCAGCCAATTAGCCGGGTCTGTCATGCATCAAGTCGTAAGTCATTATTTGAAACGTCCAGTCCCTCTAAGCAATTCTTGTTTCAATTACCTTCCCCTTGGGAACGCGTCACACTTAATAAATTATAGTTTGCTTTTTATAAAGGAAGGTAGGTAGGGGCCAACATCTCGTCGACAGACAGGTCATTAGAAATGGAGTGAGCTAATCAGAGCAGGAAACGGCAAGGAAATGTCTATTTTATGCAGTAGACCATCCCATCTTTTCCTGGAGTTATTTCAGGCCAGGATAACTGGATTGGGACATGAATTAAGTGGTTTTACCACTGCATAGCCTAGCTCTGTTTCTTGATAAAGTTTGATACACTACACATACAAACCTTGGTGTGAGATCCATGTTCTTGATGACTCCGTTATCACTGTGCAAGGAGATCTTCATGTAACCTTGCACCCAGGACTCCGCACGAGGTGGTTTAGCAAGATCCAGTGTGACTTTGTAGTGGCGACCTATGCAAAAATTCAGTGAAAAAATAACTGTTTATAAAATAAGAGTGGTTTCACTACATTTTCCAGCACTATTTACACACTCAAGCTAAAAATAGGAGGAACAAACTATGTGAAAACTATAACATATACCGTATTTACCCAAAAGGAAGACTAGGTTTTTGACAGAAAAAGAATAGAAAAAATAAAGGGTCATCATACAATTCGGGGTCATCTTCAATTCAAAACCTAGGCACAAATACCATGTATGTGCAACACTGCTAGTCCAATATTTAAGTTTGTGTTACATGCACAAAATTACTACCGGCTTCTATTCATAATTTTTTACTCAGGTAGTTAGTCCTTCAAAATTGGCATGCCACAAGACCCAGGGATTTGACAAAGGCTTTTCATGCTTAAAGCATAAGTACCACGAGTCCTATGGTTGTACATATTTCTATAGTGCTGAGACTGTAACTGTCAACTTTGACAAGGGTCCCCTTATCTGATATCGCCCGGCTATAAAGAGGAAGCTCTTTGCTGGGAAGCAAAATGGCTCAAGTCAAGAATAACACCCACAAAAGTTTTACAGTGTAAGCAAGATGCTGCTACCATACAGCCAGGTTAGACACAATTATTTCATTGTGATTAGCTTTTCTTTAAAAGTAAATAAAATATATCATATTATTCATATAATAGCATTTCTTTTTTAAGGGTTTGTCAAAATTCATGCAAAAATACTTTTTACCAAAATAATTTTTTCAGCACTTCACAAGGGTAGTCTCAATCAATTCAGGTTTAAATATTTTTCCCTCAAAAATATTTTTTTAGGAAGGGGTTGTCTTACATTCAGGGTCATCTTCCTTTCAGGTAAATAAGGTAAATTTAAGTGGGGACAGTGCAGTTTATTATCTCGATTAGTGCACACATAATGTACTAGTACTTAATGAATAATAAATTACACTTGTTACACAATTACATTAGAGGCGTGATGTTCAGATATTTCAGAGCATAATGTGGTTGCCACCGACTTCATATGGAGCAATCAGTGCTTGACACTTATTTATGCAGTAGCAAGAACAACTGTGCATAATAATAAAATATAATGTACAGTACCTGATAAAAGTTTTAGAAGAATAAAAACAAAGTTCACTGAATGACCACTAGTCGGGTTGAAAAAAATATACTTGGTCTTGTTAAACGCTATGCATTCCTATTCTATAATAATTCAGAAACTCTTAGGTACATGCAGGGGTGGATACAGCCTTTGCAAGGGGAAGACTATTTTCTCATGCACAAGACATTATGAATATGTACATGTGTGTACACGTTATTCACAGTAAAGTGAGCACTTTTGAAGGCCCTATAATTTGGAATATTAGTCAAATATATTTTATTTAGCCTTAGGCGTTAACTGCCGAGTTGGGTGGCATATACACACTGTGTTTATTACTTACATGGCGATAGTTATTTTTAATTGTGGTTAAAGAATAAAAATGGCCGAAAGGATAAAAAGTAACTAGGGCCTCAAAAATACTGTAGTGAAGAGCCAATACCCTCATCATCTTGATACAGATACCTTGATCAATTCTTAAGTTAGCTATTTGATACTCGATAATTAATATTTTGGAAAATTATTGGCAGGCCATTAGTTGAACCACTTCAGTAGGAAATTTTATTTTGGTAGGAAATTTTATTTCAGTAGGAGGGTTAGTTTTGCCTTCATTAGAAATGGTTGCCCATTCAAAAAAGTACATTTCACTGGACACCGGCTAAGAGCCAGCAGCAGTCAGACCAAAACGGCAATCGCCGCCCTCAATAACACGTTGCAGTAAGCACGTGGTGCAGTACCGCTGCACAGACTTTCCCAAAATGGGATACTTACTGTTTCCAGTGTGCTGTGTCTTTTCTTTCAGGGTCTAAAATTGTTTGCAAAATGTAATATTTTCTTTTCAGGGTTGTGTAAGTCATATTTAAATTCAAAGTGTGTGCGGCGCCGAAGATCTGGACAGTACCATTCAGGCTATGATGCCTTTCAAAAACATAACAAAATTGCAGCCTTAAAATTCTATTTGTAAAACTATATTGAAATTGCTTTTGTGCTATTCTATTTTAATACAATAATTTTTACTTAGCATGCATAGCACTTCCGCTTGAGTGATCCCCGTAGGCAGCCATGGTAGGTCCACGCGACACCTGCCTCTGGGCAGTCGTCCTAGGAGAGCTTTCAAGGTAAGACGTTGTCACGTACGCACTTCATATTTTTACACTGAGTTAGATTTCCATAGTTTCATGTAGTATACCGGTTAACCTTTGCTTCGCATACATTTTGCCAGAAATCCCCAGCGTAATGCTATCCGCTTAAATAATTTTCTATCACCCTTGTGGCCTTTTGAAACTTAAAGGTGTAGAGGAGATAATGAAGAGGCCACACGACCCGCGCAACTTGTGTATCAGGTGCCATCCGCCCATGTTAAGGGCTTTTTATTGTAACTTCTGTTTAGTTGCGACGAGCAATATTGAGGGTAATATTTGTAGGTGATTATTTCAGGGTTAATTATTTTATGGCCACATCGCCCACAGCCATGTGGTTAGTTACTGCCAAGTCCATATCTGCGCCATCCACGCGTTTAGACGTTTAATTCTTGTAATTTCATGTGCGCCGTAATTTGTGTCACGGTTATATGTATTGTTTCATTAAGGGTTCTTGTATTTTTTATGTTTGATGCTTTTTGTGTCTGACCACGCAGTCACTTCATATGTTTGGATTTTTTCGCCATCAACCACGCTAAGAGCTTTTGTATGCTCGCATCTTAAAGGGAACTATTTTCCTAACGTAATTCTCATTTTGGCCAGTTACAATGAACAAAATTTCATAAGAAATAATGCATTTTACATTTGTACACGTGGTCCACTAAGAACTTCATCCAGCGGCATTCGCACCATTTAATACTGGTTTCACACACCTGTGTGTTTATTTTGCCTATTCATGTTGTGCCCCAGGTTCATCCAGTGATATTTACAGTATGTATTTTTGTACAGCGGTCTTAGTTTCCGTCCTAACCCGCTCTGTGTATTGACAGTCGCCACCACATCAAGTGGTTTGGGAACGTTCCCCAACGAGTAGGCGTTGGTGACGAGAATAGACGCACGTGGTATTGTTCATTTTCATACTCCGTGTCCTGTCTCCAGGAAAAATCTCTAGTCCACCCTAGCGGCTATAGACCCCTTTCCTTGTGGGGACTGTGTTCTCAGACACCGCGAAGAAATCAGCCATCTAGGCGTGCGCAAGTTGAGTAACGTGCTGGGGGAATCACCGACCAGAACTGGCTAGTCACATCTGAGGTAACCATAAAACTCATTTTGGCACGAGATGTAACTTGACTAAATAAACCCAGCTCCTCCTCAGTGTTTGAAAGTGACACGTTTAGTATTGAAAGTGTTTTGTAAATATGCACGGGTGAGATGAACACAGAGAACCCACAGGATCCCAGGGTCTCAAAGTGCGGTGCGTTGGAACCACCGTTGGCACCCATCTACCAGTAAGTAAAAAGTGTATTAGTTCGTCTGTCTCTCACCAGATGGCATCACACTGCCAAATGAGACTACTGAATTTGCCATTTCTTCACACTTTTTGAAACAAACCTTTGAAAAATCACCCCAAGTATAATGTGTGTGGTTGTTTCCTAAATATTGCACGTATCACAACCGTTTTATACGTCTGTAAAAATAAAATGATCTTATTTTTCGTTAAATTCAACTTTTACTTATATTTTATGGATAATCTTTATTTTCAATTAATATAAATTAAACCAAAGAATAAATAGATGTGATGGTATTGCCTAGTAAGAAATAGTTCTGATGCAAAATATTACCCTGAGTGCATACGAATATGGTGTGTGGTCCCTTTGGTGTGATTTCCTAGATTTAGTTAAGCTTTGTTTGTATGAGGTGGAGGAATATACTGACAGCAGAACTTTAGCAGGGATTCAGAAAAGTTGGAAGTAAGTGTGAATCAACTATATATAGTAGTGTGCTTTTGGAAGCAAATATTTACATTGCATGCTTCTCTCCAGCAGTCCAAGTTCGATTAAAAGATTTCAAATAGATTCCAAGCAGCTGTATTTTCATTATATTCTACCAAAAAAATTAACATTTTATTTTAAAGTAGCAAAAGAACGCAAGTTTTTCTATTGTTATAAATTATGCATTGTCTTTAATCCCAATATTCAAGAATCACAGCACAGCCGATGCATGCACAATTGTTCGGAATGTAAATTTCAGCCATAGTTTTTGTATTGAAAACTGAATCGCAGGGTAAATGACAACTATTTATTCTAAAGTATCATTAACAGCAGCTTTGAAAGAATATTGCAACAGTAATTCAAGTTTTTGAGCCATACCATTTCTGGATTACTTTCGTTTGAAAAGAAAGTGTAAACTATTTTTAACAAGCATTGGCCTATGAAACTTTATATGGCCATGGCAGCTGGTGAACATGTACTTGTTAATCTGCTAGATGGCTGTGCTGTTACTCCAATGTACAATTGTTAAGTTTCTTGCTAGGTGACGCATCACCCTAGATCCTGTTCTTGCAAATATGCTGATGCATGTAACTAAGACTAGTCACAGTTACTTTGGTGAGCACTGGTCAGGTGTGCTCTGGTACCCAGTTAAGGCTGCGTGGTTTGCCTACTGGAGACTAACACTGGTCGGGTTGGCTGTCGACTTGGCACAAAGTCAGCTACAGTCGGCAATGCGATATGTCGAGGTACCACCTTAGCCCCCAAAGGTAGGACGGACTTACCAGAGCACTCGCTCACCGATCTCCTGGGGCCAGCAGTCACCTGGGTGCTGCGGGCTAACGAGATGCAGTATGGAGAGGCGAGATATCTCTGGCTCCAGGAAGTGGCTGCATTGCTTCTGAAGAACGAGTCGTCGGTTACGCCCAACCTGGTGTCACTCCCAGTGACCAAGGCATGTACTGCAGGGTGTAGCTCTGTGCCACATCTGGTGTGCGAGGGGAAATACACTGGGGTGCTGACAGGAGAGGACTACCTCTCCACTCACTTTCCATCGGTGCAAGTAATCTACGGTACCCCTACTAAGTGTAAAGCCCAACAGCAGTGGACAGCGCAAACCTTGTGCTCCTATGGCTCCGCACCTTGGCGCAAAAACCTAGAGTGGTAGGTCGTGTGAGCCGTCTTCCTACTACTGTCAGGGTGAGTTCCAACAAGTCTGGCACTCCAGTCCTAGGCAAATAGCTCTGCCAGCATCTTCGGCACTCCGGTCAGCGATACAACCTGAGGTGGCTGTCCTGCTCCTGATGGAGGTGTTCCTAGTAGTTGGAGCTCTACCTTACTGTCCACCTGGGTGCACAGAACGGGTGGCCGTCGAAAGTGCTGTGTGTGCTGACGTACAGATACCCGAGATCTTAGTCTTACACTATGGTTCGTACTGTTATTACACCCAGTCACTTGCTTACTCCGTCTAGAAGTAGCATTCCTAGTATCAGAGAGGATTTACCTCTAAACTAACTTACTCTCAGGATAGGATTAAAAACGAATAAATACTGGTGACTCGTACCTACTACTAAGCAAAGTGAAAACAGAAGTAAGCTACGCTTAACAGGTGGAGGTGATCTGCTCCTAGACTAACCAAGTATAGAATAAACTCGATGGCTATGAAAACAACTCTGACGCAGTTACAGTAACCTGGGGTATCTAGAAGAGACCTAACAATGGGGGCCACTACCAGAAGGGCAGTGGTTGTAGTTTCCACGTACCAGCAAGTAGTTGATCCAGGAGAGTCAACAGTGGAAGTGTGGAGTGTAGTTGAGCAGGCTTCTGGTGTTTAAGACTTCTGGAAGCAGGTGGTGCTTGAAGTCTCTGGTCAATGGTGGTGGCAGCCACTGGTGATTATTGAAGAACTGGAAGCTCTTTGAGAGGATAGTGAGGGTCTTTGGTACAGAAGTGTTGAGGCGAGCCACTAGAGAATACAACTGGCGTCTTCGGCCGCGTACTTCCTTACATTGTGCGCTCAGCCGGCCAATGCCTGGACTGGAGTGGAAGGCTGACGTCGCTCTGCGACATTCGCCTGGGAGCAAACAAGGTCAGAGAACTACCCTTGTGCTTGGATATATGGCCTTAGGCGCTCTGCCTTCATCGGGCAGACTTGTGGCTGTGGCGACACACTGTCTCTCGGGTGCATCAGGGAGGCTGACGTGTTCCACGGCCACTTGGATACTATGCTTGGTTCACGTACTAGAACCGCCCACTACGGTTGGAGCAATCCTGTGCGCACTCGTGAATAGCGTGCTGGGTTTGACCCTTCCTCTGGATGCGTAGATACTATGAGCAGTATAAGGAATTTGGATCTGGTACATCAGGAAAATACCCACATCTCTAACTGTCCCTTCCGCGGGAAACAACCCTGTTGCCATCTATGGTTATGGTTCCTGGTAGATGTTGCACGTTAGGATGAGTCGTAGTAGTGTGTGGTATATTCACATAAGCGGTACGTGCCAACGCATTCACCCAATCAGCTTGACAACCTATGTATAGCTACCACAGAATTTTATGTTGTTTGCTGGAGGATGAGCATCACATTACACAGCATGAATTGTATGCGATTTTTTTTACAGAATTACCGAAAAAATTTGTGCGTGACTGCCATTGGCAGACTGCAAGTCACGTTACAAAGGTGTTTTGTTGGGTGCTAGGCTAGTCACATGAGGGGGGAGGAGCACACTACTCATTGCACGGCACAGGCGCTCGGTCAGTGTATAGCACTTGTCAGGTCACTTTCCAGCAAGGAACAAAGTCTGGTTCAGCAAGCACTATTTTACGTTTTGATGGGACCACTCGTATTGGTATACCTGGGTGACTTAAGACCTGACGAGGCAGTGCAGGCTGAGGTTTGACTCGTAACTCACTAGGGGCTGCCCCTGAGGTAGGTGTGCTGGTCTGCCTTTGTTTGCGAGCTTTGGCTGACACCGAGGTATGTGGCTTACGTGGAGTTCCTCAAAACCAGAGATTGTCAAGCCCAAATGACTTATCTTGGCCACTGAGATATACCTGAACTACTGGATGGTGTCCCTTGGCGAGTTTGGTAGGTGGATCAAAAGAGGCAGGCACATAAATCTATGAGGCAGGTCTTGATGGACAGGGTTCTGCAGCATGTTCCCATGGGCAGAGATACTCAAGCCTGCTGGGTAGTGGGTTAAGCTCCGGTGGATATTTAGAGGTAGTCTGCCTGTTTTACTCTCTGAAGAACACCACTGTGATGGGAAAAGGTCATGAGGCATGATTTTCTATGATCAGACCTCACAGAAGTGGAGCAATTGATGTGTAGGCAGCATTAATTGTGTGCGTATTGCATCTGTCAGCCAAGGGCCGTATCTCACTCTCAAACTCCAGCACCAGCAGAGCAGGGGCAAGTTCCTTCTAGGGCTGGTCTCCCCAGACCCAGAGAAATACTCCTCTCGCACCAGAAGCGCGGTGAAAAGAGCAACCTCCAGACTGACAAGCCAATCCTAACCTAAGAGGACGTAGTACCTAATGTCATGGCTCTGTTCACTACACTTGGTGCAGAGAACGGGTGGCCTTCCATGATTATACTGTGACAGTTTTTTTTTGTGTTTTAACGAGACAAACAAAACCCGGTCACCTGCTGTTCCTCGTACTGGTCCGATGTCTACGAGGTGAAGTACTAAAATTACGGGAGAGATATTCGTATATTCCATATGAAGGAAATAAACAATGGTGGTGGTGGTGGTGGTACTACCTGCTATCCACGTGAGCTTACAAAAGTTAAACATACTACATGAATACAGATGAAGGCGACCTGCACCTAGGCTAACAGGATAGGCAGTAAAAAGCAGCTATGAAAATAACTGACTAGCGCTACTACTGTTGTCCTGAAGGGACCGGCACATGTCTCAGTGTTTTAACGATGTAAGACTTAAGGCATAAGTTGTTCGGTGAAGAGATTGGCGAGTACAGTGCAACCCAAGGAAGCAATCTTGATGAAAGGTAGAGTCTTCAGCACTAGGACGGGGTGAAGACAAGACTAAGGTAGCTGATGAACAGATGTCAATTGCTTGAAGACTGGTCTCAAGCATTGGTGCAACCCTCTATTTATACTCTGGCGGCAACAGCGTACCCCTTGATCAGCTTACATAGGAGGTTGTCTTGGAGAGGGGGTAGCAGCTGTGACAACATGACATACTCAGTGTGTGACGTCTGTGGTCAGCGCTGGATCAAGGTTCATGCCTCAGCGATCTTACTAGTAATGGTATCTGGCGGCGCGCTGCTATACTTGGTTGATCTCTAAGCATGGCTTCGGTGGCTCGTATGGTGAATAATAAAATCTGACATGGAGCATCAGTCCCTTGCCTTGGGTAGATAATACAAATCCTGACGTCTTGTGGCTGGCGGTTGCAAATCAAGCTCCGTTAACAATGCTCCAGATTCGTTTGCTCTGACGAGTAGAAGTATATTCAATAATATGCAGAGACACATCACACATCAATATATTCCATGTTTTGCATGCGATTCTGTCTGAAGAACAAGTAACTTTTATGAACAATTTCACGTAGTACATAAATATTGAATTATTTTATTGCAGATCTTCATGAACATTGCAATTAAAAGCTTTTTTTCAGGCCAAAAAAAAATAATTCATGGTACTTGATTCTAATCTGCACCTTGTTTTTTTAAATATTTTCAGAAAAATTGCAGTTAGAATCTAGCAAATACACTAATAAAACACAGCAAATAATACTCACTTCATGACTAAGTGTTGAACAAGTTACTTTTTTTTTTTTTAACAGTAGTATTTACTGACATGTGTGCTATGGGGTGTGACTATCCTAGAAGGTAGTATCGTACGTTGACTACCCTGCCAAGACCAGCTTAGCCTACCACGGCAAATACTATAAGTCCAATTAGGCCTACGAGGCGTAAAGGGATTCAATACAGCATTCGGCCGCTTGGGGGCAGGTTTACTATGGACGGAGGGGGGGGGGGGAAGTCAAACCCCAGAGAGCCGGATAGAGGGGACTTCCCGCCCAGGGAGTGTGAACCTCCTCACTATTAGGGTCGCCAATATTCGGGGGGGGGGGGGGGGGGGGGAATGCCAGTTGTCCAAGCGGATGAAATGGTTAGAGGTTTAATCTAATGTGATGATGGGGGTGCGTGGTCTGGCAGATGAAACTTTAGTTGGGCGAGTAGGTGGACGGGTTGGGACGAAATCTCCGGGGGACATGTCACACGGGCACGGGAGTCTGGTTGTGCAGGAAGTCGAACCCAAATCACCTTTCCCATTGCCAGTTTCATGCCGCAACATTTCAGGAGTACTGTGCCCGCGGGGTGTTTCACTCTGATACACCATCCAGATTTAAATTTAACATTACTGAAGGTTTACTGGGGCTGGCTAGCAGGGTTGTCATGAGGAATAACCTCGTTCTCCTGGCTTAATTTCTCCTGTTCTTCGTATTTCATTGTCGGATACCCAGGCCAATTGCCACCGAGCAGGTGATCTAGTGGGGAAGAAATATCCAAAGGGATAAAGGGAGAAATTGCTTGTGATGTTTGATGGGGACACCTAACCAGGGGTTCGTCCTCAGGTATGGAGTTGGCATTAGCTTGAGCAAGGGCACGACGCTCCCTACGTCTTTGCTTACTAAGAGCACCACCTTTCTTATTGTACATCTGTTTATTAGTAATCACACAACACCAAAATATAGGGAGAAAGGGTCCGCTAACTAATAGTCATGGTACACAATAATTTAACGTTACGTGGTTGTTTATTGCTGGGTTTGGTCCCTGGGGAGTAAACGCAACTAATACAGAAATGTACAATTATTATTAAAGTGAGTTTACAAACACTGGAGAAAACTATGATACGTGAATCACGTAAATAAAACGGGGGTCAGGCGAAGGCAAACCTGAAGAAAGTAAAATATATATGTAGATACGCAACTTTACAACGGCTAAATATGAAAAGTATAGCAACGCAGTTTTACAGCAGCTAGATTATGGGGAAGCTAATCAGGCAGGTAACACGAAACGCAATGGCTCATTACCACGGAGTCAAGGGTAGTTGATTTGGGTAAGGATTACCGGGTTAAAGTGGAGTATACCTGTAACTCGTTAAGACTTCTCAAATGCAGGTCCTCGGTGACATTAAGGTCAAGGTCCAGAGGAGGGGGAGAGGAGAGAGAGATATATTCTTGATGCAGGTTTAAGGTGCAGGTCAAGAAAGGAGGGTTGGCTGTAGGAAGTAGAGGAACCCTTGGTCAGACTTGAAGGTGAGCCTTCTGCATGCTGGATGTAGGAGAGTCCTCCATGGACAGGAGTGGAGAGCAGCAGAGCCGTTTTGGACTGGAAGGTAATTCCTTGCAGACTGAGACGAGTCTTCAGCAGACTGGGGGTTGGGCTCATATACTCTTCAGTCGCCTAGCCTGGCGCCACTCACTGGTGCTGGCTGCCGGGGCTGTATTTATTTATACTAAATTTTCTCCAGTCAGCAGTTCTTCGGGATGCGGGGGGGTAGCGTACCTACCAACACAGGCACATTTGTCGGGGTTGCAGACGCGCTGCGAGTTTCTTCTTATCGTCCCGTGTAGAGGCGACGACAAATTAATACCCCTGTCTCTGACTGTGACGTCACGAGGTCATAGGGGTGCTGCCATCTCTCGTGACTGTAGGAGCTTCTTCCAGGGGCCAGACACGAGTTGTAGAATTCTCAATAATAGTAATTCCAATCACGGGGGTGCCGTTTGCATGTATAATTCTGGACGAGCAATGGGGATTGTAATTACGCACATAATATACAATGATGTGATTGGCTACCCAGGCTTGTAGACTTCTTAGCGCGATACATTTTGGATTGCCGCTTATATATTCCTCCGGACCGCACGTGACTCTTAGATGGGGCGGAATCGTGCGTAGAGCACGCAGTCGCGCTGCGCAGCATTCTGGCATGCGTCATTACAAAAGGGAATCTAATATTTCCAGAGTGAAGAATTGGTATTGTTGATACCTATCGAAACCGAGGGTATCGCGATATCGAGAATCGTAATCAGCCCATCCATATGCAATTAACTCAAATGGTAGCCTCTGTACTTTTACATCCTTTATACACTGTTTTAGATAAAAACAGCATTATTTGCCTATGTAGATGCTCCTTTGTACCATGCAACAAATTTGTTACAGCTAAGTAGGTGATCTGCAATGTGACTAATTACTAAATAAATTATTGTAATGCATTACAAATTACAGAGTATGTATTTATGTTACATTTATCAACTGCCAGCCTCTATGGAGGAGTTCATTACAGTGCTAATGCAAGACATTTTGTAAACAAATTACAGATGGTCTTCGATGTAGAGATGATATTTGAAACATTTTAGGCAATGTAATGTGTGCACCAGTCCTCCATCAGCTATCCCAATATGATAGAACATTCATGAACAGACAGATCTATGATGCTAATTTTCATGTTAACACAAACTTAAGATACAATGATCTTCAAAAAAAGTCTAAGCAAGATGCTCCTTTCCACTGACCTTTGTGACGTATCCGTTTTCTTAGAATTGTGTTTTTATTTACACCACATTATGGCATTCCCTGATGAACAGTTGTCTTCAGGTACTATTTATGTACATGTTCCTTGGGAAAAGAAGCTGCTTTTAATTTGTTCTCTGTCATACAATACAAATTTTTCCCACTACAATATTGTTTCGTGTTTGAAAACAACAGAGTTTCACGCAGATGAGATACACATAAATGGGCTCTCAACTCCATTTTTCACTAAACCTGTTGACCCACTATGCTTTTCTGTGCATTTTCAATGCGCACTCCACTGACCGTTGCTCACACAGGAGCAAATCATTACTTCTTAACACTGCTATGGGACACATGCCTACAGGGTACATTGGCACATGTCAAGAAAGACTACAGACAGGTGGTCTGAAATTGTACTGTTCACCAAGAATACTCCACGAAGCCATCCCATACCCCTGTAGTGGAACTGTACTGTTCACTGAGACGCTGGCACACTCCAGAAATGTCAAACTTAGTGCCTCAGATTGCCACGCGAGGGTAGCACACGCCTATTCCAGCAGCTCCAGCCTCTCACTGAGGAGATAAGGGATGCAATGGATCCAGCAGATGTGATAAGAAATGAAAGGCACCCCCTCTGTAGCAAGAATATTCAGTCCCTGAGAAGTGAGGTTAGCCTACCCCTCACCCTTAGCTTAACAGTCAAAGCTCCTCCATCACTTACAAAGGCCGCAGGTAGCCACCACCACCACAGACTCTCAGTCCATGCTCCTCCACTGCTTGCAAATGCCAGAGATCGCTCTCGAGGTGCACGCCAACTGGTACTTTAAGGCCAGGATTCTCATACATATCCGAAGACGCCGATAACCAGAGGTTCAACACTTCAGCCGCTGCTGATCCTCCTCTGCAGCCACAGCATAACCCAAGCTTCTTGGAGACGTTACTGCACCAAAAGGGTCCTGATGATGTCGCCCGCTTCTACCACCCACCTTCTGGTAAACCTCCAGCACTCCCTTGACAGCAGGTTGCGCTGACATCCCTTCCGAACCTCTTGCAGCCCACCAGACGGTGCGGCTATGCCAAATAACCTTCTGGCAATTACAGCTTATTAGTTCCTTCAGAACACTTCCATAATAGACTAGGTGCTGTTAAATGTGTTAGTTATTTTTAAGTCAATTTAAGTTTACCAGTAGTATAGACGTTTCACCTTGCTCTTGTTTAGGTAGCCTTCGCCAGATTCTAACGATAGGTTCCGCTTCGGCAACCTATATCAAATTCAGTTAGAAGTTAGTGTGGCATCACAGTGTTTTATTGATACGTATATTAAATACTTACAATTTATCCATATTCTTTTGTGTGTCATTTAACGTAATTGTAAAACCCTTTTACCTTTATTTATTAGAAAACTTAACTTTCATGCTATAGGAAGAGCTGGTAATCGCGTAACCACCGAGGTAGAATACCCACACTTAGAGGCAAACTGAGATCTGCCAGCAAGTAGACCTTCAGCTGCACCTGAATGAACTAGATACACTAATCCACTAAGAGACTTAACCAGACTAGGTGTCCAGTACTCCGCCACCACTTGCAAAGGCCAGGTTAGAGCTGAGATACTTGGTACTGATTGACCTCTTGTGGGTGCCACACCCAGGACCCAGTGAGGAAGTGGCTTGTGCTGCTCAATCGTTCTGTCCACTGCTTGAAATGGCAATACGAAAGGAACACAGACTGTTACTGCAAGACACAATTCTTGAGTCTTGTAAGTACATTCTAGGGTCGCATAAAATACCACATTCTCGTCTATACGTATTTGCATTTATCAGAGGCTCAATGCCGTACTCCCAGCAGGGACGTGCAAGTAAAAGACTTGGAAGAGCCCTCTGGGTTACAGTAAATGAAGTGATTAAATTAAAACTAGTTGAAATAGCAGTGAGTGACATAAATATACCTTACCACTCACAACTGAGGAGAGGCCCTCCTGGGCATCAAAGGCCTTGGGTAAGGGCAGCTCTACCAGTATCTCAGCATCCGGTCAGCCTTCCCAACCCTAACATTGATCCTGCTCACCCCGCCGAGTCAACAGCTGCACAGACGTCAGCGTACAACGTAAACCTGGCACCACGGAAGAGCACCTTTCTCCTCAACAAAGCTAAGGTATCGTGTCCAACAAGGTGCAGGGTTGTGACAGAGTTCCAGATTTTGTACAAACCCAACAGCCTACCAGGCTGACCACACTATATCAGCCGGGCACCTCAGAAGCCTAAGGTTCACGTCTAATTTTCTAAATGCTCCTCCTGAAATTGGCCTCGCTGTACTTGAAGTGTGACGGATGCCACACTGCTGCACAGCCCCGTCTGCGCACACTCCGGGTCAACCTCACCCCATCAGCGAGCACTGAGTGTCTCTGGGCAAGTCATAAGTGGAATACACAATTCCAAGTGGCTACAGGATTGATTCATGGGATGGACAATTACCGACATGGAAGATAATTAACGTGCTTAAATTGTACTGCCCGCCCAAACTTCAACATGTGGTCGCAACCCCTGAGACACAAATTGTTTTACCAATGATCCACGGACCCACAGATAGCAGAGAAGAAAGTTATACGAGGGACCACAGGATCGCAACACCCCTGCGCCCAGTGATGTCACAGCGGCGGCACCTCAAGCGGAGATAGTAAACCTCAACCCAAGGTGATAAGGAATGCACGGCTCCGCCGCAACACTGAGATAAACGGCCCCTGCGGAGAAAGACCAACATCCCCCACACTCCCAGAAGAGCCCTGAAGATAAGGTTTTTGGACTATATAAGGTGGCTCAGAATCGCCTCTAGCCAGAGTTCACCGGCTCGCCGACCGCACAAGTCAGCAAGCTCTCCCTGGTCTGGGCAAGACTACCTCCTCTCCCAGCTTGCAAAAAGCTCTACCAGCTCCTGCAGCTTGAGAAGGCTCTACTTTCAACTCATCCAGCAGCTCCTGCAAGACTCTCCAGAGGTAACTTTGACGTCCTAACCCTGCACCCCCTTTTACCCAAATCTTTCCTTTGACTCCGCGGTAGCAGGTCGTCGCGATGTCCCCTCTAGACAACCACCCCTCTGTAAGCAAATTGCGAATTTCTCAGAGTAACTAATATTTTTTGCAAGTTTGTCTAGGTTTCACCTTAGTCAAAATCTCTCCGTAATAATAATTTAAGCATTTAGATTGTACAATTGAACCGGGATTCCCCAATGTCTTCCTAGACGTAAAATAAATATTATGTCAAAAGTTATTTAGCCGACTCCATTATTTAAGTAACCCTCTCATTTTAACGGAAAATGTTTTGTCTTATTTTCTTTCTATTAATAAATATTTAACTTGCTGCAAATTCTTCCGACAGTGCCTTGGCTGTGTCTGGAAAAGACATTCCCCCTAGGACTGCACAACAGCAGAAAAGGGGAAAATAAGTGGATCTATTATAAAATCTTGTGTTTAGAAGCTATTAGCTAATTCACTACCATATTTTCTCTTAACTTCAGATGAATAAGAAAGGCGGTGGATTACACAGAGTTAGGCATAGAGAGTGACACGCTCTACAGCAAGAATTCCTAAAATTGAATATTGCTCCACTAGTGGATTACACTCGCGATGACACATCCCCATCTCGAGTACCTGAGGCCACCCTGCGTCCCATCTCGCTGTTAGCCACGTGCGACAATAAATCGGGACTGGATGCATATCAGGGTATCTGTTGGCTGTGGCCTGACTATGAACATGTAAGTTATTACCAGCCGGCTAAACCATCATCCCTCGTAACCGTGCCAAGCCCTAACCCAGTAAAAGAACATTCAACCACATAATACGTGCATGCTCTGAATAGAGGTAACCTCACTACCATCCAAGGCCCCTAAAAATACCGAAGCGACCAGGGACAACTGGAGTCCCGTTTATTGGCAGCCTTCTCGGTGAGTAAAGCTGCACTCCTTAGATGGGACACATTTGCAATATGACTCACCTTGGGGCTTGATTCCCCTCCACTCTGAAATAACCAGCTCACTAGGCAACACCGACCAAACCACCCCAATGAGGGGAAACTACAACCCGCCAGGCAAAAACAAATACAAAGAGAAGAGAACACACCGCGAAGGGTTATAATTAGGGCTCAGGAGGGTAATGAGCGCTCTTAGAAAACAGTGTCAGATGGAGGAACCTGCTCCGCCATGACCAATCAGAGCCTCCATAAGTCAATAGCACTAAGGAACGCAGCATCAGCAGCCTTGAGCGTCTAAAAGTGAACAGAACCAAAACTTCTCACAAAGAGACATATCTGGTCAAGTTTACTTAAGGTTTAAACCCCTCTCATCTTTGGTCTCTACTAGTATAAAGAAATCCAAAACATAAAACTTTCCCCAATGTGGAGAACTCTCGATCCAGCCAGGTATCTTACATCTGCACCCCCGGTGCTTGTCCACTCCTGAACATCCCCTAGTGTGTACCAGTGAGGGAGGGAGATGCTTCACTGCATTAACAAATGTTTCAACCTAAAAGTAAAACTAATTTGTGTCATTCACTGCCTGCTACTAAACGACAGTAGCTTGCAGCCAAGATGGGACAATTTGATGGTACACACTTCAGAGAACTGCTCATGTTTAAATATAGGAATCATGTTTTAATAATCAGGACCACAAATAAAAAACAAGTGGTCAAAAACTGACACTTTGAAGGCATGTTTGAACAACTTTGACTGAGAAAATATGTCTTGTTTTCCAGATTGTTTAAAAATTTATACTTGCAAACATCATGCAAAATTATTACTTTTTGAAGTAAATAAAAGAATTTTAATTCTTGTGTTTTTTAGCATTATAATAATCTGAAAATAAATAATTGAAACCCCTCAGTGTAGAAATTTATGCGCTTTATAAGTGATAGTGACTGACCACGTGAGCAGCTAGTAGTATGATAATATTCTGGTAGGACTGTCATACTCACGGCAGAAGGGATAGCCCTTGCCAGTGCTGAAGTAGTACTTGCTGCCAAGGGGCAGCTGTGTGGTGACGGCCGCTGCCTGGTCTGCGTGCAGTCCCATTAGGGCACACGAGGTGGAGTTCTCCCGGCAAGAAAAGCACCGTCCCTGCACACAACACGACACTCCCCCTTCAGCACTGAATACCTTTTTTTTTTTTTCGGTGTTATTTTGAGTGCCCTTGAAGAGTGACTAGGCCTTGGTAGAGAACACTAGAGATTAAGGATATTTGGATAGAATCGGCTAATGCTTATTTTAAGGAACCATCCCAGCATTTGCATGGAGTGATTCTGTAAGTTCCTGGAAAATTGAAATCAGCATGGCCGGACTGGAAATTTTAGCAGAGTCTTCCTTGATGAGAGCTCGTAGTTTTACCACTGCCCCACCTCGCTTGATAGGTACATCACACACCTGACCTGAGTATAGCAACACTACAGTTTCAGTTATTCAGCTATCACTGTTGCAAAGTTTCTATCAGGAAATATAAAATAATAGAAATATTTATCTAATGCAAATAAATTATTTGTTCAAAAAATATTATATTCTATGCTACAGTCATGAGTTATAACTGTGTATGTCTATAACGTATGTACAGTACCACATCAATGTTTTTACCGGAAAAATAAATAATAAATTCAATTCAATTTAGTTTTACAACACTTCAGCAATATGCAAATGTATGTCTACACATAAAAGGGGGCAACTGTAAAAGTATCTGCTAGGCAATGCCATTCAAAACAACTGGCGCTAGGTAGCATAATTTTGGGACTTGATTCAGAACTACTGTGTTTGACGAAACACTAGCTGCCAGCCCGCCAACGTGCAACTGCACACTCACCACATTGCAAACTCATTCGTCGTCATAATACCAATTACAACCACCAATACGATTCAAACAACAGTCTACAAATACCACATGATTTTCTGGTTCCCAATTTTGGTACAGAAATCACACATATTTAAATGAGTAACTTCTGTTTCTTCTTCCTGTATGTACAGTCAAAGGTAAGTTTTGCCCTCATTACAGTGAACAGAGCAGAAATTTGTATACAGTACAAGAGACTTGTCAGAAAAGTTACGGAACTGGGAAAAATGCTTATGAGAAGCATGATAGCAGTGGCTTGAAGAGGTTGTCCAAGAAATAAAACTGCAAAGATGCAGGGTTTCATTGCAAAAACTGAGGAAGCTGGCAATAGCTGGTATCCATAGGTAATGAGAATGGAAATAGAGAAATGTGTAGTGAAATTTAGAAAATTAAATGAATAGAGAAACCCCATTACGGGAGGCTATCTAACAAAAGAATGGATAGCAGGAGTGCACAGAGTGGAGATGGTTGGATAAAGTTAAACTTTTAACAATGAAAAAACTACAATGCCATGAAACTGTAGTGAGAGATTAGAGGAGATATTGGATTACATACTGGTTTTTCAACATCATAATTCACTTGCATATATACACTGTAAATAGTTAAGGTTTGCCTATTGTAATTCCTGCTACGTATAAATTTTTCGTGTTGGTACATTGATTTCCCTGAAGGAAACTACACATTTCACTCTTTTAACCTCAATATGGTATACAAACTGTATACATATACTATCGGACAATTGACGCATAGCCGGTTATGGATGTTTGGTACAATAGTTGTGGTTCTACTGCGCTAGACCAAGTGCACATTTCAACAACGTTTCTGGATAGAAAGTTTGCTGGGTTGTATCGGGTTACGAGTTGGCACGAAGTTTGGGGTTGATACCATATTCCCTGTGGAGGGTTGTCTTATCAGAAGCTGACGGGAGGTGTTAGTATTACCTCACTTAAGTTTAAGATCTTCGGCTGGTTAATGAAGTCTGGAGTGGAGCTGGTGTTGCAGTTCTCGGGGTTCTGGTGAGTTGTACTGTATTGGCTCACACAGTACCGTTGGTTCCAGGCCACTGACACACTGCTCCAGAACCTGGCGTTGGTGATTCCGTGCCTAGCTTCTATTCTGTACACTACACCCCTCAGAACAGGACGGTAGTCCAAGCTAGTATGGATGTGCTGTGGAAAAGGTATGCAAAATACCACAGGAGCATTCTGGATTGCTCATAGCCTTAGTGAGGTGGCACGGTCCCGTTTCACCTGACTTTTCTTCGTAGGAGGGGTTAAGGTAGACTGCTGCTTGGCAGCAAGATGAGCGATCTTTTGCTCCCTAAGCCGTCGGCCGTTCCTTATCATATAGGGCATAGTGTGTGGATCGCTGCTGAACAATTCACGTCATGCACCATGGACGAAAATTTCCTATAATAGTGTAGTCCAGTAGCTGCTTGGCAGCACGAGCTCGGTGCCTCGAACGATCCCCCACCTTAGTGGGCAGATCAGAGACGTTGAGCCATGTAGGCCATCACTGCTTCTACTGGATACGATATCCAGCCAAGGCCAAGCCGCAACACCTAAACAGATACCCCCCTCCAGCACCTGGGTGCTCTGGTAGGGGATACAACCTAGGTTTGCTGTCTCTCCCTGGATGGAAGTATTCCTAGTGATTGTGGCTCCTCTGTTCTTTCCAACCAGCAGCTAGATGCTCGGGTGAGGAAACAACAGGTGGCCGTCTAATGGGTGAGTACATGACTGGAAGGCTCCAGAAGGGGGTCGTCAGTCAACTCTAGTTCGGATTTAAATGTTTCCGGTTCTCGGTAGAGCACAGTACGAACTGTTCCTAGCTGCAAAGTAGATAATACCCTAGAAATGAAAAACGTTTGGCTAGAGAACAAAGCTGTATTTATTGAGAACTCAATAAATACAGAGATCCATGCTATCTCTACAAAGCAGACCGAGTACTGAAAGTAACCTACGTTAGCAAGGTGTAGGCGACCTGGTCCTAGGCTAGAGGGAAGGTTGAACTAGAAGACTGAATAAAATTACTACATAACTAAAACTATCTACATAACGGGTGTCTGGAAGAGATAAAAAGAAGTTTAGTTCTTTTGCTGTAGTAGCAAGATGCATTCATGTTAAACTGCTGTTGCAGACGAAGCATATATTGTCGAAGACCGTAGTCGTCGCAGGGAGCAGCTACAGGGGCTGCTGAAGACTTGTGGTTCACTGGAGGCCCCAGCACTGGAGAATGCTCAGGGGGAACACGAGAGAATAGCAAGACGAATGACTCCGAAGCCCAGCAACACACAGACATATAGTCATAACTGTAGGGTGCAGCAGCGGGCACGGGCAAGTGACATCCTTCTACTGTGAGGCCGGCGTGGGAGGTGAAAACCCTATCGCCAGCACTCTGCTTCGTGGATCTTCGGAGCCGCTCAGCCGCACCCCAATGTCGCAGACAGCTTGTAGTCACTTAACGCGGGGGGAGGGAGGCGGCATGCTCGCTGGTTACACAACCTTGAAACCACATGTTCGGCAGCCCGGTATATTCAAGCGGCCCGCAACATCCATGTTTTGGTTTGCGGTATCAACTCTCACATGGGTTGAAGTAAGAAATACTTAACGTGATGAGCAATGAGTCATAATTGTATTTAATAATGGTATAAGCAGCATGCGTCACAATAGATACCTAGTAGTAAAATCATGCAAACTACCCATTTTGCACTTACAGCAACATACAGAACTCAGCTATCATCATCCACAGAGAAGAAATGGAAATACTGAAAAGAGTCAACCACTTTGCAGCAGCCTGTAATCGTTTGTTCTGCAGCTAGGAAACATACACAGTGTAAGCAACATACCTGCATGAAATGCTGAAAAGAATCGCAGCGATGCGCTACGTAAGGACACTTGGTGTTGATGGAGTCTATGAACAGCTTTATGGCCCTGATGTGGTTACATGCAACCAGCACTCTACTGGCTTCTTCTATGCCTTCCTTGATGAGCGTCAAGGGCAGTGGCGTCTCCGTCAAGTCGCAGCCGGGCTGCTCTTTGCCGTTGTTGGGATAGAAGTCCAGATGACCGCACGGCTGGCTCATGCCGTAGCCTGAAATCACATAGTTTTGCACATTTTTTCACAAGCTCACAAACAGACTGGTAGTTATTATCCAGTACTATCTGTTAGTTGGGAAAGAGACATTCACTGGTAAAACTAGAACTGAGTTTACAGTAATGATACAACAGCACGACAGATACTGACAGAGGAAAGATGTTTCCTGAGGAAATCACCCTACTACATTTTTTCGCAAAACATATTCCAAACAGAGGTACATGGATAGCAACCTAACAGGTGTAACTAGGTAAGTCACAAAGGGCTTTTAAAAATGCCAATTATAAATAAATCAACTAGACTACTTTTGCAAACTCGCTGTTCACATGCCATATTTACAGAAAATAAATTAAATACTTAACACCTTACAGAAAACCCTTAAAAATGTCCACCCTTGTATCAGATCAGCATATCTGTATCACGATGTGACACACTATCATGATACAGCTCCCTGATAAAGCAGCACAATCTGTATTTTCTATGCATAGCAGTCAGTTTTCCACTCACCAATCTCGCAACACATGGTAAGTGAAGTGAGTAACAATGTCTTACCAGCTGCAATAGGATGCTACTATAGGCTGTTCACAGTAAAGTGAGCACTTTCAAGGCCCTAGTTACTTTTTCCTTTCAGACATGTTTTAACCTTTAACCACCTTTTTAAATAAACATTGCCATGAAAGTAATAAGCACAGTGTGCATAATCCACAGTTAACATCTATGGTTTAAATTAAATATATTTATTTCCTACTAGCAGCCCGCCATCACTTCGCTCAGGTTTTATGGAGTTATTGAAATGCATACCTATATATGCAACTACCCGTGACTACCTGCGACTACTTGTAACATTTTCATTCATTACACATTAAGACATTAAGTCGAGAAGATAAACTGTATTTGTCAACAGACGGTCATGGGGATACAATATAAAAACGTCACCACTGAAAAGAAAGTGGTAAGCAAACAAAAGGTTCCTGAAAATGACGATACTACTGCAACTATATAACTGGGTAAAGATACTAAGTCCTGACTCATCTGGTATGGCTTTGCTCAGATATCAAGATGAAATGCATCAAAATGTTACAGCATTCAACATGAACTGTGATTATTTATAAAAAAAACATTGGAAAGTGAAAAAATTGGCTTTGGTTTTTATACAAAAACCCCTTGCTGTTAAAATAATTCACACTTTTTTAAATTATACGATGGTTATAAAGTTCTGCTGGCCAGACAAATTTCCTTCAGTTTACAATTGAAAAATCTTCTGTGTATCAATAAACACAGTTTTAAATGCCTTTTTATAAGAATTTGACAGAAAAATTTTTCAACTTGGACAGATTCCTCTGACTATGTCCATTTCACATTATTGCCAATTGATTTTAAGAGTAATTTTCCTATAACATTCTAGTATTTACAAAATAGCACAATTTACATGATGAGGGTTTGCTGAACATTGTTCTGCACTAAAATCAGTGGCGTGTCGTGAGTTTTTTTTACAGTGTAAGCAATTTCTACTAACAAACGCAATTTCCAACTTTGCTTACCCTCCACATATATTTACAGTTTTATAACACCTAACATTAGTTATAAACATGGAAACAAAATTAATGTAATAATAATAAAACTTAATATTATTTAGAGAGCATATTACAAATTATAAGAAAACTCCAGTTTTACCAAACACTTTCATCCACTTTCCAAGGAAAAGTGTAGGACTGGAGAACGCAAACATAATGTCTGCTTACCCTGCTGAAGGAACGTGGTTGCTGACGCAAGAGCTAGTGTGTGTGGCGTGTTGTTGCTTAAGAGTTCAATATCCATTCATCACTAGTCGCTCCTGTTTGTGGGAATAATTACTAGATAGCAGCACTATGTGTATACAGAACAGGAGTTACGAAAATTCAGTTTCTTGAATCGGAAACGGGAAACACAGAATTAAATGTGTTTAAAGTAAAGGTGAAAACAATAAAGGATCAAACATTTTCATTTTACAAAATGTATAGGGTAAGTTCTGCTTACCTTGCATCTATGGAATAAACATCACTGACTGAAATGGTATAGTTTCAGTACAAAATGTGCATCTCTGATACTGAACTAAAATGATTTTATAAAAAACATCTGAAATAACTGGCATATGTGTAATTTGTACTATAAATCAGGTGTTGCATACTGTACCATATAAGATATATGTGAAATTAAAACCAAAGATTAAATTAAATTACACAAGCACAGTGTACCTAGCAAGAAGATAGACTTCCCATCTGTGTGGATAACATCGACTAGGTTGGCATCTGAAGAGTCCAGGCGGACAATGTTGGGCATGCCCTGGAAATAAGGCTCGGCTGGGTCGAGCCCTGTGATCCTGCCCAGCCCATCAATCCTCTCACCGGCATACGCTGCAGTGTGGGCGCCCAGGCTGTGGCCAATCATGTGCACGTCTGCTGGGTCCAGCCCCATGTTCGACTGCACACAAGCAACACGTTTGTCTAATTACGTCCAAACACTATGGTTGTGTGAACTATACTGTTTTGTTTAACAAACTGAAAATTAAAAATATGTTTCTGAATTTTATGGAATTGAAATAATTAAAAATAATTTTACACGAAACCCAAATTTAATAACGGTTAAACACAAATCTTACAATTTTAACAAGTTTTTTTAATGTGATATACTATCAAATAAACTCAATTTAGAATACAAAATCAAAATCGTGTGGTTCCATCAGTTGGCGTACAGTAGAATAAAACAAAAAATATTTAAGTTGTGTGCACGTAAGTGGATTGCTTAATAGAAAAAGTACAATAAAACAATTGAACTTAAAAAGGAAAATTTTCAACTTAACAGTTCTGGGAACATTTCAAGTTTAGTTTTGTGTAGTTATTTTAGAAATATTATAATACAAACTAACAAGTGGATGTCTCAACAATTTTTCATTGTTAGTCAACCAAACCAACATTTGATACATAGTTTAATATTGATGAACTCGAAATTTTTTGTTTTACTACTACTTTCAACAACCAGTACTCTCACGGAAAAGTTCCGATATTTTTTTATGACTTTGGGATACCAAATATTTGCACAACCCTAACAAAACACAAACATCACTTTCAGAAAAAAGCACAGTTTCCACTCACTTCTGCAACTGAGTTCAAAAGTCAATGTCTTTTTGTTGTCACATTCCTGGCAGTGCATGTGGGCTATAGAAGTTCTACCGAAAAATTCCTTGGTAATTCCTGGAGTGAAAATCTTATTGTCCCATTCAGCTATGTTCAAGAAAGAGAAATGTGTCTCAACACTAGTTAAGTTCATTTGCCCTGTATCACCAGTATGCAGTTACTTAATTTCAGAAAATGCAATAAAGCCACTAAATTAAATTACACATGTACTTGTTAAGCAAATCCAGCAGACATTAGTATAACAAATAATTAAAGTAAGAAACATATTATGGTTGAACTCAAAACATGTAAAAGCTTTGGAACAAGGAAAAGCAATGTACAGCAACTTTCACATGAAGCAAGAAACATACAAAACCCATGCTATAGATGTAGACCTTGCAGTAAATTTAGTATGAGAATTTATTCTGCAAAGGAGAACTAGTATAAGATCAGAAGATAGAAAATGTGTTAATGCAAATTACATGGAACAAGTAATTATAGCAGTCTCTCTAAGCTGGTCATGTGACCAAACGTAGTTCAACCAAGTCTATAGGAAGAAATAAATCATACATTTAAGATGCTCTAAGGGGAATCTGGTAAAACATACTATGGTAAAAATGCTTCATTTTTAATAAATAAAGTGTAATTTTGATGACATTGATTGAAGGCTCTCCTTCACATTAATGTAGTGTTTTGTTGTATATTTGTTGCCATTGCATAATAATCACACCATAGTTTTTGAATGCTGAAAACCGTACAAAATTTTTATAGCCTAAAAGTTATGATCCTTGTTTAAACACTACCAGCCACACCAGAACATGCACGAACATATCCTATGACAGGAACCCCTCCACAATGACGCATGCCCCTCTTGGTTCTTATTTGGTAAGAGGTTAAGACGCTGACCACCCTCTCGGTTCCTATGGATGAGAGGGGAATCAAATCCCAGAGTGAGGTGGAGTGATATGAATTCCCTCCCAGGGAGTTTCACTCTCCTCATGACCAGGGACGCCAGTAGTCCTAGGTGTATAACTGGTAGAGCGGTGATTATTCGAGGGTGATGATGGGGGTGGATGATCTGGCTGATATTATGGGGGCTATCCGCAGCGGCCTCGTCAGTCGAAGTATGGGAATAAAGTTGGCTGGGGTTTGGTTTCCAAGTGATTTGGGGATGACCTTCGGTGGGAGTCGAACCATGACTTTTACCAGATGCCAACTTTATTATGGAGAAATTCAGCGGTGGGCGGGTGTCGAACCTGGATTAACTTGCCGGATGCTAGCTTAATGATACTAGAGTGGGCTGGGGCTTCCTGAACTGGGGGTACCTGGTGGTCAGGATTATTTGTAGGCAACATAGCCTCCGACTGTTCAGGATGATTATCCTCATCTGGTGTACACCAGCATAGCCAACGATCTAGTGGGGACTCTTGTGTAGGTGGTACTATGGCTTTGTAACACAGAGGAGTGTTAGCTGGTTCACTGGGCAGCAGCTCTACTGGCTTTGAATTCACTATGCTAATATCAGTAGCAGTATGCCTATCGACGGCAGGTCTCTCTCAGCATCTCTAGCGGCTCATAATTCCACAGTGTTTATTGTGCATTGAGAATAAAGGCAGTCTACCTTTCTGTGGACATAGCAGTCCTGGATGGGTAAGATTCGACACCCGTTCCCAAGGACCTGCCGTGTGATGGGCAGTCAAGGTAATGAGTCTTGCGTCAAGTAACAGCTGAGGGTACACTGTAAACCCAGAAGCAGCGGCATGCCCCTGCAGGCTTAAATGCCAATCCCTTCAGGCCCATCTCCTGTGAAGTCCAGTGCACCTCACAACTGATTAGTGAAGTGTTAAATTATTGTACAAGTAATTTAAACATGTCACAAAAATTAAACCACAAGAAAGTAATAAGCAGGAGAACTAGTGCTAAAATTACAGAAGTCGAAACAGAGATTTTAGATCACGTAATATTTATTACGACGACTAAAGAAAATGGAAAGTCCCGGCTAATTGAGATACACTAAGTTAGCTAGAAAAATAATTACAATAATTATGAGCTGAACAGGCAAAGGCGAGCCTGATATAAAATTTAATTAATAATAATGCAAAGATTCTACAGTGATGCTAGCCACAGCTTTTGACTCTAGCAAGGGGGCCTGTCCAGGGGGATGCTAACACTCGATGACCTGCTACCGCAGGAGTCGAGGGAAGTTGACTAAGGTAAGGTTAGTGGGTACAGGTGGTCGGGTTATGGTATGGAGAGAGGGCTGAAGCTTTACGGTCAGCTGGTGTGGACGAGCCTTCGCAAGCTGGTGAGCTGAAGGTGGTGCTGCTTTCACAAGCAGCAGGCAGGAGTTAGAACCGTGTTGCAGGCTGCGGAGAGGAGAGAGAGTCTTCGCAAACTGGGTTGAGCTCGCTAACCTACTCAGCCAGCATCTCTGCTAGACTAATTTATACTTAAAAAATCCCTGGATCAGCGATTCGTTGGGGGCGGGGGGTAGCGAAGCCTTCCAGTGCAGGGGTTGGTTTATCATAGCACTGGAGCGCTGTTCATTTCTTATCTCCCGCTTGGAGGCGACTATGAATAAAAACACCTCTTCCTGAGGCTGGCGGGCTGTGACATCACAAGGTCACAAGGGTGCTGCCATCTCAGGGGTTGGTTGGAACTTCTTGCGTGGCTAATTGAAGGATAGTGGATTATTAAATAATATTTGTTTTATGCACGGGGCTGCCTTTTGCATACGGGATTCCGGGCGGGCACTGCATATTGTAATTAGGCGAGTTAATTACAATTACGTGATCGGCTGTCCAATTCTTGGCGTCTGCCTGCTCAATGCATTTATTTATTTTGCCATTGTTATTACTTGCCCCTGAGCTCAGGTCGCTTGTAGATGGGGCGAAGTCGCCCATAAAGTGCGCATCTGCACTGTGAAGCATGTTGGCATGCGTCAACAACTTCCCTGCAAGGGTGATCTCAGTCAGCCAACTGTTCGGCAAAGCAGGAGGGGATACGTTGCTAGGCAACTGCTTGCCCTCTTGCCAGGTGTGTAAGGGGAGGAAGCAAGACCATGCCCTACTGTGCCCTGCAACAGCTAAATGGTAAATAAAGTACGATGGATGGTATACTTGTTATACATTCCTCTCACAATTATTATGCTGTTTAGAAGGAATGAATGTTGAGTGGCAACTGAAAATATAATCAACAATACACTTAAAATAGGTGTAAATATTTATTTTCAATAGGTATCTAACCATCTATTCAAAAAACGATTGCATCCCAAATTTTCTAAGAAGATTTTTGTATAAATATATGACAATTATGTGATGAAGTACGTAAATACCTACAAAATTAATACAGTATAAAACTAAGTATGCAGGAGAATTTATATTAACTTTGTAGCCCACAAATACCCACCACAGTCATCAATTACTCTCTTGCTAGGAGAATTTTGCTACATTCTTTTTCCTTGTAGAAATAATTAATTATGTATCTTGTAAAAGCTGATTTATACTAATACGATGAACAACAATATTTCCTTGCAAACTGCAGGAATTTCCTGTCCCCTATCTTCAACCACTCAAAACTGTTTGTGATGAACATTTGTTAATATTATGCAAAAATGGATAGGCACTGGGTTTCATAAAACTATTTCCACTAGCTTTTAAGCATGATATAAGAACTCTGAAATTACTGAAAATAGCTTACATCAGCAATTTCACAGTCAGTACAAGTTTTCCTATAAACAATTTTTAAGCAAAATTTACTTCTGGTAGCTGCGAAGACATATACAAGAGGTAATGAACATGACTTTTGACTTCTTCATAGAAACAACACACTATATATATCAAGTGGAAATAAATTAATGGAGATGTGGACATCATTTTTTAGTATTTTGTCAAGGTGTTAAGCTAGGTGAAACTTAATCTGAGCTAAATAAAATACTGTATGCCACTAAGAGATGAAATCCTTTGACTGAGCTCCATTGTAGCCAAAAACAAACAAATTCCAGCTGATTGCTGCTAGGCAAAAGAAAGCACGTGCAAAATGTGAAGTGCTGCAGCTGACTTGCAACCCTGACAGCAATGATGCTTCCCTCAAGCTAGGCACTGCAGGAAGGTTAGTGTTACAAGTAGTGGGAGTTACACTACAGATAGCATGTGCACAGAATGTTGACCTTGGCAGTATTCTGCGATTGCAAAATGCCAGATGAAAATCAGTTCCACTGGTATGGTTATAATCATGGGTCAGAGATCACAGGGTTCAAAAGTTTTGAGATAAACAATATTCCAGGAATTATACATGTACTGCAATAAAATTACACTAACTTGGTGATACAAGAGTTTTTAAAGCACATTTATAACATTATATAACAATGCATAAAATATCTACCAAGATACAAACTAAACCCCATGTACTGAGAATCAACATATGAGAAAAAATATACTGAGCAGTATATTAATGGTTATAAATTCATAGGTGATTTATATACCATGGCTGTGTTCGATTTCGTTCCAATGTCCCCTTAATCACTTATTCGGACGCTTGTGTCCATTTCCACATAGAGTTTTACTGTGTAGAATTTTGTTCCATGCGAGTTTCATTTGTATTTGTGATGTTTGCAAGTGTTTTCTGCGGCCGTGCAGAGTTGTAAAATCAAAACAAATGCAAACAAATGAACCATTTCAAACAATTGCGCATCAAAAATTATCTAGGGCTCGAGAAGGGCAAGTTGCTCGTGCCCTTGGCTGAAGGGGACATTCTAGGGTGCATAATGTTCCCTTGCTGCCAATTAGGACAGTGACAATGTGACATCACATCCAGGATGCACTTTTCAAGGGCACGAAGCCGGATAAGGACTCAGCTGGCTAATTCGAACACAGCGCATGATAATGATTGTACTTACCATTTCATAATTACTAGATATAACATTTTGTATAATTATATTCAGGTTTCTCAGAGGTTCTACATACCCTGCCATATAAGATGTACATACATAGTAGTTCTATACATTAAGGCTTGACAGACACTGTGGTTGGGGTTATTTTTACTATTCTTCATTACCTCCTGTACTGAATGTAAATTTAATTTCTATTACTATATAGTAACCAGTTGCACCAGCAGGGCAACTCTGAGCCATGTGTCAAATATGACATCAAATAAAGACAAAGATTCTGTGCATATTACTGTGTTTGGTATTTATAAATAAAACTATTAACTTGGAAATTAAAACACTAAGTTGAAGGCTGTAAAGCCATAACTTTAAATGAAAACACATAGTGCACAGTTACCCTGAATTGGTGCAATGTAACCCCAACTGACTGTATGGTTCCACATCTATGCACACCACAACATGTGATCTAGGATTAGTGCCAATATACAATTCTATTTGTCATCCTAAATTATTTTGAGTTATTTTTTAAACATTATGGTTTGCTAAATGTAATGGGGTAGCATTTCTTGGCAGGAGACGTTTACTTGCACAGTGGATACACATTCTAATGCATAAACAAACACACAAAACTTGTTGTACCCATGAATAATTTGCGATAAGCTATTTATTATATTTTATAATTTATTACAACTCAGAGAAGTTCTGAACACCAGTCTGGTCAATTCTCTTAGAGGGTTAGTATACCTAGAGGATTTGGGCGCAGCCGAAGGTCAACCTGTTGGCAGATCTCTGTCTGCCTCTTAACGTGTGGGTGTATTACCATAGAGGTTCCACGCAGCTACCAGATTTTCCTCAAAGTATATTAATTTCCTTAAGTTTCTGAAGGGAAAGAAAGAAAGGGATTTAAATAAATTTATGTAAGTCAAATTACTAACAAATGGTTAAAGGGTTTTAAAAGTTACGTTAAATGACATTCGCAACAAAATACTTTAGTAAATACGTATTTTATTATACGTATTGGAAGAACATGGTGATGCCACATCAACTTCTAATTGAGCTTACAGAAGCTACCTACAGATAAACCACATGAAGACAACCTGGGCAAGAGCTAGATGTAATAATTAGTAAGATTAAAAGTTTGAAATTTAAGAATAGCTAGCACATTTGACAGCGCCTAGTCTATCATGGGTGTGTTCTTAAGGAACCTGATAAAACTATTACCGGAAGGGTGATTGAGGTAACTGCACAGTTCAGTGGGTTGCGAAAGGTCCAGAAGGGACGTTGGCATGACCTGTTACCAAGACAGTTGCTGGAGGTTTACCAGAAGGCGGGTGGTAGAAGTGGGGCGACATCTTCAGGAACCTCTGGATGATGGTGTTGGCCAGCAGTGGCAGGATCTGCGAGGTGGCTGACGGCGCCTGGTGGTTGCTGATGAATGGCGAGCCGCTGGCGACAACTTCTAGACGCGCACACGACGTGGCCGAGTGGTCAGCGCACCCTTATGAGTGTTCTCAGTCTTTTGCAAGCTGAGAGAGAGGAGGTTGGCAACCACTTACCCCTACTGCTTCTTCATTCTTTGCACGCTGGAAGGCGCAGCGACTGCCCAGAGTAAGGGATACTCTCCCTTTCATACTAATTTTCCAAGCTTGTAGGCTCTCAGATGGGTGCGGAGAATTTCTAGCCTCGCTTCGCAGGGGTTGGAAATTCTTCCTCTGCTCATTTCTTATCATCTTGGCTGGGCATTAACATTCCTTATCTCCTTGGTGAGAGGCTGGAACTGCTGGAGTAGACTGGGTGCTGCCTTCCAGTGACCAACCGAGGCACTAACTTGGACTTCCTGGAGGGTGCCAATGTCTCAAGTCAACAGTACAATACTACATCAGGGGTTGGGTGATGGCAAGTTGGCTTCTTGGAGTTTTCTTGACGAATAGTATAATTTCACGCCAGGTGTCTGAAGTCTCTCTTGACGTGCACCAACATACCCTGTAGGCACGTGTCCCGTTGTAATGTTCAGGAGTAATGACTTGCCCCTGTACGAGTGGCATGCTCGAAGATGGGGTGAAATCTGCGAGTAGAATGCACAGTCTCAATGCACAAAAATGAGTCGCGCATCAGACTTTGTAAATAAATTTAAATGTTTTACAATGTTATGAGTGCATTTTTTTTGGTTTATTTTAGACAATGACAAGAATAAAAATTTTATATCTATGTACAGTATACAGTAGAGGCCTATGTTATTTGGCGAGATGCATATAGTGCATGTACTGTACTTGTCAGTGATTTGTGTGTTATGTGTATAGAGATTTTATGTGAATAACTCTTAAAGGCCTTCAGCCTTAAATAATTACTAAATAGATTTTATCTCTATTTAATTAGTTATTTTATTCAGTATTTCATGAATAGTGATTTCATTTAATAGGCCTTCAGCCAAATATGTTAGATTGAATAACTTAAAACCAATTTCAAAATTCATGTATAGTGTGTATGAAATGTGATCATGTACATACTCTAATTACACTCTTAAGAAGCCGTTGTACCCCACCGTCATGTGCGAGAGTGAAACCTATACTTTCGAGTGACTTTTGTGAGATCAATGCTGCCCTCTCCCTTTCTAAGTACCCATTTATTGCAAGAGGAGTGGGTTGCAACTGGTAGAGGTACTGGACATTACAGGAACAGCAATATACTTTGGTTTACTCCTGCCACCTATAGATACTGTTGTAGAATAAATTAAGTGACACCATCACGCTCTCTAACAGAAATGTACAAGCCGGATGGTAGACACATTGATGTCTAGTGCATTTAGTGGGAGCTCGACATGTGTTAGTGTAGCAGACGGCATGCCAACAGTTACCTGCAGGTAGTTGACAAAGTAGGCAATCTCGAGCCCCACCAGGCGGGTGTTGGCGGTCGCCTGAGTGTAGAGGGGCAGCGACCCTCCTGCCCAGTCCACCACCACCACGTTCCAGTCCGCGTACTTGAGTAGCTCCCGCCTCATATCCTGTCGAGAACAACACAGACCGTCAGCACAACTTACTCCTGGTACAATGAAACATTCTCACACTTCTGCTATGTTCATTCAGTTATTCTTGCTCAACAGGTATATCTGTCCCATAGATGCATTATAACTGCCTTTTTATTTAACCACTGTCTCACTGATTCATTCATCACGGATAGTCAATTATTTCATTTTTATATCACCTACTCTCACTAAAAATGATTTCACATTTTGCAAACAACAAAATAAAATACAGTATACAATGGCTTATCTACTAGTTATAACACCAGTTACCAGTGTTTGTTAGCTCTCAATACCTCTCTGTTTAGAGCCGCCCAAATCTCTTCACTCACCAGTGTTCGTCTCCTGCCCGGAATAAGTATATTTCATGTTGGCTGAAGCATTAAATCAACCTTCATACTGACTAGACCTACCATTCCCTGACTAAATGACTCATTTATTTGACCATACAAAACTGCTTTTTTGTACTTCCACTCTTACTTTACACAATTTTATATGGGTTAGTCTTCTATAGCTATCTGATATCCATTATTCGTGAGCCTGATATACCTCCATGCATCTCCAGCCCAATCATAACACACAAATGTGTAGCATGTAAAAATATGAAGATGGTGCACTCAGTGATTACATGACTGACCTAAACAAGAGCTTATTTATTGGTCATGTTTGTACTCAAACTGCCACAAACACTATGGAAACAATGCTGTACTATGCAGTGAATGTGTTCGATTCCTACTTTTCAATGTTGAATGTGAGTTTACTTCAAAGTCAATTTTTCTAGTAGGTTAGCATTATCAATGCAAAATATTATATCAGAGAGTACCAGTACTTTAAAATGTTAACCGGTCCCTTATAATGTGAACTCCCACTGCATATGCCAGCAAAATGGCATCATTCATCGCTGGAATGCTGTTCACCAATCAGTGCCTGGTAATCGGCTCGCCAGCCGGCAGCCATCGTAGCATGCAATAGCCAATCAGACAAGATAACAACCATTCCCAAAGCATTGTGCAGCCAATTAAAGATCTGGTATGCCCATCAAAGGAACTGCCACTATTTCCTCTGTGTACTTATCTACTCTGCGAAATTATGGTGGTACCTACCACGAGTAATAGTTTACCAAAATTTAAGTGTAAATGTTAAGAATAGCGGCTTTTCCCAGGAGAAAAAAGGCAAGGAAAGTGGTATTCCACTCTACTAATTACACAGAACATGAATTTACTAGAAGCATAAAGATATTATCAATACAAACCACAAACACTATGGTGGGTGAGCTATGAAGATCAAGGAAATTGCGGGGTAAAATGTACGAAAATTAAGTTATAATATTTTATCACAAAAACACATTTAATTGCAAAAAGGCCTAATCAAACAATACCTAAATGGACAATATCACCAATATATGCACTCAATTATTTTTATGGTAAACTCCAAGCTTCGCAGATGCAATAGTGTGCTTCGCACTCTATACAGTCTACAAAAACAGCCGGCATGCCTTGAATCACTGTTTTGGGGATATGCTGGTGCTGAAACTCTGGCTCAGTGCGTAATGTTTGGCCAAGCCTGAACAGTATGTTTTAGAGCAACTGGGCTATGATTGATCAATTATACAGCATACTACAAAATGCTAAAGGCCAGGCTACAATTGATTTAGCACATGCACAGCTCAAAATTGAAAACTACAATTAAAATAGCACATGCACAGAAACAACCGATGTTCACAGAAAACAGTCTTAAAAATGAAAGGAAATGAGTCTCGGTAAATTACGTGTGTGTGTTTTGGTATCATTGGAACGAAAAAATACTGTTGACAGCTCGGTTTACTTTGCTGCTCGTGTCGTAACTTGTTGAAGTATAATATGGTTATACTGTTATTTTTAACATACATTACTTTTACAGTAACAATTTCCATCAAAACAAACTTATGTTTATATGGCGCCAAATTCACTACTTTTGTAGCCATTTTCATAGTCGCAAGAATTTGGTAGTATCTACATTCTGATTGGCCACGCACAAGAATTATAGGATATTGTTATGTTTTTCTGTGCATGTGCTGTGTGTAATTGTAATGTGTCATGCTAATACATGTAGGTATTTTACTTTCTCTGCTAAATCAATTTTAGCCAAGCCTTCAACAAATATCATATGGAAATACCCCACATAATGAAACGTAACTAATGTAGATGCGCATTAACTCACATAAGCTGGCGGCGGGTATAACGTTCCCGCGGCAAGCAGGAAGTGGTGCACACGCTCGCGTTCATCAGGGTACCGACGGCGAAACATGGCCTCCGCCAGATACCCCACGAAGTGCGGTTTCCTCCTGCCCTATTAAACTTACGCTTCCCAAATTTTGCCCCCCACGACCGCTTGAAAACCCCGGCAACCATCACCGCGCGACAAAAGGATGACCAATCCACGAAGGTCACTCTAGTAATGTGACACGTTGTACCAATAAACTCGGTGGGAGAATTAGGAATAGTTAGATAAAAATATGTTATTTTACAAATAAACTGTATAAATAATTTACTTTTTTCAATCCACGTGACATGCCGAAAAGATTTTTTTTTTATTGCAAAGCGCTCTTCTATATTTCTTACTGACACGTTGACAGGGAAAAAAATTCACTGTCCTCGGCCAATTCAACTACCGTCACGCATGTGTTGCGCATTAGCTCACTCGACAACACACCATGATCTACTAAAAAAAAATCAGAAAATAGTGGCTAAAACATCGTCAATTCAACAAACTGGCTAATGTCCAGGTAACACCCGCCACATAGTCGACGATCACGCACAGAAGCATTCGTGCTTGCACCCTTCCATCAAGCGTTCGGATTCGAACACCACGCACGCACACATGCTGCAACTCTCCCTGTCACACAGCAGATAGATGCCTGTCGATTCGCATTTGTTAACATTACTACAGCATTATGGGGCTTAAAGTAAACAAAATGAACTCCTGGTGTATTATATATTTTATTTTCGACGCTCCCGTTATTTTATCATTACGCCGCCCTTGTACAGGCAAGCCATGCAAAACCCCTAAAAATTTGTTTTGTGCATCTACTATGTCTCCTTAAAAAAAAAAACAAAAAAAAAAAATCAAAAAATGTGGAACGCTTCACGATTTTGCGTGTCATCCTTGCGCAGGGGCCATGCTAATCTTCTCTGTATCGTTCCAATTTTAGTATATGTACCGCCGGAGCGAGTACTCCAAGATTCGTGAATGAAAGAGTATATATATATTACATTTAGTTATTAACTTATTGTGTGGTAAAATAAAAATTATTTTATTTATTTTGTAAATTACTTGTATATAACAGATAAATCAACTTGCTTTTTACAGAAAATTTTATTTTATGTCTAACAAGTAACTATATTTTGGTTTTCTGTAGTGTATTTTATAGGTACTTTAATATGTTAACGATATTACAATATATAGTTATAAAAATTGATGTTAGATGCCACAACACGTTTACAAACGTATAGATGCTCTATAAAGAGAATAAATGGTTCCATTTCCACACCATGTCTAGTCAACTACTTGACTGACAATAGGCCTATTTAATGTTCAGTCGAGCATTTACAATACATGCTATTGAACTTTCGAACGATAGGTGATTGAAAAATACTTTGAAACTATTTTTGCATATCAATGTTAAGTCTCGCCCCTAAGTATAATGGCCTGTCCAAAACATACCACATATTCGAAAATTCACCGGTGGATCCAACGTTCAAATATTAATCGTTTGGTTGAGTCTTGTTGAAACGGTTTATCCATCAGTTCCAACGACATATAGGTTCCACCGGCCTGAAAATCTGATGGATATGCACCAAAACAACAACAGATGAATTTTCAAACTCTTTTCTCTGAAAACTAAAAGTTAAAAAAACCTACAACTCGTAATTTTCAAGCTTTCCCTAATATACCAAAATAATTCAGGCGTCGATTTTTACAAATGGGTGATGAAAACTAAAATTTGAGTGAAACGGTATTAATATGTGACCTGATGTTCGAAAATTTCTCAACAAGTGTATCAACCATTGGAGGATGAATCGATGAATAAAGGTAAATAAATTGGTGTTGCTTTTTGACGAGGAACATTTTAGAATTGTATTGGTGACATATGAAATATTTTGGCCGTATTACACTACGAACCAGTGGAACACTCAACAAAGTTTTCAGCAGAAATAATGGTGTCAGCTATACGTGGTGTTGCCATTGTAGGCCTAAACATGTTGATACGTGTTCACATCTCTACTCTCGAGACCGTTTGCCCGGCTGCGGAATCATCATCACAGCAGGCACCAGCACTCTACAGCTTTTTTTGCCTGGCAGTGTTAATAGCGCAATCAGTGCGACGAGTGCAGTAGGTGTAAGTGTATCGTAGCAAAGTGCAAGCGAGTACAAGGTAGGGAGCCCCAAAAGGGTTTACGAGCAAAGGTGTGAACCCATTTAATATGGGAATGTGTAATATGCTCCTTTTCTTTCATTGCGAGTGTTAATTGTCGCCCACAACAGGTCACACCTCGGGATTCTCTGCCACTTTGTCGGCGGCGCCAGGGCGATTGCCGGAGCTGTCCGCTGCTGGCGAGAGGTGGCCTCCCGCAGCACGTTACCGCCTGGGGAACACCACCAGGTGATCAACACCCCTCGGTCGCTGCCTGCACAGGTCACTCCCGAGGGCAGTGCGGCCGGCAGTGCAGGAAAAAGGAACACAAGCACGATAGTGGCAGCAGCAGAGAAGGCAGCAAGTCGGCCGTCTCGTTCCGCCTCTGCCTGCCACGCAGACGGCCACAACCATCTCGGGCATACCTGGTGTGTGGTGGCGCCCCAGCATCCCGCACCGAAGCAGGCTGCCCACAACAATGAGAGCAGCAGCCATTCCAATGGTGTGCGGACCAACCAAGAGGCCCCTTACGCCCTGCAGCCAAGACATTGGGGGAAGAGAAAGTGCCCCTGTTGCACCTAGTGGTGCATGGCCATCAAACGGTTCTCCCATGGGGGGGGGGGGATTTGATGTGTACTTATGTCTCTACCCTCCAGACCATTTACCAGGCCGTGCACTCAGCATCACAGCAGCAAGCACCAGCATTCTGTAGTGTTTTGCCTCGCATTGTGAATAGCGCAATCAGTGCGACTAATGCAATAAGTGTAAGTGTATCGCAGTAAAGTGCAAGCAAGTACAAGGTATGGCACCTCAAAATAGCTTAAGAGCAAAGGTATGGACCAATTTAACACAAGAACTGTCAAAGATGCCCCTATCCTTTCATTGCGAGTGTTAATTGTGTCTGTAATTTTATTTTCATGAAAAGTGTAGTGTTTCATCCCATTTGTATACCCACATTTCCTATATACTGTTTTCATTCTGAAGAGTATTTTATTATGTATTAATTTTTGCAAGGGTTCAATGAACAAATGAATTATTTGCAATGTGTATTTGTAATATTACATTTACTTTAAAGACTAAACTATCGGCTTAATTCCAATGTCTGTTTGATGCTGATAGTACCTCAGCTAGAGGTGGGTTAAAGAGTATCAACCTGTTACTTTGTATCTGATACATATTTGTATCAAACATAAACTAAAGATGAGGTAGACAGCGATGCCGACCGCTGCTTCCCCAGAGCCTTTGTCGATCCATGCACATAACCTAGCGGAGCAGGTAAGAACCATCCTTCCAAGGTACTGGTAGCACGCCACACAACCGGAGGCCATGTGCCCAAATTGTGCTACACGAGTCAGTGCAAAAACTTTCAACGTCACAAGGCATAATTTTGTGTTAACAGACTTCACAAAGCAAATCACTCTTTTATAATTACTACTGTAATTAAAGATCAGCAAGGAAATTACTGTAGCAAAATCCCTGCATAAATAACAAAATGCCAGAGGTGTAAAGTGCCGACTATGTAGTTGCCGAGAACTAAGAAATCCCATTTTTTTTTTTTTTTTTTTGGAAAACTAACTTGTGCATCGGAATTTGTGTAATAAAGGAACATAGCAGTAATTATTATACTTTTTATCAGTGTTGTGCTTAATAAATTAGAGACACGTGTTTTGACTCCAGCAAACGAACGCTTGAACTCTAACTGCACCACGCCAAAATTCCTAAGGAAAATTATCACAAATTTAAATATTAATTAAAATACGGCTGCGACCGTAAGTGCCACTTTGCTTGCATGACCACCATTAAATGTTCCAAGCTCCAAAAAGCATGTTTCCATGGCCGGGACTGCTTATCAGAACAACTCATTCAGTGTGACTCAGCCGAACTTGACCAACCGCGGGTTGAGATGCGATGTCACGTGACAGCCCTCGACATTCAAGGATATTCTGTGCCCTTACCACCGTCGACGCCTACTCTATTGCAACTCATGTCATTGCAGCCTGCCGCAGCATCCTCGTCATTTGTGCTACATACTGTACTGTTCAGGCTTCGCATGCTACTTCAGTAGTTGCACAAGCAAGTCTTCAGACACTCCCAAATTTCTCTGGAGAGGGCTTGGATGACCTGCGGGCATTCGTGGAAGAATGTGTACAGCGACTGCAGCGATACTGTGTCCCACCCGAGTAATGGCCATGTGAAGTAGGAGCATACCTCACAGGCGACACATGTGTGTGGTGGAGGTCTGTTACCGAGTACTAAATGATGTGGGAATAACTCGTCACTAAATTCTCCACCAGATATGCCAGCACACTTGCAACTTTGCCAAGGCAGCCGAGCGTCTTCACAGAGTGACAACAGGCCCATGAGGAACTAGAGACGTTCATGCGATGCAAGGTAAATCTCGTAGCCTGGTTTTACCCCACACTGAAGCCACACTTGTGTTAGAAGCAGTGATCCAAACAGTTGTCCTAAAATTCAGGGCTGCTTTACAGCCAGCAATTTATAATGACTTTGAGAACTTTGTCCGAACATCTTCCAGCATTTCCCGAGACACCACCAAGTTACATCAATGTGGCACGCCACCAAGTAGAATGCATGTGTTCACAGCTGCCACACCCACCGGGAGTCGGGACAATAACAAAAACAAAGCTCCTGATGGCCCGCCACCAGCAGCACATGCGAGCGGATCGATTTGCTCCCCGCAAAGCTGAGAGTGGGACCTCCCAGGCTCCACCCAACAATGGCACCGCACCAAGCAATGGTAAAACAGCACCCAACCATCAACCACCCGGCCCATGCCCCTACTGTCCTGGCGAGGAAACACATTGGCATAATGACTGCTTAAACTCTAAGGCGAAAAAAACCAGCACCAGGAAACAGTAAACAAGGATAGGGGAGACAACCCCCTATCCCCGAAACAACAAAATTAACCAAAACAACCATCTCGGGAAGATTTTTAAAAACTATGACAGTCTACTTTGCAGGCCTGTTAACATAAACTTAGCTTCAACCATAGCACTGATTGACACAGCAGTCTCACATAATTTCATTACTGAACAGTTAATTACCTCTGAACAGTTTGAATGCCAAGAACAGTCTGTGCAGCTCGCCACTAGCGATTTATCTAGCCACGATAATGTTATCGCCATTGTGACTGTCGCCATCAGAGACGAAATCGTGCATGTTCCCATTCTCGTTATGCAAGATCTCAGAGAAGCTGTGTCTTCCTTTGACCTCTGTTCTGGCTACTGGCAAGTCTCCGTCACACCTAAGGTCCGCCACAAAACTGCATTCATCATGCCAGATAGAAGGAGGTATCAATTTTGTACTATGCGGTTTGGTCTTAAGTGTGCACCTGCTATTTTTCAAGCCATGATGGTCCACGTCCTACATGGCTATATTGGCAAGTTCGTCACTGCCTACCTAGATGACATAGTGGTTTTTCAAGATACCTGGGAGGAGCATCTGGAAAACTTAGCATTAGTATTGGAACATTTTGCAACTGCAGGCCTCACCTGCGCGAACCACAGGTGTCATATTGGCAAAACAGAACTAAAGTTCTTGGGACATGTAATCTAATCTGGAAACCATCCTAGTACAGAACACTTATGGCTCATTGATGAGTGGGAAGCACCAAAAACACACAAACAATTGCGCAAGTTTTTGGACTTATAAAATTGGCTGCTCCAATACATTAAGGGTTTGCTATCATTTCCATGCCTCTCATGTCACTCCTGTCGACACAAGTCAAGTACCAGTGGACTCAGGCAACCACCTAGGTGTTCACAGAAATGAAACATCACTTCCATCAGTGCCCAACTCTATCTCGCCTAGATCCCAAGAGACACCTGTACCTGCAAACTGATGCTAGTCAGGAAGGGCTCGGAACTGTATTATTCCAGCTAGTCGATGAAGGCAAACGGTTTATTATTGACTACAGGAGTGCAAAATACGATCCTGTAGAGAATACATACAATGTAAACGAGCATGGGTGCTTAGCTATCGATTGGGTCCTAAAATGATGCCGGCAGTACTTAGAGTTCCAAAGGTTCACCCTCAGGACCGACAACCGCAGCTTAGTGTGGCTACATAAAATGTGCGAATCCAGGAGTAAACTTACACACTGGTCTATGCTTATGCAGGTATACGACTTTGTAGAAGAACATGTACCGGGAGTAGAAAATGAAGTATCAGAGGCACTCTCATGCTCCCCAAGGCCAGATGTGTGTGAAAACGACCGTGGCAAGTGGAAATCAATGTTGCCACCTGTCAGTCAACCTCAGTTCAGTGCCAGAAATCCACCACCATGCCTAAATCAAATCAACCTCACCTCAAACAAAGAAGAAAATTTCACTGCACAACAGTTAGATGCACACGTCATACAGGCACAACACGTAGCTCCAGACGTGGTACGACGGCGCCACAAGTGCGCCCAGAGTGTTCAGAAAAACTGGCACATTGCTCTCTTTATTCCTGGGAACAATATAAACTCCTTCTGAACCATGCCGAATTTTAAAGCCTTGATGCAAGCTGAATAGTACGAGAAAGTAGCCAAAAACTCCAGATGAAACACAACAGCCTCTGGAAAATAACTTAAGGGCACCTCAATAAGCCTATCCACATGCCACCACTCAAGAGCCTTGACTGAGAAGCATATGAGAAGGCAGACCTGCTAGCAGACACACTAGCAGCTGCCTTGCAACTCAATATTTACACCTTCGCACCCGTACACATCAGAAATACTGACCAAAGAGTCAAGGTGCTCATGGTTACAGTCCCGAGGTCTCTCCCAGACCTAACCACTGCAGTGAAGGAGTTGAAAATAATAAATGTCCTCGAGTCATGTAAAGCCCCAGAATACGATGCTATACAAACCATAGTATTAAAACACATGCCCCAATAGAAACGCAATGCATTGGCAGATTGTATGAATAGTATAATGCACATACATTACTTCCCAAAACAGTGTTAATATGCCCAGGTGATACTTGTCCCGAAACCTGGCAAAAGCCCCACTCTTCCACAGAATTGCCGGGCAAAAGGCCTATGAGGCATATTATCAAAAATTGATGAGAGTATCACACTCCAGTGATTGCAGTAATACATATGGCAATATAATATACTGCTCGATGAGCAGTTTGACTTCCGTAGTAAACACTCCACAAACACAGCAACTGGTCCATATTGCGGAACATATCCCACAAAGCTTTGGACATTGTAAGTATACCACAGATTTATTCCTGGACATTGAAAAAACATTCGATAGTGTCTGGCACACATGCCTTGTATACAAGCTATGTAGAGCAGGCTTACCTGATTGCCACATATACCCCCTTCCCTCGCACCACGATGACTGCTATTTCATCGTTGTGGTACCAGAGACTAAATCACAGCATAGAAAAATACAAGTGGGTATCCCACAGGGCTCACTAATTGAACCTGAGCTGTTCAATATATACATTTCGGATATGCCTATACCACAAGGTGCACAATTTGATTTGTGGTTGAAGTGGTGGCACATCACAATTAATGTGGGCAAAACAGCATGGAGATATACAGCTTAACAGTACATGCGGCCTTTGCAAGTACTCCAAAACAAAGCCCTGAGATGAGCTGTTGGAGTACCCCGCTACATACGTGTAGCCTCAATACAGGCCGAAATTAAATATCTCTTACTTCGCGATCTCATTAAATGTCTGGCAGAACACTTATAAGTTCACAACCAATAATGTCAACCCTCTCATCTCCATTGGGGAGATATGACCACAAGGTGCACTGGAAATACAGGAAAACGAAACATCTCCTGTGTGAAAAGCCCTCCTAACAACACAATATATAAATTACCATACAGGCTACTACACAGAGCACAAGCTGAACTTGCCTGGATGCAAGAACTCTGAATTATCGTCCATATATTGAAAAAATGGACTCGTACGACACACCGAACCCAGTCGCGCCGCAGGGCAGTGTGACGTACTATGTATGGCTGACTTCCGATTTCCTGACGGAACAGGTAACAAGTTCGCTGGTACACCAATAAACACTGGCGTCTGTGGCAGGCTGACATGTATGTATACTGACAGTGTCATCTGAGCGTCAAGTGATGCAGAACCGTGAATCCTCCATACACACAAGATGTCACAAATTGATAGCAAAGGGTAGCAGGCTCACCCTCGGATCTTCCAGAGACAAGTGACTTTTGTTGTAGTTGGGCTGCACGCCCCCTCCCCCTTTTTTCCCTTCACCACTTATTGTATTAACTTCGTCATCTTACACTAATAACAATGCATGCTAGTAGTTATAAATAGCCTGTTCTGCTGCAGGGGCTTGGGACTGGGGTGCCACTTTTTCCATCGAAATTTCCCTTTAATCCCTTGGAATTTCCCTTTTCCCCTTCGCATGACTTCATGCTCTTGTATTCTGGTCAAATTCCACCGATGACTCTACAATGTGGGGCTTGAATCTATTTTTGCAATGAGGAGGAGAGATTCCACCACAGCACTTCACACTCTTGTATTCCAGTCCGGTGTGGTTGTCCCCAGGTGCTCCCAACCTATGTAATTGTTTTTTCCTTCTTACCGAAAGTGTGCATTTCCTGCTCATGCATTCCGCATTGAGGCGGAGATCCCTTCCGAGGCTCCCTGCCAGGATGCCAGCCTCAAGTCAAGTATTACCTAAGAGCACATATACGAATAGTTGGCTGTAATTTCCGAACAATTTGAGATAAAATTACCAAAGTCATAACATGTGTATCACACTTGACAATGAAAAGGATAGAAGGGTCGAGTATACTCTAAGTGCACATATAAGCATAGGTGGCTGTAATTTCCGATCTGTTTAAGATAGAGTCACCAAATTCACAACACAGCCATCACCCCCTATAATGAAAAGGACCGAAGGGTCAATTATACCCTATTTCTACTTTTAAGCATAGTTGGTTGTAATTTTCGAACTGTTTAAGGGAGGGTTACCAAATTCATAACATAGGCATCACCCCCAATGAAGAGAACAGAGACTCAGGGCAAAGTATGTCCTAAGTGCACTTATAAGAATAGTTGGTTGTTGGTTGTAATTTCCGAACCATTTAAGATACAGCCGCCTAATGCATAACATAGGCATCACCCACAAAGATAAAAAGGGTCGCAGGGCCAAGTACCCTGTCTACTAATAAACATAGTCGGCTATAATTCCCTAACTGTTTAAGACATAGTCGTCAAATTCATAACATAGACATCACCCCTGATACCGAAAAAGGGTCGCAGGGTTAAGTATACACTAAGCACACTTATAAGCATTGTGACGGGATGACCGTCGCGTGTAGATGAGATATTGCAAGAATGACTGATTTTCGGTGAGAGAAACGCCTGGGGTCGGTGGCGTGAGGTTTCCAGCCGTGCAGTGATGCTCGCCAGGTTGTAGCGGGAGAAGCTAAGGGGAAACTTCTGCTGCCGGCCGGTGATTAGAGCTTGGTTTTGTGTGCCAATGCACCAGGTACTGTGAAAAGAGCGTGCGTCGATCGAAAAGGTGGCGTTGGGATCGTATTGGCTGCGCTGGAGTGCAGGTCTCTTGGGGAGCGGATGGTTAGGAGTAGGGATATGGCCCGTATAAATAGGCGTGCGCGAGTTACCTCAGAGAGCCAATTGTTGACTTCGCCTTCCACTAAGGAGGGTGCGTCTCTGCTTCTTCTGGCTGTATACGACTATTAGCTCGTGGCACACACCCTGTACTCTGTGATCGGCCTGGAAACAGGTCATCTTGAGCCTAGCCCCTAGTGGGTCAGCGGTCACAGTGTATAGCACCGATCTAGGTACTTTTCTAACAACAATTTCTCGCAATTTGCAAACAACACAACATCGAGAGTCGCTCCACACAGAGCCTACCCCTCCCCCACCTCCCTCGCGGGTCATGGCGGCGGGCGGGGAACCGACTGAGCCGTCGTGGATGATGGGAACTGGCCCGTACTCTTTACAGTACCTCCGAGAAAACAGGCGATTTTTAGAACTGGCAAAGACACGACCTAATCACCAAACTGTTTACGACATTTTTCCTCAAGGCATCCCCGACCACATTGACATACTCCTGGCTACTCTTACGGAACCAACGACGCCAACAATGTCCACACCAACTTCCTCCCGATCGTCAACACCGGCCGCAGGAAATGAAACATTTGAAATGGAAACCGACTTCCAAATAGTAAAACGTAAAGGTGACAGAACAACCACGCAGGAGAACAAGCGTCTCCATTCTGTGTCGTCTGAGGCACATACAAACACCATTCCTACACAAAATAGGTTTTCCCCGCTTAAGGAGGTAACAGAAAAAACCTCAGCAGTTAATCTTCCCGGCTCTTCAAGCATCTCCACCCACAAAACACAAACGGCTGCACCACAAACACGACAGAAAAAACAAAACCAGTACAGATTAGTGGTTCCTGACGCCACAAAATACAACTTACTTGTTCAGAAACTACGAGCTATTAGCAGGGACGGGTTCTCCCTTCTCCTCACAGCTCGCGGAACGCAAATCCTCACAAAAAACTTTGATTTTTTCACAGCTGCTCGCACAATGCTAGAAGCGAACTACATCCAGTACTATACTTTCTGTCAAGCTTCCGAGCTCCCACAGAAAGTCGTTTTTGACTTAGTTCATCAGAATGTATACATATATTGATAATATAATTTGTGTACTGGTTAAAATATACATATTTGTGCACATTCTGGTCAGTTTCTAAGTGTGGAGGGCTAATCAATAACTCGTGAAAGTTGTGTTGCAATATTGTTCCTACTACCAATTATACCACAAGACTCCACCCCATCACAAAATATATTATTCACTGGTCGTCTTCATCTTCCTCTTCGTCGTCTTCTTCACCTCTTCCACACACCAATGGATCGTGGAGCAATTTTGTAATTCCGAGGGAAGTTTGCCGGTGTAGTGCTTAAAAGGCATCATATTACTAATAATAAGAAGATCACACATTATAAGAAGCATATGAAACAAGTCTTCCGTGGTATTCGATCTACAGAACTTCCGCATGAGTCTTTCTCTGAAGTGCCTACAATTTTTGTTGTGTGCTTCTAACACTTCTTCACTCAATAGACCAATAGTTCCTATGGTATGCTTTATAACATCTCCCCAATGAATTAGTACTTTATGCATGCTTGGAGGCATGTAGTACCAGTTATAGTAATTAACATACGATTTCGTGGTTTCCATAGCATATTCACGGAAGGCTTCGAAATTAATTTCCAACCCAGAGGAAATTGCCCTTAAAATAGTTGCAAAGTGTTCTACGTTGATTCCAGTGGTGGAGGCTGCTACAGAAGAATTTAAAAAGAACCTTCGAGCCGTGTTTCCACCATTGGTTGTTCCAGAACCTGGTTGCGGAACATCGATCAGCAGTCCCATTTTTCTCTAAACTGCTCTTGAATGTATTTCTTTCTTGTGACGAATGCTCGCTTGTTAGCTTTCATCACTTTCCCAGATCGAAACTCTAGCTTGTAGGATATATGCAAAAGACACTCGAAGAATTTGATCGAGGCATGCAAACTAGACAGTCCATAAGTTAGTGTTGGTAAATCACGCTCCCGTTCTAAATGCTTGTCAAGGTTGTTCATTTCACTTAGTTTTGCCTTACACATGTAGCACAATTAGGAGGAAGTCTGTGTTAGAGCACCACATACTTTTTCGTGTATCATGGTTAATACCAGCTTATGACGTACCACCAATTCTACTCCACTAATCTGCAACTTTGTGGGAACAAGCTGATCTGTTTGAGTCCTTACTTTTTCTACTTCCTGTCGCGTCAAGTTACTTGTTTCTTTGTGGAACATAATCTTCACTGATCGGCAGTATCTTGTTGAGGAGTGCCTGGGATTATGCCACACATCAATTTCATTAGGTCTCTTACTGCTGCTGTCAATTGAAGTTGTTGTTATTTGCAAGGGAAGATGTATGTATACTGTGCCTTGGCCTGCTTCGGGATGAGTGAATACTGAAATTTCGTTAACTTTGCATCAATGAACAGACCCAATGCCTGCTCACCCATAAGTTTTGTAGGACGACCAAACGATCTGGTAGCAGAAGCATACACATTTTTAAATCGTGTAGCCCTTTTCGGTGAGAAATTGGACACTTGTTTTACAATATCTGCAGCATCTCGTCGGCCCTAGGATCTTAGACTAATTTATTATGCAAACACTAATTTCTCATGCGTACTGCTTGCGAGAAGCTCCGCAACTCTTCGTTTCTTAGCCTTCGTTTCTTGGCTTTCCAAAATGTATTCTCCTACGACCTCTTGAAGTTCTCGCGGTAGGTGTTTTCACCGCTTTCCTTACACTTTCGGGGGGGGGGGGTGTCTGATAGTCATTGTGAAGGTTTATGCTGGAATTTTCTCAACATAGGTTGACAAGCATTCTACTTTGTTTTCATCTGGTAAGATAATTTGCTGCAGCTTACCTGTAGCTACCGAGGTACTCTAGTGCAAGGGCAAGCGAAGGTGACAATGAAAACACGGTACACGTTGTGTGTTTACAGATTTTATTTACAACTTCCAAACGGTACACAAGCACAACTGTTCTGCTCGAGTGGCGACTAGGAACTGCCAGCTGCTCTCTTGATCGGTCGCGAAGAGCAATGGGCCAGGAAATCCTCCATTGGCTTAAATGTGCTCGTACGTGCTCATGCACACACACCCCATGTGTCGAAACAGTTCATTAGTGCTTTCATAACAGTCTATTAGCACTCTGCGCCGCGCCAACAGCTTACGCTCACTTGCCCAGTGACCGTGGTGGCGTGTCACCACATTAACTTTAGGTCGTTGTATACAGTATGATAGATTCAGTTGTGACATTAATTCATTAAGAGCAGTAGCATTTTTCTTGGAAGAATTGACCTCCCCTTCCAGACGTCGAACAGGTTCTGCTGTCGAACTCCTACTCTGCCACCTAAACAGTGATATAACATCCAAGGATGCAAGAGGAGGCAGCTACATTTCACTCCGTACAATGTACAAGTGATAATCACTTGACTAAGAAATAAGAGCTTGACTCCAGTTGACCCTTTAGATATGGCTTATTTACTATGTTATAACATACCTTACTTCCTCCATAAACTGTGTTACAAATCATTAACAGCCCCTTACAGTTAAACACTTCGCATATATAATTATCATACATACCTTGCTCTATAAGCTCAATTTGAAAAAGGTTGGTTTCTTTTGCCTATAACAGTATAACACACCCACTCAAGTGAGGTACTGAGCGCATGTGATGAGCGGGCGATATCGGTTTGTATAAGCAGTCAACTTCTGCCGCGTCTGCTGAAGATAAGACCAGACCTCTGTATGAGTTTTTCACTGTTGCACCATCTTCAGTTATTGTACTAATCAGCACTTCACAAAGAATTCCGTTATGAAGATATCGATCACTTTCAACTTTGTCCAGCTAGATTCCAGTTCTGGACCACTATGCGACACTGTCACGCGCATCAAGTGCGCCATCGCCTCTAAGCGCAAGCCTCTCTCTCAACTGGCGCGCCGTATTCTCGTCGTGCTGCGTGTACCTATGGGACTTTCAGCGGCGACCCTATCATTTTATTGGTGGAAAATCTGTAGGAAGGTTCAATGCAGGGCTCCTGAATAGTTTTGTGTGTATCTGAAGCGTATATTTTGGGATACAGCACGGCCATTGTTTGTAAACAAACAATAAACGAAATAATTTGAGTTAAAAATGTCGTAACACTACTTACGATTTTGAGTTTTAAATAGCAATTATTCATAATGTACAAAAATGCTAAAGTCTTGGTATAGAGAGCTTGTGTATTGTTAAGCAGCAACTTAAATCTATTTTAAATAACAGGATATGTATAGAATTTTCGCAGCTGCAAAACACAAAAATGTATAAAAACTGATAAAAGATCAATTTAATTTTTTTGCAAAATACTAGAGACCCGAAAAATTCGCGAGTTCAATTACCTGTACGCTAGACTTCGCAGTCTTATGTACTCTCATACAGATATCAAATGTTTATTGGTTGATTTTTGTGGCAGTAAAAGGCAGTGGTTGGGCGCACAGTTTCTTGCAGGTTTTTTATTGGTTTATTTATCTCCAGGAGGTGCCAAAAACACGTTGACCAATTACAAACGTAACATGAACGTACATGTGTGTGAATTCCAACTTTTCCAGAGATGAATCCGCGAAATTCCCGGATCTCTACTAATTACATACAGCTTAAGGAGTTAAATTACACTAATGTCGGGGATACAGACAAGAGATATACATAAAACACACGTAGTTCAACTGTGTAAGTAACGCAATATTCGTAAACAAAAACGTATAAAAAGATATTATGTTAACATATTGAATATCCCAAAGCTAAACCAACACTGCAAATAATGGAATTTTGGCAAATACTCGCTATTTCACATTGTTATTGCCGGTTTTAAAAATTAAATGTAAGTGTTGTACAAGCTAATGCACAATCATACCACGATGTTGAGCAGTGTACAAGAAATTAAATCAAATTTCGTATTACGTGTTGGCTGAGCACGTGTTGGCCTTGCGGACCGCCGCACCACGAAGCCAATCAAGCCCGCCCCGTGCGAGTTCCGTTAACCGGAAGGAGCTATTCTGACGTTATTAAACTGTTACATAACGGCGATGTAGACTTGAAAGCAATATTATTCCAACACTGCAATGTTAGTTGGAGGGCTGCAATTCCCTCTAGTCTCCTGGATACTCACTCCGTAGCATAAAACTGATTGTAGCCAGAGACATTTACCAGTATGTATTTACTACTGTAACGCGTTGTAACGGCATTGTTAAAAAAAAAACTAAAGCATTTAAGTTTGGATAGTTTTCTCGTTCCTAGACATTTGTGAATGTTCATGTGCGGTACAGGATATCAGGAGGAGGTATTTATTCTCGATTCTCTAGTTTTCATTTCGCTTCCGATCTTCAGTGAGATGTGCTAGCAATGTTGCAGGGACAGCGAATTTAACCCCCAGGCGGAGTTTACCCCCAGGTAGGAAAGGACTGAGACCCTCGCGATCGAGACAGGAAAAGAATCTAAGTACATCATTATACAATTGGTGAGATGTCGGCACAGTGAGATGCCGTATGGAAAGAAAAGGGATGTTCAGAATAGGGACTTTTCGAAAGAAAAAAAAAATTCTCAGAAAGTGGTACAATTCCACTTTACTAATTACACAGAACACGAAACTGCTACGCTTTAAAATCATTTCTGGGGAAACTTCGAGTTTCGATGATGCGTGACCGCTTCGCGGTCACCACCTGCAAAAAACAGTCTGCTTGCCTTGAATCACTGTTTTGGATATTAACTCCCCTGCTGGCGCTGAGGACTCTGGCTCGGTGCGTAATTTTTAGCTACGCTTGAACAGTAATTTTATTTGCTAGGGGGATACACTTGTTCCTTACATTGTTATTCTACCAAGGGCACTGTCTGGCGAGAAAGTGACGAGGGTAATGCTCTCGGAGGTTAGTGTCAACCTAATGTACTGTGGTCAGCCGAGGGTTGTAAACAGTGTTATACTGTTGTCGCGGTTGTCAGCGGACCGCCAAGCTGCTTTGACACGTGCCGCCACTCAGGCATTCAGTGGGTAATAATCGTCTGCTACACCGAGACAGGGGACAACCTGCGTAGAATAGCATTTCTTCTACCTGTTTACATACGTAAGACGTCAGCTTACGGGGGAGGGATCAAAAGTATCGCCTTTACTCGCATTTGAAATATATATAGGGAATCCCATGTTACGGAAATTTCGTCTCAGTGCGTTAATTTTTAAGATAGGCGTTTCAAACGAAATGTATTCTTCATGAAGTGTATAGGAGTAGATCCCTACCAGTATATATTTTCAATATAGAGAGGCAGTATGTAGTTTTATGTCAAAAGTTAATTTTAAAAATACCTTGCAAACAGGCTATACATGTTATGGAAACATCTCCGCTGTAAGGAACTTCTCCTAAAAAATTCTATTTGTTTGAAACGCCTATCTTCACAATTAACACACTCATTCGAAAGTTCCTTGACATGGGATTTTCTACCTGCATTTCGCAACTGGCATCTGGTATGCAGTGCCCTTAAGTGCAAGAAATGCATGGAGCGGCGCCTTTGTAGCTATTTGTTGTCTGTGCCATTAGTTTCCTGATATTGTAATGTGGAAAAAATATCTCTCAAGATGACATGTAAGCAACCAGGTGACGCATCATAATAACGCATATCTCCGCGCTATCATAGCCGCAAACACACGCGGTGTAATGGTTAAACAGGGAGCTTTTTTAGCATTCAAGTTTCACTTTGTTCTTCAAGAGGAAAATACTCTGAATCGCACTTTACTAATTTGTGCAATGACCTCCACCATTAGGTTTTCCAAGACAAAATGTTCTGCCACTTGTATCTACACTTAATTCAGCTTAATTTTCTTTGTGCTCGTAGCAAACAAATTCTTTGTAGGCTATTCACGGTGTTTCGATGTGAACAGGCCTTAATTCGACGGCCTACCTGAACACTCCATCACACACGAACGGTAATGAGGACAGCCAGTAACCGCAATCGGGACTCGCACTGCCAAACCCGATAAGCAGGAATCGCCTCTACCACCCAGGGGATCAGGTCACGTTGCGTTATGTCACGCCCATATGTGGGCAATGCAGAGTGGCGTCTTTCTCAATGTGACGCCGGCCGAGTTGGGCGTCCCAAGAAGCTTGCTGTACCGACCGCCGTTAACTTCTCCGGTTACTTCTCAAGGTGGGACGAGTACCATATACTAACGTAGCTCTCAGTAAGGTAGTTGATGTAGTTAACAATGCTCCCCCGACCATATTGTATTTTATCCCTTTCAGACCCACTTTAATTCACAGTTCCAGGTGTTGCAAACAAAAAAAATTATGAAGCGTGCTCTACTTAAGTTGCCACAACACCTGTTTCGTTGTCACAGCTAATGAGCTGTAGGCTATATGTTCGACTACAGTTATATGAACCAACTATGTCCTGGATCAGTATCATTTACCCACAGGTAGGATCATTGGTCATTGAGCTTTGCAGTGTGCGCTACAGAGCGAAAATTACTTACACGTGCGTAATGCACATAATTGTGTACACCGGGTCTGAATGGGTTAAGTAATATCCGGGTGTTTAATTATATAAGCGTACAGTAATCTATAGTTCTCATATATTAATTTACCCCACAGTGCTTTACCTAGTCATGACTCAATATTTAGCTAAGCCCATAGCTAGAGATGATAGTTTATAGCGGGAAAAGTTGACTGTTTGCAATGATTCAACGTACTGAACACATATCCGAGAGTTTTCTTTTCTTATTGGCTCTCATTCATGTATAAAGCTACTACTCCATTTCATTGGGCCAATGACGATTCTGATTCTATAAGGCAAAACGTTCGTAATTGGTATGTAAACAACTTATCCGAGTTAAAACCTTATTCATCCAATGATAAAAGAATAAAATAGCTAGAGCATTATCGAATATATGTTAGCTCACAAAATTTTTGCTATTTTCCATTGTATCTACCCATAGCCCCTTCAGGTATAAATGGACAACAAAACTAATTCATAACAACTGTAAAGTGAGCACTTTTGAAAGCCCTCTCATTTGGAATAATAGTCGATAAGTATATTTTATTTCAGTTTTAGACGTTAACTTCCGAGTGCAATGGAATATACACACTGTGTTTATTACTTACATGGCAATATTTATTTTAAAATTTGGATAAAGGATAAAAAATCGCTGAAAGGAAATAATAATTAGGGCCTCAAAAGTGGTCATTTTACCATGAACAACCTATAGTAATGTGTTACGGATGGTATTTATTATAGAACTCTTGATATGCCAATATCCCCCCCCAACACGCCTTCCTTGTCCTCCTCATCATCCTCGTATCTAGCTGCCTTTTTTTTTTTTTTTTTTTTTTTTTTTTTTTTTTTTTTTTTCGAAATATGAGAACCCTAAAAATTATTACTCACTAATATATTCATTATTCCAAATAACCTCACAAAAAGAGTTCTATAAAAGTAGTAGTAAACATTTCATAATTGACTCACCTTTACCCACGTGCTGAGAGGAGTGTCTATGAATCCATGGATGATGAACTTCGTCTTTTTCTTAGAATCGAAATGAGACTTCCTGATAGTACGATCGTTCTGGACCCTCAGCACTTGGCCCTGGAACAATGCGGTATTCCAACTCGTTGTCGCAACTAAACTCAATAGTAACTTATATTACACTACTGCTTATGAAACTGCTAGGCTGTAGTTACACGAACGTGAAACATTTATGAGCCATGGTTTGTAACATGTGGTAGTAAGCATAACAATTTGAATAAAAAGACGAAAAATTTTCATAGAAAAAAGATGTCCGGATACGTTATTAATAATGAATTTTTACTTATTTCGATAACACAGTCATAAATATAAGGCCATATTTCGTGTTGCATGAAGTGAAAGGAGTTATTTTGGATGTACGAATCACGAGAGTCGCTGACTAAACAGAAACTAGGTTTGTGGTGAAGGATTCAAGATGATAACACTATTAATCCGTGTTGTAGACTCTACTGGTATTTGTGAAAAAAAATTACTTGTATTTGAATGTCTGTATGTTCTTTATTTACGTCCGCTAAGAATTTGTTTCTGTTTGTCAGTACAGTATTCACGAAACACGGCAATCTGTCAGTGTTTGTACGAGTATGGAAGCTAGCAGCTGTAAACAGCCCAGTTTATAAAGAATGTAAGAATTGACTACATTTAACCGTACTCTGACAGAAGGTTTCCCAAACGAGCCACATCCAAAGCAAGAGTTAATGTTTCCACTGCAAAAAAACACACACACACGCGCACGCGCGCGCGCGCAATGGTTTATCATGGACTACTGGAAAGACAGAAGCTTTTGAGTGCAAAAGAGAATAAGATTACATAAATTATTTCAAACCTAAGAGTTTTCAAATGGTCATAAGGTAACTAGTCAGTAGATCCATTATCTTCGGCAGGTGCTTTGAAATTCACTAATAACAGATTAAACACTGCCAGTGTTTCCATATATGCACAAGTAATCATGCCTCCACCACTCAAGTTTTTTTTTTCCATTACAGACCAGGTTCCAGCATAACACGATTACAGGTTAGTAAAGGCTGTTCACGATAAACTGAGTCCTTTATAAAGCCCTGCTTCAGATCTACTTGTATGCACGCCGTGTATTCTTCCACCTTATGTAAAATTAGCATTGCCATGAGCCTGGTCACTTTATTCGTGCGTTCGCCAAGTCCAATTGTAAAATCATTGGAAAAGACTATGTTTGACCAATTTTCCTATTTTTGTTTATTTTAACACTTATACCCATTTAAAAAAATCAGAAAGCAAATAAATAATTTCAGTATCCAAATTTTACAGTTTCACTTGACCAACGCATGAATAGCGCGATGAGGCTATTTTACATAAGGCGGAAGAACACACAACGTGCATACAAGTAGATCTTAGGCAGGGCTTCCAAGAGTGGTTATTTTACCGTGAACAACCTATAATCCAGTTTTCTCAACAAAATATCTTGTGAATATTTAGCTTGTTTACACCTGACTGCATACACACTCCAAAAGGAGTCTTTGTTTACCTTTGAAGAAAAATTTTTACTAAAAACATTTGCTTGGTTAACAGCAAAGAGATAAATAACTTCTATGTTGGTTCAAACCTGACAGACCTAAAGGTGATGTAAGTCAGATCAAATACGCAAATGTATTGACCATGGCAAGGAGAATTTTTTTGCTGTAATACTAAGAGTGATAACGATTTTTTCAATTTAAAAAAAAGTGATTTGTAGCAAGAACGTAGGAAAGTACAAAGCTAATACCATAAAGCAAATAGCGACACACATGAAACGAGCCACAGTCATTTTAAAACTTGGACACGACGCTCACTTGCTATAGCTGAAAATTCCTTCATGAGGCATACTTTTCAGCAAAACATATTTCTTTTTCGGCGAATCGTAGAGGCAGAAAAAATTTAATTATACCCATATATACGTATTCGCATTGAGAATGCAACCAGCTGCAATCTCCGAGGATTCCAAGCGGGTGCTGACGCGAATAATTCTGCACGGGGAACATGTGATCTCAAACGTTTTCTTCGGTAGATGTGCGACTTCAAATCTAATTCTTATGTTAAATGGACGCACTTTACGTGCGTGTGAACTGGAAATATTTTATTTGGAACATGGGAATGAAATGAAAATAACGAAATGGATGCTTCGCGCTTTTATGACAAATCAATGAGATATTACGTTTTACAGCAACGGAACTGCTAGTGTACTGCCCGGAAATGTTCACTCACTCCCAAAGTTGTCACACCAGTTGCCGCGGCCACCCCCCCCTTTTTTTTCACCCTTTCTGCTTGCAGGGTGCCAAGTCAAGGTCCCGCTGGCATCGTGGTCGTATACTTGATAACACGAGATCGCATTTATTTAAATTATGTTGTTAGTTACGCAGTTGTAGTATAGTATATGCACGGTAAAATAAGCACTTTTTAAAGCCCTGCTTAAGATCTACATGCATGTACGTTGTGTATTCTTCTGCCTTATTTAAGATTAACATTGTCGTGGGCCTCATCACTTTATTCATGTGTCGGTCAAGTGAAACAGTGGAATTATTAGGAAAGTAAATATTTTAAAAAATTTACTAATTTTTATTCTTCCGATTCATTAAAAAAAAACAGAAAACGAAAGAAATAATTTAAGTTAGCAGAAATGGTTACCTTACACTATTTATTCGGCGTTAAGACACGGAACTACTTCCAATCCATCGTTACCAAATTTACTGGGCGCATGTCACACAGTGCACCCGTTAAAATATATGCAGGTAGGGGCAGTGACTTTTTTCTAAGGTTGATTTCAAAAGTGCTCACTTTATCGTGAACAATCTTTATCAGAATTGATCACCCTGCAAACTTTATTTAGCCGTTTCCGCCCTGGTGCCCCCTCCATGCGTCGGGTATGATTTTCAAAGGTGTATTCACGTCAAGGGGCAAAAAATACCATCGAGAACTTGCAAAATATTTGGGTAAATATTTACTTGCATTGTGGTATTTAGGAACGAGAAAATTTAAAATTTTTCTCCGGGACGAGCCCCTGCTCCCACTTTTTGGGCGAATGAGTTTCACTAAGCCGAGTGTATGAGATCACGCAGCAGCATGCTGGAGTCACATTCAGGCGGTCATGCTGTCCAGGAAATGTCGTTAACGCATTTAAACATTACCAACCTACTTCGAATACAACGAAAAAGCAGGCGACAGACAACGCCTTATTAAACTAGGGGCAAAGAAACCCACTATGAACTAAACTATAAAAAAAATATTCTGGTAAACTTCCCAAATTGTAATGGAAGTTTTTAACCTATACGCTGTGTGAAAATAATATCACCGGTAAAGCTGCAAATATAGGAATGTTTAGCGTCGCTACTAAACAAAGTTGGGAACTTCCCTACGCATTTGACAGTTTCCTGAGCAAATGTAGGAACGCTACAATGGATGTATACGAGAAAAAATTGCAATGTGCTTTCTCACTAAGCGTGTACACTGGTGTGGTAAATTTCTGAATAATTTCGCAGAGTGTAATTTTGTACACGCACATATCATTATTTTCACATTCGGCGTCTTTGGAAATTTCTAGCCTCAAAATAAGCCGTTTACAATCACATGTTTTTTTCTGCCAACGCGATAGCATCAGCTATTCCTGCAGCCCCTCAATTTCGGATGTTGTCGTTCGCTAGCGCTGACTCTGTATTATATTTGTTAATTGTAGCTGTGTTCATACTGGAGTTAAGAAATTCTGGTCTTTGGTAAATTGTAATTCAGTGCTACCAGATATGCAGTTGTTATACTATTTGAAACTTCTGTATTTACGTACTCAACTCTTAACTTAAATATATGTTGCAATTGTGGCATAATACACAACATACAAGCAAAATGGAAGTTGGTAAGAAACAGAAAACAAAAGGAAATCGTACTTAAAACTGATTGGACAACACTACATCACATTTAGGTTACGTTGAATTTTTGTCAACTTTTGCTTCGCTTTTAATTCAGTGTAAATTCACACTGCTTTGCAATATAACCTGAACATAACGACAAAGTAAAGTAAACGCAACAAGCTTCATGATAATTTCAATATGAATCAGCCTAAGTTTCAAATAAACCTCGCATCTGTGTTCACTAAGCCATGTCTATAAATCAACTGACGAAACTCACAGGGTTGGTAGGTGTTACGAAGGTGGGAACGTTTCTCTAGTACATCCATGTTCGGAAATGTTGTGCACCACAAAAACACTCAGGAGCCGCGGTGGAGTAGTGGTTAGACTACTCGCTTCTCATATAGGCGAACCGGGTTCAGTTCTCGGCGGGGTCACTCCTAGATTTACGCATGTGGGTCTAGTGCCGGACGGTGTCGTTAGTCAGCGAGTCTTCTCGGGGGTCTCCCGTTTTCCTCGTCCTTGCATTCCGGCGCTACTCCATACTCACCTCGCTTCACCAAGGTCGGCTCTCAAGACCTCGGTGTTACCGCCCAGGTCTTTTCACTCACTCACTCGAAAATACTTCCCGCAACGGCTGCTGTATAGGCAATCGTTGGTACGTGAAAACATTGTTGGCTGCATATTTACACACGCTAACGTCTGCCATTGCACCAGGGTACCCGTTTCGCGGAGACGTTAGTTAAATGTAACAAATGAGCGGAGCTCCGCTAAAACATAACACAACTACACCTCACGCTGTGTGACGACAAACAGTTGAAATGTCTGCTGTTTGTAAACTGATCACTTTAAATGCGCCGTCTGACTGCAACATGTGTTTTGGGTGTCCGAGGCTTAGAAGCATGGGCACTTTATGGGCGACCTAGGTACGCGGATCACATGTCTCATCACCTCTATGCCCGAGCCACTGTACTGGTCTGCAGTCGTTCTTTCTTCGACTCGCCTCATGATATTATCAACTGCGACATTATAATTTTATCGTGTAAAAATAAATACTGTACAAGGCGTGCTGCAAGTCACTGTTTCTGAAATTCAACTCATAAACATGATTTATAAATACTCGTTTTAGTCCATTTTAACTTAAAAATTCACATTAAAAACAAGAATAACAAACGGAAACCACCTTGCCAACGTAAAATTTTTCTTAAATGCTTTTCGTAAGCAGACCCGGCTCAAAAATACTGAATAGTTTTCAAATGAATACTATACGACTGAACCTGCGTGCGCTTTTTGGGGGCCGCACCCCAATTTAAGCCCTTAAATTGTCTCTTCGTCCTGCCTAAACACAGCAAAACTACACAAAGCGTGCATTAATACTAGTGTGCTGCCGCCTGAACGTTTTGCTACCCGTACGACTTTCTCGTGACGATAGTTGTTTACTTGTAGGCGCCACGATTGTTAAGGACGGCATTTGCGGGCATGGTTTCATAAACGGAATATTCTTATAGCCCATCCAGAGCATCTCCACGCTATTTGAAAGAAACCTAAGAAAACTTACCTCAAGTTCAAAACGTTCGCCTGTTATTTTATATAAATCTTATACAGCAAACATTTAATACTGTTATTATTACTATCCGATTTTTCTGTTTAAGACTAATGGAAATTCCACTATAAATAATAATATTTATTTTGTAATCAAAATCAAATAAAATCAGTGAGAGCAGTTTTATTTGGGCAACGGCTACTGAGGAACTGAGTTTTGGTTAGCTATTTGTAAAGTAAATGCTTTGCGTCTATAATTAAAATATTTACATTTTCATGTAGAACTGGAAGAAACAAATGTCACTGCTACGTATTACAAACAATAATTTAAAATATTCGTATTTTTGTTTTTTTTACATATAGCGGAAGGATACGTTATCGGTACCTGAAAGTAGGACCCAAACAAGGTTTAAGAAGTGTGAACTTACTGTGAAATAACTATACTTTCGTCGCCTCTACAAGCTTTGTGAGTTTCACCAACTTATTTACGTCGCTCTGCTTTAGCTGTTTACTTATAGTTAATGGTGCTATAGTCAACAGATTATTTTTTGAAGCAAAACTCCCCAAAGGAGCGAACTACAGGAGATGGACAACGGTTTCATATACTTAGTGGCACACGGGTATCGCACATCGATATTCGCTGTTCATGTACATCTGCAAGAAGTTGATGACTAACAAACAGTGCGACAGAAATGTCGTTAAAGTAAGAGAACAAAACATTTAGGCATGCGTAAATGGATGTGGTGGTGACTATAGTTTACCTCTGAGGGGTTTTTCCTTGTGTAGAGAACAAACCTGGTGTCAATGACACTCCTAGGTAGCGGGAACACGTTGAAGGGTCGGTATATGAGGTGGTACCAGTCCCTAGTCACGTTCAGGCACCCGAGCTCGTCGTAGCAGCGCGTCTCGTTCTCAACTGAAACATAACACATGGCGACGTTCTCACCTGCTTGCCGTCCGAGCTCAGATGAAAACTTTCGTCCAATCAAACGAAATGCACGTTTGACCCAAATAAATTATAGGCTGTTCACGGTAAAGTGAGCACTTTTTATGGCCCTCCCAAAAGGCATTTACACCTATTAAATATATTTATTTGCAGTCTCATGCCGGAATCACATAGCCCCGACGCGCGCGACACGACGGCCAACAGCCAATGAAATACAAGATAGATCGTCGTAAGCCTGACGTAAGTCTGACCAGCAATTTTGGATTAGAAATGATTTCTATTCTTCGTCGTGTCGTGTGACACGACGTACAGAATGTACAACCTTGCAAAATGAAATTGTATTGCAAGCTTGTCCTGCAATTGGTAAACACGCAGCTTAAAAGAAAAATTAACTGAAAATTACTATATCTAACTATTAAAAATAATAATTTTACCTTTGTATGCATTAGCGATACCAATTTGTCACCATTATGTATTACGAATTTCCCTCTTGTTCACCGCCTTTGAAACTAACGTAGCCTATAAGCGCCTTCTAAATAGTTTCGTTAAATGCCAGGAGCGTGGTGTCGGTCGTGCTGTAAATCCGAGTAGTCACATTGAAATGTGTCGCGGTTGCGTTTTTGGTCGTGTCGTGCTGTGTTGGTCGGGGCTATGTGATTCCGGCATCAGACGTTAACTTATGAGAGTGATGAAATTTATACACTATGTTTAGTAGTCATATTGCAACGTTTACACTAAAAAGTGGCGGAAAGGTACAAATTATTTGAAAGGAAAAATTTAGAAGGGCCTTAAAAAGTGCTCACTTTATTGTGAATAGTCTATAAGTGTTCGTATAGGGGCAATTAAATACTTTGTTGCTGAAACTAAAATACTGTGTTGTTTATATTGGTTTACCTAAATTTATAAGATTCAGTTGGTTCAACTGAAATTTTACATGGACCAACGTACATTAAAATGTTTCGGTTGTCATAAAAATAGAAGGAAGCATGGCCAAGTTTTTAATCAGGAAGTCTTGTGCCCGAACGACTATTCTTATTATCACAGAAATTACAAAATATGTAACTCTCAAGTTGCATTTTCGAACGAGGACAATCAAATGATCCCATTACGCTACAACCAACAAACTAGATTCCAGCACTGGACGAAGCTGATCTTGTCACGAGAATGTTCCAGCTAACAACATGCTTACTAACTCCAGACGAAATATTAGTTCGTCACTAGGTTTATATTTATATAGTGACCGAATTTATTAGTTGAAGGTATTTGCAAAAATGTTGGATGTCGTATGTTGGAGTAACGAAACATATTATAGGTACACACTGAAAATTATTTTTAAATTACTTATTTGGTTCAAGGGATCGAATTCAGATTTCTGGAGAAAGAGCAGATTTTTCAAGTACATTTATTTGGTACATGCGGCTACAGCTTTCAGTGTGTTTACTGATGTACCGTGTTCATCACTTCACAGGCCGAAAGGTGGCCGACATTTAACTTGCAAGCGGAGTTTGACAATTTTGTAGCCGTGTCGAATACCCACTTTCCAGTGGCATCTACGTCATTTTTGAGCGTCATATTTTCTTAAAAACCACGCGAGGGCAGCCCTTGAATTCTCAAGAAAAGAAATTACTCAACTATAGGCTGTTCACGGTAAAATGAGCACTTTTGGGAGCCCTGCTTAAGATCTACTTGTATGCATCTTGTGTATTCTTCCGCCTTATGTAAAAGTAATATTGCCATTAGGAAAGTGAATATTTTACAAACCTGTTCATTTTCACACTTCGTCACATTAAAACAAACAGAAAACGAAAGAAATAATTTAAGTTATCACAAAAGGTTACCTAGCACTTTTTATTCGACGTTAAGATATGGAACTACTTTCTCTCCATCGTTACCAACTTTACTGGGTGCATGCCACTCAATGCACCCGTTACAATATATGCAAGTAGGAACAGTGATTTTTTTCTAAGGTTTATTTCTAAAGTGCTCACTTTATCGTGAACAGCCTTTAACCACTTTTACTGCATAAACGTCTGTGCAAGTAAAACTACAAATCTAATTTAAAGAATAGTATTTGTTTCGAGCCAAAATAAAAACTAACAAGATTGGCCATGCTTTGCGATACGACTTTTTTCACTCAGAAATTTCAAACGTCCTCGGGGCTGCGGTAATGTAGTGGTCAGACTACTTTCATCACACCTAGGCGAACCGGGTTCGATTCCCGGCGGGGTCCCTCTCGGATTTTCGCAAGCGAGAATCGTGGCGGACGATGCCACTGGTTGGCGAGTTTTCTCGGGGATCTCTCGTTTCCCCGTCCTCGCATTCTGGCGCTACTACATACTCACCTCGCTTCACCATCATCGGCTCTCGATGTTAAGAGCCGCTCATATCTCTTCACTCACTCGAAAATGACCCAGTACGCTATTAGCATCGTAAAGTTAGCCAATAATATGATACAACTTGGCGAATCCGCTGACTTAAACTTAAACTGGCAACGAGTATGATGCTGTTATGCAGTTCACTGGAATTGAACTAAACTCGCCACTACATGTCTGAAATACAACCACTGATAAAATCAGAAAGCTCAACCGATCTCCAAAGGTGCAACTGTCTTTCGTTTCAAGGTTATGGAACAATTTTTACCATTACATGTGTACAGTGTAGGTAGTTATTTGATAAATTTAAGAATGACGAGAACTTACCAACGTAACCATCATGTAAACAATTCGTTAGACATCGCATGGCTGATAAACAGAGTTACAGTGATCAACCACAAATTGTTTAAAAAACTAACCTACTTTAAAAAAAAAAAAAGAAGCAAAACATTCTTTAAATATCGCAGATTTAAGGAAAGCCGTTACCTGAAGCAAATTATATTTCTGTAATCTTGTTGCCATTTAGCGAAACATTCCCGAGAATGCATTGGTTATCTTGTCTCTTTTTTTTTATAAGTCAGTTCTTTGTTATGTCAGGGTATGATTATGTAATTAGAATATCTTTATTCCGAATCGGAAACAGGAGAGGAAAATTTAAATAGCCGTTTATGAAGCCGTTTTTCGATTAGCATCTCGCCGTTAAGCAGATAACTAAAATAATAATGTTAAGTCTGAGGTGAAGAACAAGACGCTCCCCTGCTTGCAGGAAGAAAGTAGGCTACTGTATGCGACACAGTAACATGTACAACCAGCGGCTGTAGATTTCTCACGAAAAAATTAGCCGTGAACATACAAACAAAAACAACAAACGTACTGTATCTACAAATTTCGATCAGAAATAATTCCTAAGTGTGGCGCGCACTTGTGAAGTTAGTGAATCACTGAGCCTGGGTTGTATATGAGTAAGGGAAAATTTGCAACCACTTCAAAACGCGTCGCTGGCGTCATATTATTTAATGGTAATACGTAACTGTGTTACAGACTATTCACGGTAAAGTGAGAAATTTTCAAGGCCATTCAAAATTATTAATTTCACCCAATTTCTATCCTCGTGCTCCTTTTAATATAAACATTGCACTGTTACCAATAAACACAGTGTATACACCACTCTCATAAGTTAACGCTAAGGCTGCAATAATATATATTTATTAGTGGTTAATGCTTTTGGGGGGGGGGCTTAAAAAGTGCTCACTTTACCGTGAACAGTCTATAGCCACATTTTATTTATGTTAGATTTTGAAAACTCAGAAACACAAGTGAGATTTTGAACAGTACGTTATTCAACAAGTCAAAATTAGGGAAAATCATATTGTTATAACCATAAACTACACAACGTCTGCAGGAGCCACGGTAGCTAAGCGGTTAGGCTGCTCGCCTCCCACCAAAGCGAACCGGGTTCAATCCCCAGCCGGGTCACTCCCGGATTTTCGCATGTGGGAATCGTGGCGGACGATGCCGCTGGTCGGCGGGTTTTTTCGGGGATTTGCCCCCCCCCCCCTCTTTTTCACCCTTTTGCATTCCGGCGCTGCTCCATTCTCACCTCATTTCACACTCATCAGCTGTCAAGTACTTGAAGTTAAGAGCCTCCCAAATCACTCAACCCAACCAACTACAACGTCTGCAAAGAATTCAGAAATAATTATCTGAACGAATGAGTGGAACGCCTACAGGTGGGGCAACTCTCTATAGAGTCAAGGCCTCATAGAGGTTCTTAAAACATGTGATGGAGTATGCTCCATCACCAACGTGAGTTGTATTTTATTGTGCGATTGTAAGAACGTTTGTTTTTCCAGTATGGGAGGCCCGGCTGGGGTGGACATCGTCGCCAGGAGCCTGGGAACCCCCGGCTGAGAGGAGCAGACTATCGTCATCAACTGGACTAGTAGACAGGGAGATGCTGCAGGAACGTCGCTCTACGATGTACAAGCTAAGTAAACGTTGGGACTCTGTTGTTTTCTCACTGGTGAGACGGAACTTAGAATAACTGCTGAATAGTATGTGAGGACTTAGGCTGTGTCCGAATTCGCCTGAAGTACATACCTGTGCGTACCTGTCCCCGGAAGTGACGTCGTAAGTGCTGTCTGAATTTCAAGTGAAGTATGCAAGTATACAAGTAAACGAAGTTGTATCCTTTTCGCGTACTTGCGGAATATGTGCCGCCATTTTGAGAAGAAATTTTTAGGTTACAATTGACTTCCGGCATAATTATTTCATTTAAAGTTTAATAGGGCAACATTACTACTTCGTATAATATATGGTGCACCATTAAAAAATATATAAACAATAAATTCGTATTAGGCTTATGTCCCTAACCTATAGAAGCTAAGATAAAAAAAGAGCAATACAAATTGCACTTACATACAATAATGCAAGACAAATGTTATGTAAATCAAATAGAAATATTATTTAATACTTGATTTAACCCATATAACTTTCGGCAATTTTCAAATTCTTAGTCGGAATAGATTTACATTAAATGTGGTTAGCTGGTTAATAACTGTACATGAAGCCAACAAGACTGCTTCTCCGAATTCGTCAAGCTTGGTGCCAAGTGTAAGTGAAATAAGTGAAGTATGTAAGGAAGTAAGTACGCAAGTATATACCTGAATTCGGACACGGCCTTAGTCTCGATAGTAGTGTATCGGGACTTAGGATATTTTCTGCAGAGCAAAAGGACTTTGTTTCTGGCGGAAGCGCGTGGGGACTTCGTATGTGTTTTGTGGGAACAGTGGACTTAGGTTTTGGATACCCTGTGTGGAACTTAGCCTCTGAAGTGGTGAATGCGTGTTTTTGAGTACTAAGAAGAAATGATTTGGGACTTAGATTTTGCGGACACAGTTGATGTCCAGGGACGTCGCGAATTACTCAAGAGTATAAATGTCATTGTTTTGTGCATGACTGTGTGTTTGTTGTGAATATGCATGAGCACTACCTACACCCTAGCTGTACTGGTGGGGGCACAATACCCTCAGGCTCAGATGTTTGTGGATTGGTGTGAAGGTGACTGCGTTGGGAAAAGGAATAGCGTTAGATTGCGGTTGGGATCCTTTTTCCTCTATAGACCAAAGGCCTCAGTAATTGGTCCAATAGTATATGATTGTTGTTTTTTATATTTTATATGTGTTAATAATGAGAGGTTTTTCTGGAAAATACTGAATGTTTTTAAAAGAGGTTTTATTGGAATATTAAATATATTTTGTGAATGCATTTTTTTGGAAACCAACTGTTTGTATACGTAAAACTAAGGTGTTTTTGTATTTTTGTCAATTTAAAGAAAGGGTCGAAAGGGAATTAATATTGGACCTAAATAAAACTAATATAAAACGAAACCGTGTTTTGTACAATTGTGTATACATCCAACCATTCTGGTCAGCAAGAGAAAGTAACTATCAATAATTGCTCTGTTTTGAAAGGCTTGTGATAAATGCTTCCCTTTCACGTCCCTTCCTAGTTAGTGGTAAGTAGGCGGAGGTTGGGAGCGAAGTTGTGGATGGAGAAGAACCCGACACAAACAGGGACACACAGTATCTTGAATCAGGGTCACATGTAGTATGTGCTCGACATAAATCTTGAGTGCACTGCCTGTTGTCCACTCAAAAACATTATACTTTTTGACATACTTTTAGAACGATGGCCTTGCGATATTATCTTTCTGTCTGCATACGTGAGTACACATCCCTAAAATCTTTTGAATCAGTGCACTATGTTCACCAAACTCAGTACACTTATAGTATTTAGAAAGATCCTCAACGTTTATATGTTTCGACAACGGAGAATGCTTATTTTCAAAATGGCGGCAATTTATTAAGATTTTGGGTGTTAAGTCATATCTCAATAATTATTTTACCTATTTAGACAGAAATTGGCGCTTTGAAAATTCACGCTGTAAGCAATTCACTAAGAAAATTGTGTTGTCATTGGCATGTTGTTTTTGAAAACTACATCATATGAAAAATAACAAAGCTCTTGTCATATATCGGGAATAACTCAACCTATTCCTGGTAAATTCTGTACATAAGCCAGACTAAAATTATAACATTTTAGTAGATTTGGCATTTATTAAACAAAGCATAATTTAAAATTATATATATTATGTATAAATATTAAATCAGGTTAAGAGTCTCATATCGACCAAACAAACGGAACAATTTAAACCAAACTTGACACACTGCGCATTTTAAAAACACGATTCACTGCTTCTTTTCTCTGATATTTTGTGAGACAACAAAACACCAAAAAATAAAGCTCTTACGTCATATCTGAGAACCGATCAAGCAATTACCATTAAAATTAGCGCACTAAAATTCTACGGTAGGCCACCCTAAACGTATATAATTGTGATATATAAAAATACATTTCTAAAATACGACCTTACAAACATTTTATGTTGATACGTCATATCCTCTTAACCACTACACAACAAATATAACCTATCTTCGTACCCTGATTGTATCTTATGTGAGATTTCATGTGCTAGTTAAAAGTCTCTTTTTTTTGTCTGCTGTTGTGTTATGACATTAATTGAAAAAATTAAGATTTTACTTCGCATCTCCGGAACAACTCAACGGACTGTCGCCAAATTTAGCACACAGATACTGATGTCGTACACTCTAAATTCGAACCAGTGGAAAACCACTTATTGTTTCAGTGAAAAAATTTCGCTAATTGAATTAGTGACGTCCGACTGCAGTGGCGAATTAAATATTGTTTTTATTGAATTTAGCAAAAAAAAACTACGTGGAATAAACATATTTACGATAGTTTACCATTTATTATGTGCAGTTTACCATAATTTTAAAAAGTAAAAAAAAAAATTCAGAACTTACACACCCTTGCCTTTTAGCTTAGGCTGTTTCCTTGCTATCTTTGTTTTTTTTTGTCGTCGTTGTAGTCGTATTGAAGTGGCATTGACGAGCTCAAGTTGGACCGGCTTGACAATAAATTCCCAGTGAGACAAGCGAACTAAGATCTGCAGCGTAGGGACCGGGGTGTGAACCCGTGACCCCCCGATTACAGGTCTGACACCTTAGCCCTGAGCTACGGTGGCAGAGCACATTAACTGGCCTTTAAAAAAAACTGTACAAAATTACACACAAATTATCATCTGCGCTACCAAGTCACATTGAAAAGTAGTACGAAAATATATGTCTACACGAAATCTTGAAGATTTAAATTGTATGCCTTTACTTTTCGTTTTCGGTTTAATTGGTACCGTTAGAATTGTTAATGTATATATGAGTGCACTCTCTTCGCCACATTATATGCAGTTTAAACCTTCAAACAGAGCGCGGAGATGATTACATGAAAACGAAATGAAAAACGTAAAAATGGAATGAAAGGTTGAATGTTCTTATTATCTCGTTATATGGTGTTTTGAAAGACTAAACACATTTTAGAAAGTATTTTGTACTGGTATTATTAGTTTATTCGTTGTTATTTCACTTGATAAACGTTGTTTAAAGACCATTTTACATCATGTTGTTACGAATTGGGCGCTCGCTTATGAGTGGTTACTATGTTATTGAATATATGGTTAGGCCGGCCAGCCATTTTTAATATGTTTTGTATTATACTTATATTTAGTATTTATATTTTAACATTGTGTAATATTGTAGTTTAGTTAGTAATTTTATAGGGTTTCCGTATGGTTACTGAGTGCTGTAGAAAGCCAGCTGAGTGCGCGCGCGTCGCCAGCGCTGCCACTCGTGGTAGCGGCCGCGCGGGGCGGGGAGAGTCTTGTAACACCACCAGACGGGGCACATGTCCGACCTTGCAGCACACCCATCTCTGGTATGGCGTTGCCTAGTGAGCCTCAGTATGAGCTAGGGTTTTTAGTCTTGCGTTCAACATTGTATGCAACGTGGTTGTAAAACTTGTGGAAATAATTGTGGGAATTAGTCTGCTTGCTCGTTCTAAACGCTCACGTCTTGAATGTTGAGCTTGGTGGGAAAGCGCTGCCGAACTTCTGTGGAGCCCTATTTTTCTGCTGTGGGTCTTCGCCACGAAATTTTCCTGGCAACTGCCTGCGCGATCAGCGGGGAGTTTCGCCTTTGCATTTCCTGGACGGCGTTTTGCAGTTCGTAAATGTCCGCGAGCCGCGGACGCTTGTGTGGAGGCGCGCTATGTCTGCAAAATTCTCGGCGTCCTCAAATTTGAAGGCACTGTCCAGCTGTTCTTTTATGTGGGGGCAAGTTGTACTCGATGCCCATAACTTCATGGATAACGTTGGCTATGGTGCCTTTCAGCTGGCCAAAAGAATAGTGACATTATTATGATGTACTAACTTTTTGTGGCAAGAACGGAAATAAAAATTAATAAATACAATGCTCATAATTTTTCTTTAATTGAATGAAATTCCTGGCTACAGGTGTAGGGGGAAGGGAAAATTGATTAATTGTGATTGTAAAACACCGTAGGAGTGAGGTCGCTTTGATCCTCCCCAGTCGCCTCACGTTTGGGGGTTTCTCTGTTTAACTGGTCCATCAGTCAAAAAACAAACCACTGAAAAACAGTAAGAAAAATGACTGATGAATCAGTGGGAAATGTCACTGAGTCAATAAGTGAAGAAAATCTAGCATTTTTTCACTGATTCATTTGTTAATTTAACTAAAGTGACTGTTGAATCAGTGAAGTACTGTTGACTGATTGAAACAGTGAAATTCTCGCTGATTCAGATTTAGAATGATAGTTTACCCTAAAAACGTTATTTTAAAAACGTTGGCCATATAACAAGTGTGAGTTAATATGCCATGACTATTGTATAATTAGACTTATTTCTACCAAACTTTATAAGTTAGCAGTATTTAGTTGGACATTAAAATAATTTATTTATGGCGTGAAGTGTGCACCATTTTGTGAAATAGCACCTATTTTAATACAATGTTTTTAAATATTATATTTTAGGGGCTACCGAAACGAATCTCATCAAATTAACATACAATAGTACTATTACAGACAATATGGATTAAGTAATTTTAATTCATATGTCAATTATGTTCAAAATTGCAACCTCGTTACAATGTGTTGCATATTATATCTGTTGGACAATGATACAGATCTGAACTCAACTTGGCATGTCGAAAGTTCTTTTTTGTGTGCGTTGAGTACACTAACTGATAGCTTCTTTAGTGTGTCGTTTTGGAAGTTGTCGCCTAAAATTAAAGCGACTTATCTCAATAAATTCTCGAAAATATTCTCACATTTTGTAAGTAAACAGTATTAACCCTTTGGGTAGTATGCACGTATATACTCGAGCAACGTATATTTGGCAATTTCTTTGATCTTGAAGACAAATTTCACACTTCTATGGCTTTGCTGCTTCGCCGAACTCTACGGGAAACTAAGTAAAAATTGTAACTGGTTACCATTTAAATTCATAAGAATAAAACTGTTAATTTGAATAATTTCTCAAATGAACACGATGGATTGTAAAACACTTTGCATCTGCCATGACACATTGATTGGCACATAGTCAACAAGCGACTCCATTGGCCGATAGATAGGCAATAATAAACGTTGCGGAATATTGTAAGCGTGTCCGGCGAATCCAGGACCAATAGGAAGAGAATAAGTAGAAAAACAAGAGACCAACACACTTCGTATTGGTGTAGTGGAGAACATAGGCAGCTCACTTCAACCTTGTCTTCAGTGACAGTAAACCTGTACCTTCCTAAAGGGTTAAGGAAGGCAACATGACTTCTTTTTTATAAAGTACAAAAATCATTTATTTTCCAAGTGACTGCGCGTGTAATTCTTGTGTTGTGAGTAGACAAGTAATTAGAGACGAGATGTCGTGGCGCCTCCTGTGACGTGGGCATGCCTATTCTCTGATTGGCTGTGCGAGTCTCTGGGAACGAACCTCGTGTCTGATTGGATGCCACGTGCTGCGAAAGTCCCTTATTGGCTGGCTGCCAGTTGGCGAGTGTGTTGCCAGGTGCCGACTAGCGGACGGCTGCGTTCCAACACGCCACTGGCCCGTGCCGCCATTTTGTTGGCCAGCGTGTGCGGCTGCAGTTCGCTGTGCAAGCGACTGTTTCGACAAGCACCCAGGAAGCACCCAGGCGAATCGCCGCCTTCCCGGATCCGGGACCCCCCAAATTTCCAAGTCCGCCGTAGTAATGCTTCAAAATTATTAACCTAACTATTCCTGTAGTAATGTTCACCTGGCAGTGGTTTCTAGAAATATTTTCCTTATTGAAATGTGATCACTAAACAAAAAAAACCTACCAATCTAGATAGTAGATAAGAGTATGAATATTAGTATAATTTTAGAATAATTACTAAATGTTCCTCTTGAGCCCTCACAAATAATACATAACGTATCAATACAAACAATAATATTCAGTATATTGATGAACTACTCACACAGACATCAAGAATACAGATATACACAAGAACAAATAAACTGAAGAAACAGCACTTACACTATACAACACCTACACAAATAACATTACACTGACACAATCACAACACAAACATCAAACACACGACGGACACCTCACGAAAACGACAACAACCGTCGGCCCCTCTGTCTCCGGAGAGTATGGCGGGGTGAGGGTTCAAGGGCGGAAGCAGAGGAATTTTAACTTTTGGCATTTTTAAATTATAATGTAACTTTTTCTTTTAAACATTAACAAAATAAATTTAAGACTCTGTTTTAAAATTTAAATTGTTTTTAAATGTTATAACGCGACAAACTTTATATTTCGACTATTTTATAAATTTATTTTAAATTCAAGTAACTGAGACCAGCTATGGCCTTCGGCTGGGTACTGGTGCCATTTTAATATGTTCTCTTCTGTTTCGCCTCTGTACTGTCGAGTACTCTGTGTCGGCGGAGTTCGTTATCCTAGAGTTGCCTCGCGAGCTGCCCGCAGCTGTGCGGAGGTGGGCGACGCTAGCGCACTCAGGCTGTCGTCCGTGCAAGTGAAAGTATATGCAATGTCGCCCCGGGCGGGAAACGTGGAGACAGTCAATGTCAAGAATGCAAGGCCGACGAAGCACTTTATGTGACGAGGCGTGTCAGCAGATCAGAGAAGTAGAGAGTGGACGCAGAGGTAAAAGTCCGTCCTGGCAAGAGAGTATATTTCTTTTTTAGGGCACCTTGTATTGTCTGGCAGTCACGACTTCAGACATGGAAGTAAAAACACAAACGTATTTTTTTACGTAGTCACATTACTGCTTCATTTTGTAGTTGGTCGCCGTCCGTGAACTGACTTCATTCGCCTTAACCTACATAAAATCGGCCATTCGCAACACGACACTTTAGTTCTTGTGTTAAACATTACGCGACGTTATTTTTTATTCATTAGAACAAATATCAGGTTATAACAAACTATGTCAGTAAAGTGATGTGGGCAAAAAGACAGAAATTTGGCCGTTAGACTACAAATATTTTTTAAAAAATTAAAATAATATGAAAGGTCATTTTGGGATTAATTTCTCTCGAAACGACGGAGATCTGAACTTCTAGGCAGTGGGTTCTATGCCAGTGTGATGCACTTAGCGGTTGAACTCAGCTGCCAAGTGTTTAAAATTTACGGTTTTATTTTAACGAATCTGTCAAAATTCTGCCAAGTGTATTTTGTATGAGAATAATTCACACTTTGAATGAAGCTTAAATGGTAGGCCTACGTTGAAGATAATTACATACTTACATCACAAACTTTAATCCGGAGCGGTCCGCCATAGATAAGAACGCATTTCCAGATTGCGGTGTATCGAAATATACCAATCCAATACACGCCGAAGCAGGAGAGACAAATGCAGTGAACTTACGCACTGACTCTTCGCAAATATGAAGTCCCCTCTACAGGCTGGGATTTCGTTAACTTCGTGTTTCATGTTAAAGGGATCTCCTAGTTGTCTTATGGGTCTGATTGTAAGCACTTGTGTGTATTCTAATTTTTTAAAAACTATGGAATATTTTGCTGTAATTTTTTTTCAGGACAAATCAAAGTCAACATTTTGTTAGCAATTTATAAATTTGGTTACTGAAACCTAAGCGCAGTTGTTGAAAAGTGAAGTCAGCTAAAATTGCTTAAGTGTCCCTCTATTTACGATACTTATTTTTCTGTAAACTACTATCGTTTTCACTATAGAGACAATGCTGTATCTTTTCTGAAGAGCTTGGTGTACTAAAACCCTTTAGTCACAGCTTGAAATTAGAATAATGAGGAAAAGAAACACACTCGAATCTTGTTTATGCTGTCTTCCATCGCCGTCGCAATGCAATCCAAATTGTTATAACCATAAACTACAACGTCTGCAGAGGCGACGGTAGCTGAGTGGTTAGACTGCTCGCCTCCCACCAAAGCGAACCAGGTTCAGTCCCCAGCCGGGTCACTCCCGGATTTTCGCAGGTGGGAATCGTGCTGGACGATGCCGCTGGTCGGCGGGTTTTCTCGGGGATCTCCCATTTACTCCGCACCTTCATTCCGGCGCTTCTCCATACCCACCTCGATTTACCCTCATCGGCTCTCAAGATCTCGATGTTACGAACCACCCAAATATCTTCACTCGCTCTTTGATTTATAGCGCAGTACTGTTGAGCAACAATCAACTACAATTTACTCCAGTTTTGTGTGCATTTTAAAATGTTTTAACGTACTTTGTAGGTATAGGATGTTCACGATAAAGTGAGCACTTTTAAGGATCTAGTTACAATTTTCTTTCAGTCATGTTTTTATAATTTAACTATTTTTTTAAAATACATATTACCGTGTAAGTAATAAACACAGTGTGTATATTCCACCTCACGCGGAATTTGACGTCTAAGGCTAAAATAATATACATTTATTGACTATTATTCCAAATAATAGGGCTTTAAAAATTGTTCACTTTACCGTGAATATCCTATATATCTGAACGACCAGTTAATAGTGTTTCGTTTGGGGACTGTTATGTGAGAAAAGCTCGACGCAGGCAAAATAAATGACGCGAAAGTTGTAAACCGTTATTTTAAGTGAGTTAGTAAAAATTAGGCCAGAGAGATCACTAGGGTTATACAAAAAAAAATGTGTTGTGTAAGGCAAACACAGAGGTTTCGTAGAAAACAGCAACGAAACAGTTACATAAACTATATTTTCTAAATGTAGTGCAGAACAATCTTTCAAGGTTTCAGAGACAAAATCGGTCGATACTAACACAATAGAAAAGCAACCGTTTTCTTCGTAAGGCGTGAACTAGAAAAAAGTCCTTCGACAAAATTTACGACACCTACATCTGTGAAAGATACACATAAAACTGCATTGTTACTGTCATAACTCCCGACGTTTTTACAGTGTGTTATGTACAAGCCACGCATTAACATTATTTTAAAGAGAGAGATCAACATGCCAAATAATTGCTACATTTACTGGCCAAACCTGAAAACACTAACAAGCTACATTTACACTTTTTTTTTTTTTTAAGAGAGAGAACGATACACTAGATAACCGAAACATTTGCCGGATCAATCTTAAGATATTAGCATATTTTGGTGACTTGTTGGCTAACGAGACTAACTCGGAACAGAACGTGTTTGATTTCCATCCTATTTAATGTATTTAAAAGAGAGTTAAGTGACGACCCATTAAATCATTTAGTAGCAGGAGTCAGCTAACAGTAAATGAAAGTATGGTTTCAAAATAGGCAATTTCAGCGTTTAAAAAATAAAAAATCACTGGTCTTACCAAAAATAAAAAATGCAGTGTAATAGAATTTAGATATAGGTAAAATTCAGGTACTGAAATTGAGGATAACGAAAATTCGCAAAGATGGAAACCATAAAAATATTATGCAGAAATTTAGTTATTTATTTTTGCCAAACATTAGTGAAAGAACACTTAATTGAATAGTGTCACAGTGTAATAACATTCTTATAACCCCTAAGGTGTAGCATGTATTTATAATCCCACAGTATGCTCGCTGACAAAAAAAAAATAACATTTCGAGATGTGGTAAGGCAGACTTCATGTGACTTTTTTTTTTTTTTTTTTTTAAAGCGTAATAGTAATTTTAGTGAGAAGTTACGAGTTGTCATTTCATTTTTAGTGAAACATTAGTAATGCCAAAATTCCTTACTTGGCTTTATGGGTTCTTATACAATAAATATCAGATGTGTTATTTTCTGTTGTTTTACAAGTTGGCCATCGCATAAGAATTATATGGAACTACAAATCGTTTTAACTAGTTGATTATGGTCCAGTCCTTAAAACTATTCTAGTCCTAAGATTGGCGGTGTTCTGTAACGAACTTACCCTAACCGTTCCTTAGTTGATTCATTTTGTATCTTATGCCAGGCATGGACGCCCAAAACAGAAATGAATTCATAAAACGACAAAATGGAATAACTTCTCGTTTGTTTGTTAACGTGTAACATTTCTGCGTGTATTCTTTTTATCTCCTGTTATGGAGTAGCGAGTTCAATTATGGTTAGTTACTCTGCATTTATCATTTTTACTTTAAATATAAAGTTAGTTCTTATGTGACTTGGCGCATCCACGACATTAGAAACTCGGTAAATCATTAATTTAATTACTGAAAAATTATTGTTAGTAATATTAAAATTATTACACACAATATTTGTAATGTTGCCCATTTTAATTTCTCGAATGACGTGCTTGCAAAAAAAAATTGACAGAGGGCAAAACAGCAAAAAAATAATAATAATAACTGCCAGAATTTGCTTTAGGGTTACGTTATATGATGTAGAACCTTTTAAGCTGACTTGTTGCAGAAGCTGTTCTGGCACGAAATTTCTTCACAGTTCACCCATCGTAAACATGAGAGTAGGGTAGAAAAATACTCGTACGAAAATGTATATGCTGTTCACGGTAAAATGAGCGCTTTTGAAAGCCCTGTTTAATATCTACTTGTATACACATTGTGTGTTCTTCCGCCTTACGTAAAATTAGCATTGCCATTAGCCTTATCATTTTATTCATGCGTCGGTCAAACGAAACTATGAAATTATTATAAAAGTATATATTTGGCAAATCTGCTCGTTTTTACACTTCGATGCATAAAAAAACAGAAAACGAAAGAAATTATTTTAATTATCACAAATGGTTACCTAAACTTTTTGTTTGACGATAATATATGGAATTATGTTCCCCTCCATCGTTACCAACTCTACTGGACACATGTCATTCATTGCACCCGCTAAAATGTATGCAGGTAGAGGCAGTGGCATTTTTCTAAGGTTAATTTCAAGAGTGCTCTCTTTATCGTGAACAGCCTTTACTCAATACAGTATTTTGCAATAAAACAGAGCTTTTTTTTTTCATACATTTACTTGATTGGAGTGGTAACGCGTGAAAAAAATTGTTTTCAAATAATTTTACACTGAAACGTACTAGGTTATAACCATGTAACGATCTTTGTTCATTAGCAAGAATTTTATCATTTTGTAGTGTGAAATGTTCTATGAATTACCGTGGTATTGTTGAACATACTTGGTAACGTGGCAAGAGATGAGGTACATATACGGTAACGGCAAAACTCACGCCTCGATCTCAGAGGTTATACACAAGTGGTCTGTAGTAAACTCTCAAATAATATCCAAGACAATGAGTCATTGTCAACGACGAGTACACGCGAAGGAAACGAAAGCTACTCTTATTGGGAATGTGAGCGATTCTCGGCATTGAGTCGACGAGGGAGCGTGGAAGGAATCCTTCATGCACTTCAAACACGCGCCAGAAAATAGCCGCGTCCTTCACGGCGTTGTTTAAGAGTTGCGAGGTGTTGAAGGATTCTTGGATCAAACCCCAATACATTCTTCCTGGTAAATCGTCCTTGAAGATCTACTGATATCTTCAAGTCACCGTGCTAGCAGAATTAGCTATTGACTTTCCTGGCTGGACTGAAGTTCTACGGCTTGGGTGCTATATAGTGTAGCCTTCTCACATAGTTACAATATAAAATATTCGCACATAGCAAAATGTTGACAACTTTCTCTCTCACGGAGAAAATAAATTCTTTACCAGTTATAATTTGAACAAAATACCTTTCTATCCAACCTACATGAGAAACAATGCCAAAAGAAATAATTAATTTGTACGGCAATCAGATATGGTTTGAAGGTTAGTGAAACAAATTTATGCTCTCAAATTATATATGTCTGCTATCTCAAACATATATCATCAAAATAATTGAAATATAATTAAAATTCCATGTGTTACAGTAATAACTGACTTTGTATATGTACTACATTTATTTCTGTTATAAAATTATAACTTTGGTAGCTGAAATATATAGACTATTAAATTGTCAGAAATATTTACAAATATTATTTCTGAATGTATTACACACAACCATGATAATATTTCTTAATGAGGTTGTATTTTTATTTATTGGTTTTTAGCTAAATATGCTTTCTGAACCATTTCTGTTATAAAAATCGTGAATTTTGAGGCTGAAAATGTAGTACATACATAAAGTCAGTTATTGCAAATATTTGTTCATATTAGTACAAATAATTTCTTACTTACACTCATAGTAATTATGATTTCTTCCGCTTGACTTATTTCATGCAAAATATGCTTACTGAAACATCCAAAATAGAAATAAGCTTAGGTTAATTAAAATAGTACTTTATTTATAAATTTATTAAACATTTAAATAAGTAAATCCCGGAAAAATATTTCACAGTGTTACAAAATAAACGCATTCTTCTTTCATATGCAACATAGATTGTACTTCTCCGACGAGTGAAGGCTACTGTGCGTGAATACGCTCGGAGAACTCTAGAACATTGCGGCTGGCGGGACATGGACTGAACTGAAGTGGGACTGAATGGACATGTAAAACGGATTTTATTGCAAATATTGGAACTGTCAAATATGGACACGTCATTTATAAAATAATTGAATAGGTTCTGATACACTGTCTATTGGGACTGATTTCGAAATATTTAATTACGTTATATGCTGTTCACGGTAAAGTGAGCACTTTTGAGGCCCTAGTTACTTTTTTCCTTTTCAGCCATAATTTTTACTTTAACCACCTTTTTAAATAAATAATGCCATGTAACTAATAAAAACAGTGTGTATATTCCACCACATTCTGAAGTTAACGTCGAAGGCTAAAATAAATTGTATAAATTGACTATTATTTAAAATTAGAGGGCTTTCGAAAGTGCTCACTTTCCCGTGAATAGCCTATAATTACTTTGCGGTAATTGAAAATTGTATTGACTGAAGTGATATGAATTTATTGTGCAATGTTGAGTCGAGAGAATTTTGTTTATAGTTATTGTAGATAAAATTAGAAAATTATAATTAACTCTTTTATTTAATTAAGACCTACATCCTTTAACGAACTTGGTTTAGCCCACTGACCCAAGAGAGAGAAATTGTAACAATATATTTCTTATATATCTACTGCTTTTACATATGTACTGAAATTGTATAATGTATTCAGAAGTTTTACAGTTTGAGTACGGAAATTTTATAGGAACTAGTTGGCAACAACGGCAATCCAGCGCACTGCGTTTGTCAGTCATGTTGTTGTTAGGTCGAGGCGACAAACAACAATTAGACGCAGAAGTCGAGGAACTGCTTTGATAATACGATGGGTTACGAATGTCGAATGAAACACAGAATTATCTCAGCTGTCACAACTGCCGAACACAAAGATCATAGGAAAACTTGCAGAAGGAACACGCACAGATTAAGTTGTCGTGTATACGCATAATTCAGGTTTTAGAAACGAACTGCTACACGAGTCCGCAAGTTGTTTGGAAAGAAAATCACATCTCTGACTAGCAATGCAAATTCAAAGACATTTTGCAAACATTATTCTGAAGACCTTCGAAATGAAAAGAATGTATGTATGGACTTAGAACATTTTGCGTGAACATCTAAACTTGTATAAGAAGCTGCAGTGAACTTTGATACAAATTTTCCACGGAATAATTATAGTCTCACGCCAATTCAACGGTATGGTGTACTCGGTGCTCGAGCAAGTGCCGCCATTGTCACTTTCATGGTTCTGTGCTGCAAATACAGAAAGAGAAGCTCCAGTACGTGGAAGTCTTAAGCCCCTGTCACACTGTCAAAATTTTCCGTCAAATTGCTTCCAATACGTTTGGTCAAATAAAATTGGACAGTTATGACGTCATCGAAACGTCATAAACACCGCCATATTAGTCTGAAAAAGTTGGATGGCTTAAGTTTCCATCCAACATTCGAAGGTTGGACCGGTTCTAAATTGTATTTGATGTTTGACGGTCTCAGCCAATCAGAATCGTGCATGACAAAAATGGACGTAAAGAAACTTAAAAATAACGAACACTTGCTGGATACGAAGTAGGTTATGAAGATAATTAATTTATGCAGAAGCTGTCTGGGCATGAATGCTATTTTAATTTAATATTGCACATAATATTACCAGCAGAGAGACATCAAATTTCTTTGAGCAGGAAACATCTCCGATAAATAAAATTCAAATTTAGTAAAGAAGCGAAAATAAATTACAACATTCCTTACATTTCTCCCTGTAATGGCCTGCATGGAAAAAGAAACACAGTATCTTACTATTGAAATAATGTTTAAATAATAATTCGAATTAAATTATCTCGATAAAAAAAATTGACAGTGTGACACATTTTCAAACACGTTCAAGATTATTTGATATCATTTGTTGGAAGAAAAAATTTGATGGCCGTATTTTGTCTATTTTATTGTTAAATACTGAAATAACAGTAATGACAACCTTGTTGCAATCAACATAAGGAAGCTGGATGTTTTTCGTCCAATAATTTCACTGCAACAGGAAAAATTGTGAAGAAAAGTGTTTTTTTTTTTTTTTTAATTTAGCTGAGTTGTCGCGTGAATAAGTACTGTCATTCTTTATATATATATATATATATATATATATATATATATATATATAATATTTATTTATTTATTTATTTAGTCATTTATTTATTTATTTATTATCATTTCGCTATTAACGATCTTTCACTTTCATTCACTGCAAATATTTTAGTTTTCCACTACAGACAAGCACAAACATGATAGTGAGGAACAACACAAGTCAACTGAACCCTAACTTTCGATACAGGAAGTTTACGTCTTTGACAGTGAAGGCGAAACATGTAACTGTGATTGGCTAGACATATGTTCGCGCAAATGAGGTGTATAGGTGTGTGTGTGTTGTGTGTGTATGTACACGCACACACAAAGTAGAACTGAATTCTAATCGATAAACTTCGGGAGGCGATTCCTCATCTGAAATTATGTAAAAAAATATACACACCGCCTGTAGCGCAAGTCTACCGCGGAATGGTGTAACGAGCGTTGAGAGCGATACTGAAGCAGGTTGTTGCGGCTCAGTAGGCCAGCGGCCTGGACATAATGCTACGACTGTACCGTCCTCGGCGACCCCAGGGGCACTGGCTCGTGGCGGAGACTACGAGTTGCGGACCACGACGCAGAGAGAGACCTTCAACGAGAGCCGGTTTATGTGAAGACGTTTATTGGTCAGTGGTAAGTGGTTTCCTAGTCCAGAGTGTGGGAAGGGACTCATGCCCGGTTGCACCAACATCTTCCGAGATCCGAGATCAAATGATACTAGTCCGTACCAGGATCCAGTTTGATCTTGGTCCCAATTGAAAAGTGTTGCACCAACAAAATTTCAAGATTCTGGATCTCCGATTCATCGATCTTGGTTCCAAAGTGAGAGATCGATATTAGATATGAGACAAATGTTGCTATTGTTTCGTAATACATGACGTCATGGAAGTAGGCGTTATTTTTCACTATAGGTAGAACTAGATGTGCGATGTTTTGTCTGTTTTAAGTGAATAATTGCTGTACGAATTTTGCTGACTAATATTCAAGTGCGTATACTGTTGTTTTAATTTCACAAGAAAATAATGGAACGTAGTTTTATCTGTTGGCGTATTTTCAAACTACATTTGTCGACGCTGGCTGCTGATCTCGGTTCGAGTTTTGGAACCGCCAACTTCGGAGGTTCGAAATGAACTTCATCTCGATCTCCAGTCCAGTTCTGAACTCGAATGGCGCAACAGTTTTCTGTGTCGATCTTAGATCCGATCTCGGATCGAGTTTCGAACCACGATGGTGCAACCGGGCATTAGTGGCTTGAGGGTAACGATACATATTCAGAGTGTGATCCTGTCGGAAGTTGCAAGAGATCAGTAGAGCCCCTTGTAGTCTGTTTTAACTGTTCAACAAACATAATTCTAGTAGATTTTCATTTTGCTTGTATTCAGAAAAGTTCTTAAGTAAAATCAACCTAACCTTAATGAGTACTTGTCATTTTGTTGCCCCACGTCCTTGGTATCTCTTAACGTAGACTGGGAACACCCTAGTAATTAAAGAGGGATGTTACAAGACGTGTGTTGCTAGTAACACAGTCATGATGAAAGATAACTTTCTTTGAGTTTCTGGATAGTGAATTATTGGACTAGGAAGTGCAAACCGCAAACCAAAAATCTGAGTGCCGATATCAACCCACTTCCATAAAGAAGGGCGGGTAGGAACACCGTTATGGAATTTAAAAATATAACTATCCAGCATTTTTAGGTTGCTCCCTGCGGATTAGTAACTTACTGCAAACATTTAAAAAATCGCTTTTTTTCTACCCTCCACTCTACCGTTTAAGAGAAATTAATGCACAATATTGTAACACGGAATCGCAACTTTTGCAGTAACGTTCAGTGGTAAAAAAAAAATTCCTTTTATTTTCTTGTATGGTAGATTGATAACGCAAAAATGGCCTACTAAAGTTACAATTTTTAATTCACGAACGATGTTACAGTCATTTCTTCATTTATAGTAGAGGGTTGATGTCACCATCCAGTTTTTTTTTTATTACTGTTTAGACTTCATCGTTCAGTGATGCATTATGCAGGAACTCGGAGATTTCTCGTTCGTCCTGTCTGTGTTACTAGCAATAAACGTTTGCTTCAGATACACTTTCAAGGGTGGTTACACCATTCTAGAATATTCTTATATAGACTATAGGGTGTATATTTTTACATATTTTTTTAATGAGGAATCACTTCCCGACGTATTTTGGTACAGTTCAGTTCCGTTCTGCATGTTTATTTGTGTGCTTGTATACACACACCCGTGCTACGCCAACTTGCTATATGTTATAGTATTTTGGCAAATATTACTCGTATTTTCACATTTATGCGTGACTGTGGCGAGCACCACTACTGTACAAGGTATTAATATTACTGTTGTTGATATGATCGTGTTTTTTTTTAACAGCAGCAGGGCACATGCAGACTGGTACGGGAAACAGTCCTAGAGTGAGTGAAGAAATTTGGGAGGTTCTTGACATCGAGGTCTTGAGAGCCGATGTGGGTGGAGCGAGGTGAGTATGGAGCAGCGGCGGATGAAAGACAGGCGGAAAAGGGAGACCCCTGAGAAAACCCCCCAGAGCATCGGCTTCCACGTGCGAAGACCCAGGAGCGACTCTCTCCGGGAATGGAACCCGGACAGCCACAGAGGTATAGGCTGTTCACGGTAAAATGAGCACTTTTAAAAGCCCTGCTTAAGATCTACTTGTATGCACGTTGTGTATTCTTCCGCCTTATGTAAAATTAACATTGCGATGGGCCTCGTCCTTTCATTCATGCGTCGGTCATGTGAAACTGTGAAATTATTAAGAAAGTAAATACTTTACAAATATACTTATCTTTACACTTCGATGCATTAAAAGAATAGAAAGCGAAAGACATAATTTTAAGTTTACACAAATAGTTACCTAACACTTCATATTCGACGTTAAAATATGGAACTACTCCCCCCCCCCCCCCCCCCCCCCAATTGTTACCAACTTTACTGGGCGAATGTCACTCATTGCGCCTGTTTAAATATATGCAGGCAGGGACAGCTACTTTTTTCTAAGGTTCTTTTCTAAAGTGCTCACTTTTACGTGAACGGTCTTTAGTCATGTGTTAAAGCAGGTTTCGCATGATGCAAGCTGTATTTTGCTCAAGATTTCGTACGAGAATGCAAACTAAATTGCGTGCGTAACGAGTTCACACGCACATAAATAAGATGAATACTGTCTCGCATCAAAATTAGTTGATAGCCCTGGGGAGTACCAAACAGCCAAGGTATTATAATACAAAATATGAAGTTGCTTACTTCACCAAGGTATTTGTTTCAAAGCTGTCCCTCCAAAATATAATTGTTTTTATTTTATCCTCAGCGAACTGTCTAAACTTCAATCCACACTTTAAAGTAATTTTCCAGCAATGGTTTATTTCCCTGTATTCCTATTCGCACTTCTCAGATTACGATTTTATTTTACTCTATGGTTGAGTTTACAACAGGTCACATGACCATCATACAAGGACCAATAGGATCGCAACTTGAATCGCCTTGCACGAGAAAAATAGGGCCTGCTCTATCTGCTCATTTCGTGCAAGATGCGCCTTGCACACAAAGTTGTGCAAGAAATTCTCGTGCAAGGTCGTCATCTCACACATGTTTTCGCGCATATCTTGCATCGTGTGAAACCTGCTTCAGAGAGAGAGAGAGAGAGAGAGAGAGAGAGAGAGAGAGAGAGAGAGAGAGAGAGAGAGAGAGAGAGAGAGAGAGAGAGACTCACACGGCAGCCAGGGGATGTTGACTTGAAGTTTGTCTGCACGTCCCCAGTCTAGTAGCCCGGTGGTGCTCAGGTGGACTGCAGATAGCAAGAGCACCACCGCCAGCCAAGTCCGAGCCCCGATCCTCATCGCACCTGCAACACACACGCACACCTTCCTATACAGGTTGTTCACGGTAACATGAGTACTTTTTAAGGCCCTTCCATACATGCATTAACCACTAATAAGTATATCTTACTGCAGCCTCAGGCATTACATTTTGAGGGCGGTGAAATGTATACACTGTGTTTATTGGTTTCATTGCAATGTTTATATTAAAAAGCAGAGAAAGATGGAAATCGGATGAAAGGAAATATTCAGAAGGGCCTTAAAAAGTTCTCATTTTACCTCGAATAGCCTATATATAGGCTGTTCGCAGTAAAATTAGCCCTTTTGAAAGCCCTGCTTATGATTTAGCCTACTTGTATACACATTGTCTCTTCTGCTTCGTGTGAGATTAAAATTGCCATTGGCCTCATCACTTTATTCATGCGTCGGTCAAGTGAAACTGCGAAATTATTAGAAAAGTTAATATTAATGTGCTCGTTTTTACACTTAGATTAATTAAAAAAAAAAACAGAAAGTGAAAGATATAATTTAAGTTAAACTCAAATGGTCACCTAACACTTTTTATTCAACGTTAAGATCAGGAACTACTTTCCAGTCTTCGTTACCAACTTCACTAGACACATGTCACTCGCAGAGGCAGAGAATTTTTTCTAAGGTTAATTTCAGAAGTGCTCACTTTATCGTGAACAGCCTTTACCATCGAGCACATTTCACAATAACACTTATTTTTTAAATTCAAAAATTTAAATTAAAGTTAACGAACAGATATATAATTTCATTTGCCGTTCAACAGCGCAGTCGACAAATACAATGCCGTGGTGGTTCCTTTGATGTGGTCGTACTCATCCTCTGACTGGCTCCGGAGGCGGGTCTTGTGTCTTATTGGCTAAGGCGTGCTGCTAAGGTTGCCTATTGGCTACTGCTACCAGCGGGCGGGCAGGCGGGCGAGTAGGCCCTGCAGGCCCTCGCTGGTTGGCGAAGGGCGTTTTAACATGTCGCTCGCCAGTGACGTCATTGCGTGTGCGACTAGAGTTCGTGGTAGCTACTGTATAAGCGGTTATGGCCATCAACTAAACTGAATTTAACATGCTAGTACAAAACATGGGAGTCTGTCGCTATTCCTTTTACTTTCAGGCTCCGGGGGCGATGAATGCCGAGGCTGAAGCAGGAAGCGGCGTTCTTCACCACAGTAACACTACATGACCTTCCTGCAGCAGTTAAAGATATGCACGCAGCTTAAATATACTCCTTTAGACGTCAAGAAGTTACTCAAGACACATTTAGACAATTGCACGGAAAATTTTCTAGCAGTGTAGTTAAGGATAAACTTGACTTCTAACTACGCCAATGGCTGGTGGCTCAAATACACGCAAGAATGAGGATTACTAACTGAGAGGTCAGTGAAATCGGTGAATTTCCCTATTTAGTCCTTCGCACAACATGATGTAATTCGGGCAAATTTTCAGTAGTGATCAGTCGCCCAAAATAAAATTAATAACATATAGTGTCCGATTTCGTAATACTACTATACATCTTACACCGGAAAATGCACTACCCGACATTAAAGAATTAATGCAAACTAATCATCTTTTAAGAAGCTACTTTATTTTTACCATTGTGTTGCAATGGTGCAATTTCAAATAATTCTATCTGAGTTTACGAGGAATTAATGCCTCCGTGATACGCTTATTGCATTAGACTGGAACTTCAAACTCCACAAGGGAAAAACAAGAAAGTAAGTAACAATTTATGGCTAATTAAGTGTGGTCAACTATTGTGCATGTATTTCTGACGCCACAAAACTGGAGTTTGTTGTGGAGGAAAAAATTACTTACGTCATAAAGGTGCGTGTCATAAGAAAAGAATGATTCCAAAAGTACCGTATATTTCTCGGCAATTACATGTTGCCAAAACGTGCAAAATTTCATTACGTTGACAATAACTTGTCCTTAAATTCGAAGTATATAAAAATGTGCCACACGATCTCTTGCAAACCTCAGACAGCATAATTCATATACGCCTTTGTGATGGTATGTCAATTTGCACTTATCGTGTGGCCCGCCCAGCCAAATCGGCTCTTGTATGTATGTACCTACTGCTGTAGCCAACTATATCATATCAAATGTAAACTACTATTTTTAGTCGAATCGCATTAATTAGGCGAAAACCTACGATTCGCTGCTGGGTTACATGGATACAGCAGTAAACTATAATAACGGGTGAATTACTAGAGGTTCGCTGGTGTTGCTTTCTGAACGCATGCACTATTTTAGGGATGTGAATTTACACTCAAAAACTCTTTGAGCGTCCCAACCGCCAGCCAACGAAAATAAGGCAACTTTTTGAACACAAACCTTCGGAAATATACACAATAGATTTGGCGTCAAAACGGATACAGGTTGTGTGGAATTTCTCCGAGAAACGAAAGGTTGTACTATGGTTTGTTCGTGGCAGTGGAACGCTCTGGAATGCTCTGTTTAATTTTGACCAAGCCGTTATAGACTGGCTAATCAGTCGAATGAAATGGCACGTAAAGGCTGTTAATGATAAAGTGAGCACTTTTTAAATCTACCTTAGAATAAAGTCACTGCCCCTACCTGCATACATTTTAACGGGCGCCCTGAGTGACATACGTCCAGTAAAGTTGGTAACGATGGATGGGAAGTAGTTCCGTATCTTAACGTCGAATACAATGTTTTAGGCAACTATTTATGATAAATTTTAATAATTTCTTTCGCTTTGTTTTTTTAATGCATTAAAGTGTAAAAACGAGCAGATTTGTAAAATATTTACTTTTCTAATACTTTCAAAGTTTCACTTCACCGACGTATCAATAAAGCGATGAGGCCCATGACAATGTTAATCTCACTTAAGGCGGAAGAATACACAACGTGCATTCAAGTGGATCTTAAAAAGGGCTTTTAAAAGTGCTCATTTTACCATGAATAGCGTATAGCTTCGTGAACGGTTCCTAGTCATGTCTAACAACACGATGTAAGATTTTTTTTTTTCCTTTACTCGTGCTTAATGTGGAAGCTTCAATATTTTTACTCGCTAAATTATACGGAAAAGTATTTCTTAGCAATACTAACTAAATAAATTTCATTTTTAAATTCGTAAAAATTTTGGAGGTGGTTTGAATCAAACCTCCGTCTAAATAAACTTACAGTACATAACGCTTTAGCAACGCAACCGCGTTATTTATTACTCCGAATCAACATGTGATTAAAATTTGTATTTAAGCTATAGTATAGGCATACAATAGCGAAAGAATATCAAGCATTTCACCACATAAAAATATTTCGTGCTTCGGAAATAAATATGTATTGTGCGTTGAAATTGTTTTATAGATGAAACGGCATCTATGTTTCGTAATTATTACATAGGTTTCTGTTTACGAGATCGTAGCTGCTTAAGAGTATTTGGCATTTTACAACGCCACGGAGAGAACTTAAAAATCAATTAAATTCAGCCACAGTAACAATCAGTAAAGTGCAATTGGTATCCAGTAGAGAAATTTTCACCGAGTTTCATTCCTTTGTCCCCCCCCCCCCCCCCCCCCCCCAACTAATTCAAGTCAATACTGTAAATGTCGATGAAGCGACGCGACGCTGTGAAACTATTTTAAACGAAAACGTGTTGGCGTCCTAAGCAAATTCAAATTATTAATTTTGTATCATAGAACATAAACTGATTTCAGTGACGACCAAGTAAACATTTGCACATCCAGTAAGACGTTAAGCCAAGGAACTATTTTTCGTAGCTCGAGAGCAATATTTCTGAAAGTACGTTACATAATGTTCACGCTGGGACATGTCCTATTACGGGCGGGAAATTAAAAAATAATAATTTTAAAAACCGTTTAACTGTCCGCCAATTAGATGTCGCATAAAACTTTAGCGAACTTCTTTAAAGAAACTCTCTCGCACTGCCATAAACATCCCGCACCCAAAATCCTGGATATTTTTGCAATCAGTTTCCGAACAGCAATTAAAATTTTGTACTAGTATCAGAATATTACATTAATTTATTAGTCCTAGTTTTTTGTTGGAATGACTCAATCATTGTTCATGTTTTCTGCTGAAGAAATTAGATCTGTTATGTACCAGGAACAGGATGCTCCACTATACGAATTAAATGCGTAGTTGAAGATATAATGACAGAAAGGATCACAACAAATATTTATGTTAATATCACTGTCTACGTTTAACAGCGTTAAGATGGTACCAACCATAGACTAAAGATGAGGTAGACCGATCTCGCTGGCTGCATAAAACCAATTTCCGTGTCCCAACATTGAACTGCTTTTCTGCCTACGCTTCTAGCAAAAATAGCGTGGACAGGATTTGAGGTTAGAACAAAGTTTAGTAAACAAGTGATTTGAGATGTTTTCATACTTCTTCTAATCAATTTGTAACTTAATGTTTTTTGATTACATTCAAAATGGTAAAAATACTTGATTAATGTAACAGTGCTTGTCATTTAAAAATTAAGATGTAAACAAACACTTTCATCAATGTTGACCATGTGACGTTGACAGTTGTGTTCCTTTCAGGTAGGTCAATGCTGGGTACATGCACAGAAGACGAATAAGCGGTCTATCTCATCTTAAGTCTATGGTATCAACAGTTAATCTTATTGCTATCCCTACACACACAGTTAAGGTTTCTACGACTACAGGCTGGGATATCAGTATTTAAAGTTGGGCTAAATGAAAATTTTCGCCACTAGGTAAACACTGGTGTCGGCAAAGAAATATGTTTCTTAATTTCCTTAGTTAAGAAACACAATAATTGCAAAAATCATAAATAAAATATAAAATAACTTAGTGACTAACTAAAATATCTCTCTTTTATCATTTACGTAGCTTAAAATTCTAACTAATTTACTTTGTATACTGCTCATCTAGCGGCGGACTTTTTCCCTACGCTAAACTTTCCCATAATAAATCTCATTTTGTCCCTTAACTGCGTAGAATTAACCTTAACATAGTACTGCCTTAGCACAGTACTATGAGGGTTATGAGTTGGTTCAACGAGCATACAAGTACCAGAGACATCACTCCAGGCAAATCAGTGGAACGCTTATTTTTTTGCCCAGTGCGAATGTGCCAATGTCAAAACAAAAAAGAAAAACGTGTTCACGGGTTGGCACTACTACACGTGAATCGTTTCCTGTATAACATTTCGACCGTCTAATTCCACCCATTTTAATAAAAATGTGTTCAGTATTCACATTTACGATATGTAGAATTAAATACAGAAATAAACGGCCGCTGTGAAGTATCGGTACACAACGCCAAATCGTTGCTAAAACACTTGACTAGCTCATATCATCGACAATGCACGGCCATACGACATGTAATGCTCACATCACCACCAACATCGTAAAAAGAAATGTGGATTTATATCAATCATTGTACTTCAGTCTCTACAATTGAATCAATATATATTTTTATTTTCAATTACATTGAAAAATGTTCATAAAACGATAAGCAGTTAATTGACATTATATCAATAAATTCAAATAATTTTCCGCTTTTATTTTGTTGATATTGCACTGGGCAAATAAACAACATCGAATTGGAAATAACATAAGCGTCCTGTTTACTCTTATACTATATCTAGGGCGTGAGTTGGTTCGTACAACCAATCGCCTCTTTTTTGTCAGAGTTGAAGGCCTTGTTTTTATTTCTGCGAACGTGGCACGCCTGAGGCCGGGTCACCTCCAGCGCTGACGTCAGAGGTGCCGGAGCGCGAACGCATCGTCACGCAGCGCACGGATGACGCGCGGACTTGGCTGAACGAAAATGTTCCTGCAGCGCATCCACCGCGCTGAGAGAATCTTCTCGCAGCGGGCTGAACAAGGGCTGGTGAATGGGACTAGTCCGTTTTTCATCCTCAGGAAAACGGTTAGTTTCACGGGGGGGGGGGGGGGGATGACATGCACTGTACTCCCGAATCATTGACATCAACAGCGACACTGTAAAAAAAAAATTGAGGAAAATTCCCTTACATGTAAGGGAAGCTAATTACCTCTACAGGTAAGTTAAAATTATCTGTCAAATGTGGAGTAAATTTACATTACCAGTAATATACTATGACCAAATGATACGGGAAAAGTACCTGACGAAAGTGGGGGAAAATCCCATACAAGTTAGGTAATACTAACTATAAAGTATAATAAAATTATATTAAAAAATACATGGGTATTAGTACTGTTAGTTATTTTCACTACCTATATCCTCTGACGAATAGTAACCGAAATCCTAATTCTAAAATCCTGGACACTTACTGGAGGGTGGGCGCGAACCATAGACCTCTATCACGACAGGACGATTATCCATTACACCACGACTACATAAAATGAATAATGAATATTTGTGTGTTAAATTATTATTTTTTCCGCCCGTCCTCCCACTTAGTTGTTGCGACAATGCTAAATAGATGCACGCATCGTAAGGTAATTTTCCCATCCATGTATGGGATATTTACTACCATGTACGTGAATTTTACTCCAGAGAGCGGTAATTTTACCTTACACGTAAGGAAAACTATGTTTCCCCCACAAGTTTGCGAATATTAACTTACACTTGTCAGGTAATTTTACCATTATTTTTTTCAGTGGAAATACGAGTCACTGAAAGTCGTCAGGAAGCTGCTGTCAACTAGCCAATTCTTAGAGGCAATTTAGGGTAGAGCGTAATGCCAGCTTCACAGTAACCATTCCGTGTTCCAATATTGGACTGCTTTTTGCAAATAACACTGGACTTGAGGCTACGGCGCTGTTTATGTAAGTAGCTGCTTGGACGTGTTACCTTTGTTTAATGCAACTAGAAATATATTCAAGCTAGTCAAAGTTTTTTTAATCATTTAAAAGTGTGTGTCAGTTGAAAATTCAAACGTAAAGAAATACGTCGATCACTGTTTATTGCGAGACTCTGACAGTTGTATTAATGTTAGCTGAGTAGCCTAAGTAGTGGGGACATGCGCAGAAGACGAAAGCGGCCTACCTTATCTCTCTAGTCTATGGGTTAATTAGTCGAGTGGACAAAGAAACAGAGTCTGGCCGTTGCCAACTACGAATGTTCAGATATCAACTTTTGGAATAAGTTCCTGCTATTAAATACATGCATTCTAACGGACACACTGACTGAAATGCTCGCAGTAACGTTGGCAGTTCTGCGGAAAAATTAGTCTCATGGCTTCAGCTTCGTTTTGGAAATGTATTGAATAAATATGTTGACACTGAATTTATTGTTTTTTATATTCTGTTTATTTTATACACTTAAGGGCATGAAATGGAACATTAATAATTTTTTTTTTAATTTCTTAAACGACTCATGGACAAAACTTTCGGGTCCTTGGCAATGTTAAATTTGCATGTGGCGGAAGTATACAAAATTGTCAGAAAAGTAGATCCTCAGCATGGAAGTGTTCAGTAAACCACGAAAATCATGTAGCGCTACTCATTGAAATTCAGGTGAAATCACAATTAAATCAGTGTAATGCAGCCACGCACATAATCAGAAAGCTGTCCTGCCTTTGACGCAGTATCATTAAAAACGGAGTCCAGCACTGGAGCATTCGTAGATAGGTAGATAGGTAGGTGCATAGGCAGATAGGTAGGTGCATAGGCAGATAGGTAGATAGGTACGTTGATAGGTTGGTAGACATGTAAATAGGTAGGTACATAGGTAGGAAGGTACATAGGTAGGTAGATAGGTAGGTAGGTAGGTAGGTAGGTAAATAGGTAGGTAGGTAGGAAGGTAGGTAGGTAGGTGGGTGGGTAGGTAGGGCTTCACGTCTCGTCGACAGCGAGGTCATTAGATACGGATCCCTAGTATTAATTTGCATTGAGTTCGCAAAACCGTGTAATAGAGAAATCACGATGGCTCAAGCCGGATATCAGATAGGGATCTTCCCGAGTACAAGACCAGTCTGCTACCACTGCACCATCTCGTTCTATCTTATCGAAACTACATTCGAGATCATAACATTGATGTTTAAATGACACGAAAATACTACAAGATAAGCACACCAGTCTGCAAGAAAATCAAAGTGAGGAATGGCGAGGTTTCGGTCGGCGTTTGATTTTGAAAGTCTTGAGCGAATGAAATGAAACAAGATAGTGGGTAATCAGATACATGTAATGCGAGTAAATTAAAGTAGTAGGTGCGGGCTGATCCTGGACTTTTCTGTTTTCGATTTTTTTGTGTTCTTACCTTGTTTTTAGGTATATATATGTGTTGTATTAATAGTTTAATTCCTTTTTGCATACTATATTAATTTTTACGATTATTAACAGTATTGATTATGGGTTTTTGCAGATTTCATTCTGACATGAATCAGAGGCCAATTCGTTCTTCTGGTTATTACCTGAGGAAGGTTTATCGTAATATTGTGTATTTTACTAAGGATGTCAATAAAGATGATAGGTCTTGGACAGTTAATATCCTTGATATAGAAGAGAGTTATATTTTGTTGTCTTTTTTGTACCGTTTTGGTGTTCAAGGAATAACTGCTAAAGCTGGTAGTGGTTTGTTGGAAATGTGTTTCTTCAGAAGGTCTCATAACGAAAAGGAGCCTGTAACAAAGGATATTAGTGAGACTGATCCAAAACAGGTTAATCTGTTGGAAGACTTTTCCAGTTCATGGGGGCAAAATGGACAATACTGCTGTAATTAGCGTTTTTGGTAATGCGCCTATGTATTTACGTAAGAAGATGAAGATGGAACTTGATGATCAGATTTGGTTGTATCGGAAATTAGTTGGTACTACTGGCAACATGCATATTCTTGGTCATGTGGAATTGTTTTTCAATCCATGATTATGTGTTATGTTTTTTTTTTAACCGTGATTACGTGTTATGTATTTTTATTTTTAAATAAAGGTCTTGTAGTTACTGTAAAGTTAATCACAGTGTTATGTATTTTTGAAATATAGGTTATTGAATAAACAGATTTACATGTTATACCTATGTTGATTTTTCAAAGGTTCGTTTTCAAGTCTCTTCCAGTCGGGAATGGACTATAGAAAGTTTGAAAACACAGTTGTGAATATACACTAGAATAGTTACATGTTTTTTTTTTTTTACAAAAAATTTCCTATATTTTTTTTATATTACAGATATTAGAGCAAATAGAAAACTGTAAATCAGACGATCAAGAGATGCTCGTGCCGCCAACTCCAACCACACACGCCAGCAAAATGACGTCACTAGCCAACAACCCTGTCACCAGGGAGCCTTGCAGCAGCATGCAGTAGGCAATCGCAAGCAAGGCCTGTTTCCAGAGCGTCACGCAGCCAATCAGAGAATGGGTACGTCTACATTAAAGCAACCGCCTCGGCAGTTTGCCTTTGTGCACTTATCTACTCTGTGTCTATACGTTACAGAGGTCTGCGCTTAACGAAACCACAAAAATAGGCCTATCGTTTCGGTTGCCTCATCACGAGCGAAATTAAAAGGGTATTTTCCCTTCCAGCTTGGAATACTTTTAAAAATGTTCATAATTAAAATTGATGACCAGATATTAAAAATCAAAGTTTGTTATAGCATAGACTACTTAGCAAAAATTAAACAATTTTTATTACAGCGTGTCTACAAATGATTGGAGCAATTTCATGATGTTCCTGTACGTGTGTTAGCAAGCGTGTCGGGACGTATCTATGCAGCTGTGTACCAGGTTGTGTTGAAACATTACAAGTGTTCGCGATCCTGCACATCCTGTAATCAAGATCTTCTCACACACGATGCATCAATGCGATTATGCGAGCTTGCAGGTCTGCTGGATCAACCGGGAAGGGAGGCACAGTGCATCGGCTTGGCAATCTGTTGTTGAGGAATTCACGGATATCGCGATGGGAGTGGGGCGGAGCACCGTCCTATTGGTAGTGAAGTGAAGTGAAAAGATTTAGGTCTTGAGAGCCGATGAGGCCGATTGAAATGAATATGGGGTTGCACCGGAATGAAGGGGCGGGGGAAACGGGAGATCCCCGACGAAACCCGCTGACCAACGGCCCGATTCCCACTTGCGAAAATCCGGTGACCGGGCCGGGGATTGAACCCTTGCCTTGGTGGAGGGCGAGCGTGCTAACCGCTCAGCCACCGCGGCCCCTTCAATTTGTAGATAACGTTTGCACATTTTTTAATGTCTGTTTCGCATTATTTATTCTTCGTTTTATACAATCAGCAATAGTATTACTGAATTGTAAATTTGTATCTTCTTTTAGAGTATAATCAGAAACAATAGTTTTAAATTTCGAAACTACATCCTCTTTTAATGCATAATCTAATATAATATAATTTATTGACCGCGTCTTTATTATCTACAGGTTCATCTATATTAACAAGTCTACGTCCTAGGAAAAAAACATACGATTTTGTGTAATCAAAACAGTTGGATAGTTCGCTTCGTAAAGAAGAAACACTCAAATTGCATTGTGAATCGACATATGATTTTAAAACATAAGCGGTAGTGTCAATTAATGGTTTCCCAAATAAATATCATTCAATAACAAAGAAATTATATCATTAAACTTAAATTCTCTCGAAAAAAAGATATAAAACAATTAAACATAGATGTCCACAAATAACTGAACTAAATTTCTGAATTCTGTCACCATTTTAATAAACTTTTCTGTTTTTAAAATAATTGATTAAATTATTACGAATATTGCATCCAAAGGAATCTAAATAGTAGACATGATTATTTTCTTTAAAACAGCATACCCTATGAGTATCAGGATTTGTTGAAATATCGAAATTTACCACAGCGTATTCATTTTTGAGCATTATATTTGCTCATTCGTCAATCACATAAACATTTTTGAAATTTGTAATATTTAATATTTTTACATATTTTTCAGTATCGATATTAGATAGTGGGTATATATTCAAATTGTTTGGCCTTCCTCTTTTTTTAGCAACCACGCCACTTCCATATTTAATTTCCATTGCCAAATTGTGTCTGTTGTTCTTCTAATTCTTTTTTTTTTTTTTTTTTTTTTTTTAGTTTGTTCAACAGAATTATAAACTGTATCAACTCCTCCAGCTAAAGCACGGAGTGCACCTAAAGCTGCAAATAAAATTGGTAAAAATCCTCCATGGTGTAAACCACTTCCAGATTTTTCTTTTAATATTTTTTTGAGTACTGGAAATGACCAGTTTAGTAAGAGACCTTTGCCGTCTTTTAATTTTTTTATTTCTTGTCTCAAGTGGATCTTTTGTTAAAAATTTATCTATACCCAAGTCTCTTTAATTGGACAATGGGTATATAGAAAGTTAAGCTTTTTATCTTCATTTATATAGAAAAAATATTGAATAAGTAAAAAAATATATGATTAATTACACATTTTAATGCCCCAACCTAATTTTCTTTTTGTAGACATAGTTGATGCAACACCATCAGATGCAATTTCTTTTCCAATTGGAGAATTTTTATCTAACATGATTTCTTTAGCTTCTTTTTGCAAAATTTTATCAGCTTCATGTCTAGATTCTAAATCTTTGTGATCTCTGTAAGCAATATCGTGATATTTGCAACCTTCGTCTAATTTATTTATTCCTGAGTCTCCTGTTTCTAATCTTTCGTTTGATTTTGTAAATGGACTGCAATAATTATAACCAGGCAAATGCATTTCGGGCAAATTTTAATTGTTTAATGCCCTATTCATCATACCTTTGCAATGGTGGTCAGAATTCCAAAATGAATGTGGAATTACATTTAAAACTCTTATTAGATATGTAATTCCTTTCTGGTTATTAAAAACAAAATCAGAAAATTGGTTGTTCAACATATTCATAATGTTTACTTTTTAATTGTGATAAATTTATTTCTAGCAGTTTCTTCACCATGAATAACTAACAATCTATCAATTAATTTTCTGACATCATCCATCCAAATATATTCCTTTGGTAAACAATTGTATTTTTTATGCCATCTCCAAATTTAAAATCATTTGTAAAATTCTTAAATCAGTCTGTGCTTGGTGCTGATTGAGGTTTTATATGGCGATTATAAATTGGACTAATTATATTATTCCACTTCCAACAAGTACTTAAACTTGGATTATTCCTTTTCTCATTAGGAATACAATTTTGAAATACAGTATTGGTTAGTAAAACAATTTCTGTGAAATTTTCGAGGTCATTAGTAGTGTATTTACTCTCAAAATCTGATTGTGTTTTTTTTGTTAACAAATTACAAAGTCCTGGTGTTAATGTATATTCTTTATCCTTAAAAAATAGTGTATCTTTATTTAGCATTACTTTTGTATCACCAATGTAAAAATCTTCCCCAACTCCACCTAAACCATATTTTTCATTAATAACATTAATTCTTTTTGCAATTTCTATTCCAATATTTATAGTAGAAACACCTGCTATAGGTGGCAAATCTTTTAATGGAGTAACACCCAATTTCAAGAATAATTCTTTTTCAAATTATGTTTTTTTCTGGAGTTGGCGGATAATATCAATTTTTTGCTGTAACAGGAACAAGTGCGTTTATTAAATTTTTGTTTTCTTCAATTACTCATTCTACTTTTTTGCCAATATTTCGTAATTCATCAATCAATGGCAGTTATTTTTTCTTATTTCTTTCATATTCCACTTCGTGGTGCATTTCATAATCTTTGAATCTCTCGATGAGTAATTTAACTCAAGAAATATTATTTATTTCTTTTATATATGTATTTTTTTATGAGTGATTAAAGTATTGAGAGTTTCGAGAGGCAAATTTTCTCCCCAACGAATCAAACTGAGACGAATTTAAATGTTTACAATAATATAATAGAATTGAGTTGGACATTCCTATAGGAGATGGCTTTTCTTTTCCAAGTGAAGCTTGTGTTTATGAGCTATTTAAATGTTTACAATAATATAATAGAATTGAGTTGGACATTCCTATAGGAGATGGCTTTTCTTTTCCAAGTGAAGCTTGTGTTTATGAGCAATTTAAATGTTTACAATAATATAATAGAATTGAGTTGGACATTCCTATAGGAGATGGCTTTTCTTTTCCAAGTGAAGCTTGTGTTTATGAGCAATTTAAATTTGTAAAAAGAGGTAAAGTTGGAGCAGATAGTAAGGCGGAAAAATATGACAAATTAGATAACATTGATGTTTGTTCTAACATTTTTCCATTTTAGTTTTATAGAGTAGAAATCTCAAAACATGGTAATATTATTGAAGCAGTTGATAATCCTGGATTAACTTCAACAATGATGAATGTTTTGTTAAGATCTCCAGGTGAGCAAACATTTTTAGAAGCTATTGGTTTTGATAATAAACACTGAGTAAAATCTATACATAGTGATAAACTAAATTAAATAATTTACCCATTGAAATATCTGTTTGGCTTTATCAGAGATAATGCTGAAATTTACTGGAAACGTGATTATAAAATCACTTTTTATTGTAATTCATCTGATAATTGTTTATATGTATATGAGGACACAGTTATTACACCTCCGACAAGTTATGACGATCCAGGTAGAATTGATATTAAAAAATTAGAAATTATGTGGCCTATTGTTGAATACGAATCTAACCCAGCCATTTCAATTAAAGAAAAAATATACAAAGAGCCTAAATTTCATATGAGTTTTAATTATTGGCAATTTTTAGAAAAAGAAGTACCCGAAGGAACAACTTTTAACTTTGATATAAAAGATCAGTTTAATAATTTACAATTCGACATGCCTGATTTTGTAATTGTAGGCTTTCAAATTAATAGAAAAAATCCTCCTGAACAGTGTGTCCATGCTTCTATGTTTGATCATTGTAATGTGAGAAATATTTATGTTAAAAATGGACGAAATGAGATTTTTCCAAAGGAAAATTGGAATCTAGATATTGAAAAGGGTTTTTGCAGTAAACACTTTCTTGACTTTAGAAATTCAAAATCAAAACTAGATACTATATGTAGAAATGATTAACTTTACTATAAACCTACTGTAAACTATGATGGTAAAACCAATTTTTATTCATTTTGGGGGCGAAAGCCATTGAATGTTATTGATTGTTAATATAGAAAAACAACTATAGTTAAAGATAAAACAAACATAAAAATTTGTGTTAATTTTAATAAAGTTGTTGAAGCACATACACTTTTCAATAATTAGACTAAAATTCAAGCAAATTTCTTTCTTTCAAGCAACTTTTTCCGAATTATTCTGGAGACATAATCTATCTCTTTAAATTTACTCTAAAATCAAGCAAATTTGTCCCAAATCTGCATTCTCAATCAGGCGCACTTTTTTAAAAAACATGCTTCGTTCACTCTCTGATCAGTGTACTTCTCGGGAGTGAATGAGGCTAAATTTAGGTCAAAGGAGACCAAATTTATTCTAAATTTGCAAGCCGAATCATTTATTATAAGAAAGATATCACAAGAAAGTTACGAATATTTTTGGAATTTCATAAAAAATATGATGATCTGGCTTGCAAAAACGGATTTAAAGAACCCCACACAAAGAGTGAACAAAAGTTGAAAATTGATTTTGATTTTGACCTTAAATTTGATTGATTTCGAGTTGCGCTTTGAAAGATTTTACAGGAAATTATAAATTTGCTTGAATTTGGTTTGAAGTTGCTTGAATTTTAGTCTAATTATTGAGTTGCACTAGGATATGCAATAGACATCTACATACACTACCGAATTCCTCAATAACAGGTTGCCAAGCCGATGTATTGGCCATAGCGGTGCGACTTTTTTGTGTGGGGCTATGTGAAAGATGCGGTGTTTGTACCTCATTAACAAGTTAATGTAGCAGACCTGCGGGCTCGCATAATCACTGCTTTTGATCCCATTGACAGGCACAAGCTGAGTCGTGTGTGAGATGAACATGATTATAGGGTTGATGTGTGCAGGATCGCAAAGGGGGAACATATCGAACACTTGTAATGTTTCAAAAAACCTGGAATGTTTATGTACACAGCTGCGAAGTCACGTCTCGACACGTTTACTAACACACGTACAGGAATATCATGAAACTGCTCCAATCATTTGTAGACACCCTGTATTTCAGTTGTATTCGTATTTCCCCAAATGGGACAGAAATTCTTAAATATTGAGGAGTTGGATTTTTAAATAACTTTCCAGTTGTTACCTCTGCCTTGAGACTTGGTTTTTATATATTCGCTCCGGAAATTAATATATGGCGATGGTGTGAAGAGTTGAGATATTTGGACGGTTATTAACATAGAGGTCTCGGGAGCCTATGAGGGTGAAGCGAGGTGAGTATGGAGCAGCGCTGGAATGCAAGGGTGGGAGAAACGGACGATTCCCGAGAAAAACCGGTCGACTAGCGGCTTCGTCCGGCACGATTCCCACATGCGAAAGTCCGGGAGCGACCTCTCCCAGAATCGAACCCTGTTCGCCTAGGTGAGAGGAGAGTAGTCTAACCACTAAACCACCTAAGTCCCTACAATCAAGTTGAATTCTTACAAAAACGAGCCTATGTAATATTTGCCAAAACTTTCACAAATAAATAAAATGGAGATGAAACCAAAACTTAGTTTTTTTTTTCAACACGGAAGGCGGTCTTAAACCGTAGAGGTGGAAATGAACAAATCAAGCTGAGTGAAAGCTGGAGAAATGATGCGAAGTGACGTCAGAGAAGTTGGGTTTGTTGCAGGCAGGAATGATCACAGGGTATGGCACGTGAAATGTGCTCAGTAAAACTGTTGTCTGCGCTCACTACACGATTCGCGTGGATCTGAATACGGCCTTTCTCGTGTAGAAAATTGCTTAAAGGTCATTGGCAGGGTGCGCCATGTTGCTTTAAACACTATTAGTTGCGGGAAGCTACGCACAAGTAAACACTTTTAAAAAGAAGGTATAGTCCGTTCACGGTAAAGTGAGCACTTTTTGAACCTGTTTCATCAGACATAATAACCAATAAATACGTTTCTATGTGGCCTCGAACTTTTGGTTTTGGGTATGGTGGATGTGTTTATTATTCACATGGCAGGGTTTATATTAACAAGTGGCGGAAGAATGTCAATTGGTTGAAAGAAAAAATATCTAGGGCTTCAAAAGTGCTCCCTTTACCGTGAACGGCCTATAGATAGAGAGAGTGGGTGTTTGGTCTCGTCTACAGCGTTATCATTAGTGACGGAGAAAATAGCTCAGAGAAAAAGGAATCTGCGGTGGCGTGTAGTGAGAACCCATACCGGAATCGTCTGGAATGATTTCGGGTAACCATGGAAAACCAAAACCAGGATGGCCGGTTCGGGAAACGAGCCTGTGTACTCCTGAAAGCGAGTCCTGTGGCTTACCACTACGCCACCTCGCTCGGTAAGAAAAAATCAAATGCTACACTTATGTTTCAACTTGATTTGGTATCGCAGATGGTAAAGTAACTGACTGTAAGGAAGAGGAGAGAGAGAGAGAGAGAGAGAGAGAGAGAGAGAGAGAGAGCGTGTGAGTTCAATCCCTGACATTTCCCAGAATTCTTTTACTTTTATATAATACAGTAAATTGCGCCATATAAATAGTAAACTATAGTAAATATATTTATTTCACGTAATTATTTGACTAAATTTAATAGAAACAATGTATAATTCGTCACTGCAGCCACTGTCATTTATTAAATCAGTGAAATGGTTTCACGTCACTAATTAAATCAGTGGAATTTTTCACTGAAACAATCAGTTGTTTTCCACTGATTCTAAGGGTGTAATTCATAGTCTCATCTTAAGACACGTCTTGGTTAAGACAATCTTATTTCTTAAGACAGAGTTTTTCAACTTCATGTTTCATAGTCGATGAACAAGACGAGCTTCATGAAGACGAGACGCGTCCATTCAAGCTTATATTTCGATACTTCCGGCTTGACGAAGCACAATCTCAAGACAGGAATTAGGCCAGAGCAGACACGAAATAATACGAATAGGCACGAATACGATATCGTTCGTGCATTGTTTGTGATTTCATTTATCAACAGAACCTTTAATTTTGAACACTGTTGATAATTGTTACGTTAATTAATTACCTTATTACGTGATGTCTGCATAATATATTTCGTTTGTGATTAATAGAGCCGAAACATACCATTCCAGAATGTTATTTATTTAATATATTTTTCGGAAAGTCCCTTAACTGGATAATTACCCAGCCAAGGTTTCACACTTTCCAAATAGGCCTACAATGCTTTCTACCCATTTTACATTATTTTATTTTTAGTACCAAATACTTACATTTCCTGCAGAACTAATGCCATCTAAGCCGACAAAATGTATTTAGACTCTTGGATGATGCTTATGCACCGTTTAAGAAACATAACGTTGAACTTGTATCTTAAACCTGCATTCAAGTAGTGTTTCGCTCTTCACAATTTTGTAAATATTATCAAAATAATGCTGAAATTTCCTGGAAGTTCCCTGTTGCAAAAAACCGCAAACATACTAGTAGCTGAGTAAGTGGTGGGACTGGAAGGCCTCTGTTGTTATATTTCATAAGTCCATCGGCAATACTTCGCAGAATAGCATTAAGCACGGTCTCCTTACGAAATCGGTAACGGTGCCTGAACTCTTAATTACTGTACAAATCAAATGGGTCTTGGGCATCGCGTATGAATATTTTTCTCCGTCTGGCATTTGGCATTTCTTCGTCTAGCATATCAACATCAATCGGATAATCGTCTACATCCATTGTAAATACCGCGTACCGAGCACAAGGCACTTTAACAGGAAGCTGTTTAGATGTGTAATATCAAACTTTTATAGTAATACAACGCCTTTGTACTGTTTATTTTACTCTCACACACGGGTAAAAAAATATTAATTATAACATACACAAATTACATACATACACCATTACAAAACCACAGCGTTCTCGGGTCTCGAGTCACATTTCCAGCGGACTTGCTCAAGACGATCTTATTTCCCGCCTTAAGCATATCCTTGCCGACTGTGAAACATTACTTTCTCAAGCTGTGATTATACAATATTATTGTTTCTTTTCCAGGTTAGAATCGAACACATATCTTAAGACAATCTTCATGTCAACACAAACGTGTTGACAGTTGCTTGAGATGAGCTGCTTGAGTAATGTCTATGGCATACTGGGATACCTAATAAGACCATCTTTACCAAGAATTGTCTTAAGAAGAGACTATGAATTCCGCCCTACGTGGAGCCATTTTCCCTGATTCGAGTCATTGAATTTCACTGCGAATCAGTGGTTTCCCACTGTCGAATTTTGAGTGTACTCTGTGGTCACGTCATGCTTCTAGTTTTAACTTCTAGAATGGCATCATGTGGTTCGGAGACCGCTATACTGAGGCCTCGCCGTCTCTGGTCTTTCTTTTCATTACCGCACGACGTAACAATACACATTTATAAACTTTTAAATTTCGTGATGAGCGTACAGTAGTTGGTATAGTCCATCAGTTTTCTGAAGCCCTGCTAAAGTTCTACTTCCAGCATATTCCTCCGACGAGTGCAAACGAAGCTTAACTAAGTCTAGAAAATTACACCAAAGGGACAATGCACCGCATTCGTGCAAAAATATTTTGCATAAGAACTATTTATTACTAGGCATTACCAGCACATCAATATTCTCACTGTTTTTATTCATATTAATTATAAATGAAATATATTCATATTTTGTCTACAAATTAAAATAAGTTCAGTTTAACTAAAATAAGGTACTTTTATGATAACAAAAATATAAAACGCTTGTATAACGTGGCAGATTTAGGAAACAATCAAACACGTCAGGTGATTTTTCAAAGGTTTTATTTAAAAAGTGTGAAGAAACCGCGAATAGATTCTAGCAGTGGTGTGCCCGTGACGTCATCCGCAGTAAGGCAGCTACGTAAGGTAAACGAGCGCGTGTCGTCGAACTCGTCTTACTCGACCGATAATTCGTGTCATTGACGAGTTCAGCAACAAGAAAAAAAACTGAATTGTGATTACGAGAGATTCCCTCGTCTATCGAAATAAAAACTTACGCAACGATTGCGTAACTTTAAAAAAACCGGAACGGTTGAGGACTGGGCGCCTTTAAAGAATTTGAAAGTCGAATTGACGCTTTATGAGGAGTTGTAAAACGGTTTATTAATATTTCCGCGGAGAACTTCGCCCCTCTCTGCGTAGGCGACGACGTTATGTTGAGCAGCCATATTCCTTCCTTCGTCCCCGACTTTTTTTAAATTTTTTAAACTGATGTGTTTCCCGAGTTAACAGGGTGAGGAAGGGATGTCGTAAGTGACCACAGGTTGATTTTGTTAATCCTTTTACTTACCTATTCTCAGGGACACCCGAATTTCCCAAAAAGATTTCACGATCAGTTGTATTTCGTAACACTTTAGCTCAGATCCACTGCCTTGATTGGATGATCCAGGTGTTACGCATCTTAGGTGCATGCCCGCGAATCACGGACGTACAGTATCGGAGTTACCTAATACTGATTTGCCAGTCAAATCAGAAAATATTTTCTCACAAAGACACGCCGACAAAAATCAAAGGAAAAAAAACTGCAGGTCCGCCAGTAGGGTATTGAAATCTAGCATGCTCGGAAATATGTTCGCGAAATCCGGGCATCCCTACCTATTCTACTAACAATCAATAATCCCTAAGTTGTATATGCAGAGAAAGTACGATGATTCTGCCAAATATCAAACACAAGAGTCGGGTTCGCTCACTCGCCCTAGCGGGTAGATGCACACACACACCACCAAATCGCCGGATCAGTTGGAAGCCTCGCCTCGTGTCCATCCGCCGATTGGTCCCTGTTGCCTCGTCCTAGGTTAGAACTACACGTCTCGTCCCCGCCCCCCTCTATCGGCCAGTCTGGCTATCGGCTTCATTCATACTGGTCGTCATTCAACTGTGTGTGGCAATGGTGGCGAGATGTTGAAAGTTCGGCGTAATCGTACCGCGCCACACACACGCGCGCTTATTCTCACTTCTTAGCAGATCCCCGCGTTTGTTGTTGTTGCGCAGCATTCTCAGATGTTTGCTGTTATTGTGTTGGTAACAACCGGTGACCGCTGCCGCTGCTCACTGCAAACCTATCATAAGAATGTATACTTCAAAAACCTTTACAGAAATATAAAAATGTTACGAACTCCTTTAAAATATTCGTACTCAGTTTTAAACTGTATTTTCTCGTATGTATTCATGTCGCGAGACTATTATTTACAATGGGGACCCGCAGTGGCTGAGCGGTTAGCCTGCTCGCCTCCCACCAAGGCGAATTGGGTTCAATCCCCGGCCGGATCACGCCCGGATTTTCGCAAGCGGAAATCGTGCCGGACGATGCCGCTGCCAGCACAACGCGTTGTGTTGGCTGCAGTTTCCTAAACGAGGCGAATAGAGAACCTAACCCAACCTAAGGTACCGTAACCTAAACGTGGATAAACACGTAGGGTGTAAGACCAGAACCACACAATGTTGAGGGTAATTTGTAACGGTCACAAAGAGAAAAGCAATGTTGTTTCTGCTATTTAGCAAATTGCAATTACCACAATGCGTAGTGGATATTTCAAAATGCTCAATGGCTGAAATAGTTGCACAGAACGCGTTGTGAAAGTTTATCATTACCCACGCTGAGTTGTGGGTTCGGGATGGGACGATGCCAATGCCGGTACCGATTAACGATGCCGATGCCACGACCATCGGCATCGACGGCATCTGAACATCATTTGCCGATTATTATTCACCGATTAGGAGCACTAATTTATTTAACACAATGTTAAATAAACCCACATGCTACATCTCTCAAAGCATTAATTTACTGCATCTATCAATCAGATATTCTGTCCGAAACCCAAATATATTTGTAACAATTGTTTTTCAATGATTTATTCCCGTTGTTTACGCTTTAGCGTATTTCCTGTCGGTACATTTGCAAAAGATTGTGTGCATCATTCGTTTTTGAACACTGCGTGAATGCAAAACAACATGGATAATCGACAACTGGTGCTACCGATAGCTACTGGTGCTATATTCTTATTCTTCTTATGCGTGTACTGCACTCATAGGTTGGCGACAATGAAAACGAATCACACACTATATGACACTGTATTCAAGGTATTCAAACGATCTGTGGTGTTATAGTAAATTGAAAGTGAAAAGTTATATATATCCGTGGCTGTATTTGGCTGTCGGCTGCGGTTTTGGTTAGAATTTTATTTTAAAGGTGTGAATAAGACACGGCAAGTAATAAATTGCATTAATTGTCGCAAATAAATCAGTTGTCATTTTAACCAAGGGGTTGAGTATGGCTCAGCCGACCAAGGGATACTAGGCAAAAATACTAACATAAATAAAAATAAAATTTCGCTCAATTTCAAGTGAATATTTAATATTAAATTGATTACAAAATGTTATTTTTAATGGCATTTTTAGGCTGTTGCTTTTAACAAACATGCGTTTTGAGGTTATGCATGATTTGTTTCAGATCTAAAATGCAAGTCCGCATCAGATTGCCTGAAGTTTTGAAGGTTATCTTAAGGAACTCAGTTTGTAATGAAAGCTGCATTGTCTGGTAACATTTTTACTTGACTGTTAAATCACTTATTTGCCCAGTTAAACTGCCTAATTAATCATTTATTGTTAAAATTAGTGTTATATTTAATTTCTATGCTGTAGACACCTAGTACGAAGGGCTTCCGGTGTTCGCAAAACCGAAGACTTAAATTTAAGTAATAAAAGTATTTCCAAGTATTCGAAATTGGGAATTATGATTGTGTTTATCGAAACTGGTATCGGCATCGTTGTAATCGGCGGCATCGGCAACTGAAAATGGGTATTGTTGGTATCGGCCCATCCCTAGTAAAAATTTCGACCAATGGACAAATTCGGCGAAACACGAGTATCATATACAGCGCTGACTATAAATACCTTTCAAATGCAACTAGTCCTCTAGCATGGACGTGGAGACTGAATGAAATATTACTCGAGTTGAAAGTGTGTTTGTTGCCCCAGGACAAGCGGTCCTTTCGAGAAACGAAAATATGGTAATGACGTAAACATTGCAGTGACGAACTGCAGCGGAAGTTTTTTCCCAGCCCATTTCTTGTAAGGAATGGCCAGGTGCAAGTGAAAAAATGGTGTCAGGGCGGTAAGCAACGGTCGGTGTTATCTGCCGCGCAGAACTTTCTCCGGCACCTCAGTGCGGCCGCAGTGCGGTCGCCTGCCTTGTCTCAGACCAGCCACAGCGCAGGGATAAGACCCGCCCGCTCGCCTGCTACAGTTGCCAGCGTCGCGTCGCATCCAGCAGCCGGTTACAGAGCGCTTCACACTACAGAGGCGGACTACACTCGCACCACGCCCCGGCCACACGCTGGAACACCGTTCACCAATCATGCGCCTGATAAGTAACCCAGCACTCACCAGCCGATAGGAAACCCTTCACATAACAGAACAGAACATATTAAAATGGCACCAGTACCCAGTTGAAGGCCATAACTGGTGTTAGTTACTAGAATTTGAAATAAATTTTGAAGATAGTCGAAACATAGAATTTGTCCCGTCATAAGAACTAAAAACAAGTTAAATTTTAAAATTACACAGGTTTAAAATTATATGCTTTTATAATGTTTTTAAAAAAATACGTCATAATTTTAAAATGTCAAAAATTAGAATTCCTCTGCCTCCACCCTTGAACCCCCACCCCGCCATTCTCTCCGGAGACAGAGAGGCCGACGGTTGTTGTCGTTTTCGTGAGGTGTCCGTCGTGTTTTTTATGTCTGTGTTTGTGTTGTGATGGTGGCAGTGTAATGTTGTTTGTGTAGGGTGTTGTACAGTATAGGTGTTGTTCTTTTAGTTTATTTGTTCTTGTGTGTATCTGTAATATGGATGCCTTTGTGAGTCGGACGATATCAATATACGAGATTATGTTATTGTTTATAATGATATGTGATTTATTGTTAGTGAGGGCTCAAGAGGAACATTTATTTACTTAGTTTCAGAAATTATACTAATAACAATTATTAGATTGGTAGGTATTACTTTGATTAGTGGTTACATTACAATAAGTAAAATAATTCTAGTAACCACTCCCAAGTGAACATTACTACAGGAATAGATTGGTTAACAATCTTGAAGGATTACTACGGTGGACTTGGATATTTGGGAGGTCGCGAATCCGGGAACCCGGATCCGGGAAGGCGGCGATTCTCCTGGGAGCTTGTATAGTTATTAAAATTTTTAATAATTTAAATTTTGGGCCAAACGCTTAAGTTTTTATACTAGTTACCAATCGGACGCAGGACCCGTTTTCAAGGCCTCGCGCAGCAAATCAGAGAGTGGGGACGCCTGCTTCAAAAGAAGCCGCCACTCCGTCTCGTACCTGTGTACGGTAAGGAAATTGTCCGAAATTTTAAGGACTGTTGCTGGGAAAAGTTCTCTATAACTCTTCGTAAGATTAAACACACGGTACTCTTTTAATAACGTAAATTTCACTGAACTCCAGTGGATTCACGGAACCTATCCTGTACTTCCGCTTCAAAAGAAGCTGTTATAGGCTGTTCACGGTTAAATGAGCACTTTTGAAAGCCCTGCTTAAGATCTACCTGTATACACGTTGTGTATTCTTCCGCCTTATGTAAAATTAACGTTGTCATGGGCCTCGTCACTTTATTCATTCGTCGGTCAAGTGAAACCTTGAAATTATTGGGAAAAGAAAACTATGCAAATCTGCTAATTTTTACACTTCGATGCATTAGAAAAAAAAAAACAAGAAACTGAAAGAAATAATTTAGGTCATTTTAAATGGTTACCTAACACATTTTATTCGACGTTAAAATATGGAACTACTTTCCCTCCATCATTACCAACTTTACTGGGCACATGTCGCTCAATTCGCCCGTAAACATGTATGCAGGCAGGGGGTAGTGACTTTTTTCTAAGGTTGATTTCAAAAGTGCTGATTTGACCATGAACAACCTAAATCCTTAGCTTTCGTTATGCGGCTGCTAGACTGTTTGTAAAAAAAAAAATTCAAAAGTTTTGTACTGCCAAGATTTGAACGTGAATAAAAAATTCTGCGAGCTACGGGTCGCATTTCCGTATATTACAGCACATTTCCGCGAATGTACTGTCTAGGGCCACCACTGCAGCGAGAATGACTGCTCACACTGCTCGACACAAGCAGGTACAACGCACGCCGAGAAATTAAACGATTGCTACACTTGAGTTCTTAAATGAATTCGGAACTGAACTGGTTAAAAACAAAAACAATGCGTAAGTAGAAGTGCATACTAGGGCAGGGACATACAAGCAATAAGATCCATAAATGTGACTATGGGATGCAAGGACGGAGGAAGCGGCAGAACCCCGAGAAAGCCCGCCGATCAGCGGCATCGTCCGGCACGATTCCAACCGCCAGGAATCGAACCCGGTTCGCCTTGTTGAGAGGCGAGTAATCTAACCACTATACCACCGCGGCCCCTGTAGAAATCTCGGATCTGATTTAAAAAAAAAAACCTAGTGCAAAAATTTGTATCCACGCTGTTCACGGTAAAATGAGCACTTTTGAAAGCCCTGCTTAAGATCTACTTGTATGACACATTGTGTATTTTTCCGCCTTATGCAAAATTAAAATTGTCATGGGCCTCGTCACTTTATTCATACGTGAGTCAAGTGCAACTGTGAAATTTTTACCAAAAAAATGTTTTACAAATCAGCTCATTTTTACACTTCGATGCATTATAAAACAAAACAGAAAATGAACCAAATAATTTAAGTTACCATAAATGGTCACCTGGCACTTTTTATTCGACGTTAAGATAATGGAATACTTTCCAACCATCGTTACCAACTTGACTGGGCGCATGTCACTCAGTTCGCCTGTTAAAATATATGCATGTAGTGATAGTGACTTTTTTCTAAGGTTGATTTAAAAAATGCTCACTTTCTCGTGAACAGCCTTTACTCGCAGTTAAATGTACATATTAGCAGTTGTTATATTATCCAAAACATTTGCAGTTAAATGCCACTAATAACTTCATCTTTCACATAAATTGACGTTATTTTGCAGCCACTGATATTTTTCAATTCCAGAATTTTTCATATTGTTAATTTGTTTATCATTCAATTACACAGACACGAAATTATAACTTCTTTGTCTGTTGTGACCTTGGAAATCCCAACAAACAATCCAGAAAGAAGTTGGTAGCGATAATAATTAATAGAGGAAACAATAGAAAATAACTGTCCCATGCCACTGATTGGTTGACACTGTGTTACGTTTACGTTATGTTGAAGTTGTGTCATCAACTTCGCGTGAAGAATTTAATTTTACGTAGTTTTTATTTCAACGTGATGTATACCTGAACATAACAACACGAAGTTAACGCAACGAACTCCTCAGTGTCAGGCGGCAGGTAGACGATCAGTCACATAGCCCCGACAAGCACGACACGACAGCCCCGACATGACACTTAAAACAAAACAGCCAATGTAATACAAGATAGATCTGGCGTAAGCACGACAAATTCTGTCGTCCGACGAACACTTTCGGACTAGAAATAATTTATATTTTCGTCGTGTCGTGCGGCATGACACACAGAGTGTACAACCTTGCAAAATGAAATTGTATGGCAAACTTTCCCTACAACGGCAAATACGCTGATTAAAAGAAAAAAAACTAGAAAATTACTGTATGTAAGTCTTAAAAATAATAATTTTATCTTTGTGTGCATTAGCTATAACACTTTGTCAGCATCATGTAATCCAAATTTCCCGTCTGCCCACCGCCTTTGAAACTAGAGTATAGTTAATCAGCGCCTTCTAAATGGTTCCGAAAAATTCTACACTTCGTGTCGCGTCAGTAAACTGCCGGGCTGTAAATTCGAGCAGTCACATTGAAAATATAAACGTTGTGTGGTGGTTGTGGTTTTTGTCGTATCGTGCTGTTTTTGTCGGGGCCACGTGACTCCCGTATTACCGCGAGCGGTGTTGCGTCCTTTACAAATCGCTAACCACCTGCGTTAGCCACGAACATCCTTGGCACACTTCAACTGCTTGCAGTTGTATGCGTTTTATGGCGACGCTCAACGGCTATTTTATTTCACTGCGTGGTTTCAGGCACCATCAACAACGAACAGTCGGTTGGCTGCAGTTGGATATCGATTTATTCCTATCTCCCATATGTATCACATTATTTCATAAAGAACTGCCGTGCATTCGGAGATAGTCGAACTTCATTTTAGACTGCTGACTGCTTGGCTGTCAAGTTCTCTGTGGCCAATCAGAAATAGTTATTTTTGTAATCATTTTCCTGCATTTTATAGCGAATAAACACAAAACAGAAGAAATACGTGACGTGATTGAACACGGTTATTTTGATATTAATGGATGAAAAAAAGATAATAATGAACTTCTGATTGAGTGGATCATTACTATTAAATATACAGCAGATTTTATGAGGAAATGTTTATAAATTCAAGTGTTTTATAATTGTATGAGCATGTGTTTCAAACACAAACACCATAAAATTCCAAATGATTTTTTTTGTATATGCAAAAATTTTAATTGTGGCAAAAATTCTGTGTCGTTCTCGATATATCTTTTGACGAGAAGCAAATGTTTTTTATTTATTTTCGCAATAACACCGTTTTTACTTCCGACGCAGCGACGTTCCTTTGTCAGCTGCTCATAGTGAACTGCCAACTGCGAACTGCCAACGGTCTCACAAAATGTTATAGGCTCTTAACGGTAAAGTGAGCACTTTTGAGGCCCTAGTTACTTTTTCTTTTCTGCCATTTTCCATCATTCAACCACCTTCTTTAAATAAATATTACCGTGTAAGTAAAAAATACAGCGTGTATATTTCTCCGCACTCAGAAGTCTAGAATGAAATATATTTATTGATAGAGCAACGAATATTTCGCGCATTCATTTTGTGACGAGGTATACTTTCAAACGCTTGTTATTTTCTCTTGCTGCTGTGATTGGACAGCAGTTGTTTGTACACGGACCATTTAACTGAGAGCCAATAATAAGCAGGGAGTATCAGTGTGAGTGAGCTTTGAACATCCCTGTACGAAGGTCTCACTTGATCGCAGCAACCAATAAGCAGACGATAGTGTCTCGCGTGTATAGAGCACTGTAAAGACTAGCCTGTTACCATATCAATCCGCGAAATACTCGGGGCTCTATTTATTGACTATTATACCAAGGGAGAGGGCTTTCAAAAGTGCTAACTTTATCGTAAACAGCCTATAGTAAAGGGAGGGCGTGAGGATGAGGAAGAGGAGACGAGAAACTTCCCGGAGCAACTTCCCGGAGCTAATTAGTGGTAAGCGAAAAACTGCAGATAACCACTCGTGTTGCCTACATTTACATCTTCGCACGCAACCAACAGTTAACACTTTCTCAAGGCCGCCGACTGCCTCGGAGCGATTCTTAGCGACCACGTAAACATTAGGCTAGACCACGGTCTAAGAAGAGAAGGTATGAACACTTGCCTGATAAACCTGCCAAGTTAACGTTGTCATAATTTGCGAGGTAGCCGTTGCAGCGCTACATGTCTTGTAGTGACAAGTTGCCATAACAAGGCATTGTGTTGTTTACGTAAATTATAGTTTTAATATACAGACGAAGCAAAATAATATTAGAGTTCGTAATAAAATACAATTATAACAGTCGGGAAGTCAATTGAGGGAGTCTTCACTAGTGGTAAATGCTAATAAATGTACATATAAAAGCCATTTTAGAAATTGTATTTCTCCTGCGGACTCGGCCAAAAAACTTCATTTTTCAATCGAGTGAAAATTATTTTTGTCTTAATAGGATGCAAGCTGCTAGTGCTTTCTGCTTCAGTATTGTACTACACAGGGCCTCGGGAGAAAAACACCATAGGACAAATACCCTAAAACTTACCTTACTCCGAACGACCCCATGCAGCAAACATCAAATAACATAATGGACCAGTTGTGTCGAGTGGGGATTACCAGAGGTTAGCAGTAGATAAGACACAAGGCCGAACACTAACCCAGTTCAGCAAACTTGCATTCGCTTTCACGAAGAATAGTTTTGTCTGCATTGGAAAAAAGTTTTTTTTATTATTTTAATTGAATTAGGTTAAGTGCCAAAAGGTGGTCAAATAAAAAAAAAAAAAAAAAAATCAAGATGCCATAGTGATGCTCTTTAATCAACATAAATATATCTCAGTAATATTTAACACACCTTCATATAAATCTCTTGTCCACTAGGATCATACAAAAAAATTGTTCACTAGGGAATTGGCCTACATAATATCAATGATTATTTAATCTCAATCTTATTTCATAAAATGGGATCCCGATTAAAGAAAATAATAATTTTATGCTACATACTTTTAAAGGTTAAGGTGACAACAACGTAGAGCTGAACACAACATTTTTAAGTTACATTATCATTAAGTTTAAGATGGTACCATGCCAGAGCTGAAGCAGATTTTCTATAATTTTAAGTTACATTTTCTTGTTTCTCTTTTGGGAATTATTTTTGATGTTCAAAAGCCACAACTGCTTGAATACAAAAAAATGGCCGTAAAAGTAGCGTCGGACTGCAGACACAAGGTTTAAAATTTCAAATTAACGTGTAGGTGTAAACACATACTAAGCATTAAAAAATATTTTTGACCTGAAAGCAGCAGTAGGAATAGGAACACGCTCGAAGCCCTAGACGGTCCTCGGACAGTAGAAAAGTTATCGATCCACGAAGATAGTGAAGATGAACACCAAAAACAGGCTCGTCACATTTTAGGCCATGTTAAAGATAGGCCCTGCATGGGAACCGCAAAGGCAGCGTAAGTTCAAAATTAACAATGAATAATGAAGATGCAGTAGAGATCAATTTTTTTGAGAATGTCACGCCATGTTTTAACAATGTAGAAGAAGGAAACGAGACTGGCGGAAGTGGTCGTAGATCAGGTATCGATTCAGGCAGTTGTGACTACAATCGATATAACAAGTTACAATAATAAAGAAAATAGTCACGTGATTTAACTTTAACGAACTGACAAAATTAATATAAACAATGAGTAATATATTTCGACATTGTACAATATTCTGAAAAAGGAATTTTACATAAAACGTGATGTTTTTTTATATTGTATCTTTCCCGATACATAGATAATTAATATTATTATTATTAAAATTGCAAGAAACTTTAAACGCAGAAAACTTTACCAAAATTCTGGCCAATAAAATTAATTGACAAGACAAATTACAAACATGAAATATTATGCATAATTACAAATATTATGACAAATGTTGGTAAACTAATAATATAAATACCTGAATAACTTACTAAGACACAGTAACAGTGACTACCAGAAATTAACAGCGAAAACGAACTAATAACATTACTACACCAAAGCACAAGCAAATGAAGTGGCTGAACCGAACACCGGTTTTACCAAAAAATAATAATAATTCTAGAAAAGGAATATACAAAAAACTAAAAATTATGCAAAATAAGGCAAACAAAAACGGGTGTCACAAAAGGTGGCACAGTATTCAGTGCCATTTAATTCCTTCCTAGTTTAATACAAATCTTACTTTGGAATACATATATAAATGATAAAATTAATTCCTTACAGTAAGTGTATCGGATGCCCTACCCTCATAGCTCAGGGGTAGAGTGGCCGACTTGTAGTCGGAGGGTCGCAGGTTCGCGTCCCGGTGCCAGACCCTCAGTTCGCTTGTCACACTGGGAATTTGTCAGCAAGATAGTTCATCGTGTAAGTATTTAATTTAAAGGGGCATGCCATTTTAAAAGATCGCACTGCAGTACATATCAACATTTGAGGACCACGCAAGATGTAAATGAAACTACAACTTTACACGATATATAGCATAAATCAAAACGTAAAATAATGAAAACACTGTGAAATCAGTTGATACTTCTTTATACAAAACTGTACTGAAAATTAGGTAACATACGAACACTTGTTGGTGTTTATCAATAGATTTTTTTTCACATGTGTACTATGCACCTGACTTTAACAAAATATTGTGGTTGAGACACATGCCTTAGGATAACCAGAATGCTGCAATTTCGACTAGGGTTTTCTTTTTTTTATTGCACTTACTCATTCCAGAAATTTGCCACATATGGTACAGTAGTAATTTTTTCCCCCATTTTATACACAAGAACGGAATCAAACTTACACTGCAATTGTATCTCTCAAAATGGATGGCAATAAACAGCATATTTAAAATTTCCTGGTAACAAACCTGTGATGTATTTTTTGAGTGGAAAGAGAACAACCAAATGCTGGAAACCCTCTCTCACTAGCTTAATTTGTAATAAGCATATTTTTATGTTTCAAATTTGGCGAATTTACAGATAATTCTTTTTGCAGTGTGTATTCAATTAAAAAAAATCCTTTTTGCTAATTTATTATGGTCCTTATTTAGTTTTCTCTTTCGAGTGTATTTATAAAGGCAGTTATAAAAAAGTATTGCACTAAAACATTTGCAAAATAATTGGTTCTACACAATGTATTACACAGAAAATGTCTACAATAATTCCATATTTGTGTAATCGTGTTAAGAATCATAATTTTCCAATAGTTTAACAGATTTCAACAATAAGATAATGCTAGTATGTATTTTGACAGTAACAATGTTAGAAAACTGTATAACATAGATTGTACCAAAATTGTTAAACCAGGAGAGTATTTTAACAAATTTACTAATTACCCAACAAATACGAAAAATTCGGGCCGGAATATGGCCGCTAAAAGATAGCAGACAAACTCCAGCCAGATGATGTCGGCCCGCTGTCTTGTGCCGGAAGCGGCCCGATGGAAATATGGACTGGCGGTTGACTGTTTGCCGACAGCGTCAAAAATACACAGTACCGCTAACGGCAAGATACAAAATGTATTCCAGCCCAACATAGACGAAAAGTACGGGCCAGAAATGGGCCGGTAAAAGTTAGCCGATAAGTTTTGGAATCTGCAGCTGCTGGATGGCGGCAAGATGCAGGGCCTGCAGCGGCTGGATGGCGGCAAGATGCCGGGCCTACGGCAGCTGGATGGCGGAAAGACGCCGCGCCTGTGGCAGATGGATGGCGACAAGACGCCGGACCTGTGGCGGCTGGATGGCGGCAAGACGCCGGGCCTGTGGCGGCTGGATAGCGGCAAGACGCCTGGCCTGCGGCGGCATGATGTCCAGAAATACGCAGTATTACAATGAAAAAAATCTTAACTTTTCGATTAAAAGTTTTCAGTAATTGTTATTCCCTCTTTACATATATTAATTTTATTTACTTCTCAACGCGTTATATGATATGGTAATCATTTGCTTGCCGAGTGCAAGATTCGAACGTAAGACCCTTGAGTTGACAGTCCAGCATGCTAACCTACACCGCAGGATAAGTTGCTGATATTCTCCAGTAATTTCAAATTTATCATGACACATTTTACTATAAATGAATGTATAAATTCTATGACAATATAACAAATAATTTTAAAACACTGATTATTTTAAAACAGTTTCTTTGTTTCTTCAAAGGCTTGCAAACAAAATAGTTTTTGTTAGTTTTTAATACATGTGTCAGAAAGTTGTACAAATGAAGAAAATTTCAAAGTAAAAAATGCCATGGGCTACCACGTGACTCATGTATAATTATGAAAAAAAAACATCCTAACTGTTAACACATTGTTTCAAAAAAGACATCATGCCATTAACAGTCTGCTAACGTCTTGCCTATAAAAAAAAAAACTTTCCAAGAGTTTGTCGGCATAAAGACATCATATTTGTGTCTTTATTGTGATAAAGAGCCATGTCTCGAAAACGTTAGCGGGCTGGAATAATTAAGATGACGGACAGCTTACCGAAAAAATATAGATGCTATATCGGAATTGAGCCAGAATATTATTTTTGCTATTGGCGACATGTTGGCTGTGAGATATCACGCCGACATAATTTTGGTGATATCCTTCTGTTTTTCCATAAAATACAGTGGGTCGTTGTCTTTTTTCTAACGGCGAACATACTGTCTCAAAAAAGACGTCACGCCGTTGTCAGATGGCTATCTTCTGGCATTGAAACGACAGTTGCCGACAGTAAGGTATCGGGCCGACAATTTGCCAACATGTGTTTGCTGAGAACTTTTGACAAGTATTGTACATGAAAATATTAAGCTTTTACATCATATCTCGGAAACTACTACGTATATTTCCGTTTACATTTCGTAGGAAACTAATACTATCGTAGGCCATGTTACAGTATACGACTTAGATTGACAATGCACTTACTTTCAACATGGCGGGTATATAAATATTTGTGTTTATCATAGAGTTTTACCAATTTTGACAAAACTTAGTATGTTGAAAGAATCAAGTATAGGCATTAAATATGCTAATACATTGTCTCTTTTGTCAACCATTTTGTAAGATAGTATCACATAAAAAAATTTAGATTTTTGTAACATTTCTGGAAACAATCAACTGTTTCTCATCAAAATGGACAAACAAGAACTCTTATGGTTCGCCAGTCACCCACTATTAAAGAGTTTTACGAAATTCGACCTCTAAGAGTGTTGAAGGGGGTAAAATATGTTTTCGGTGACCCATCAATAGTTCATTAACCCGGTGAGACATCTTTGTGCACTTGGCTTTCAAAAAATTTGCTATACAAATATCTAAAAACTAAGTTCAGGATTGTTTGAAATTCAACCCCTAAAAGGGTGAAAAGGGGTAAAATGTGCTTTCGAAGACGTCTCAAAAGGCCATTAAACCCGATAAGATAACGTAATGGTTTTTTTTTTTCCTACAAAAATAATTCAAATCTAATATCAGTATTTTTCGAAATTCGCCCACTAAAAAAGTAAAAAGGTGAAATACACCACGGCGAAGTTGCAGGCAGTAAGTTAGTTTCACATAGACTATAGTGACTGACCAATTTCGACTAAACTTGGCGTACTGAAATTATCTACTACAAGTATGAAATATATTAATACATTGCTTCTTTTGTTTCCCATCTTGTAAGATAGCGCCTCTTGAAAAAATAAAGTTTTTGTCATATTTAAGGAAACAATCAACCGATTCATACCATGGTAAACGTATACTAGGATGCACCATGTAAACTGATATGTTTTAAATGGGTCAAGCACTGATTTTTTAAATGACGGCCATAAAAACATATTTTACTGCTATGCTATATCTACACAACCGCGTAATCAAGTTTAACCAATAGATATTTATATCCTGGTTACAAGCCTGTATTACAACCAACAAATGTGTCTGCACAGGTCCCATTATTCTTTAAGATAGCTCCACCTTTATTCCATATCTCGGAAAACAATTAACTTATTCCAAACTAATTTTGGCACACAACTGTTACTACGGTAGGCTATGTAAACTGATGCACTTAAAGTTGGTCACACAGTTATTTTCAAAATAATAGATAGTAATATAAGTATTATATTTTAATACGCAAGCTCCTTTTTCCTTGGTCTTATATTAGGGTCTACCTCAATAGCTTTACTCGCAGACATGGCCTATATAGACTTTTATGTACAGGAAAGTAGGCTAGTAAATTAAACTGGCAACTTCTTGTTGACTACTGGGATAATCATATCGTAATACTTATTCTTTGTAGGTAGACAAATTTGTCTTACCTTTTCGCTTTTTCGCTAGTTTTATGCTTTTTTTTTTGCAGTGTAAATTTTGGTGGTCATATGGCTACCCTCTCGTTTCATTATTTGTTGAATGTGCATGCGATTCACATATTATTTACAAGCAAAACTAACTCTTACAGACTTTACATTAAATATAACAATGTCAAAGCTATTAAGTAATTTTGCCGTGACATTATCCTCATCATAAGTCTCTTATTTATAACACTCGGATAAAAAATAAAATAAAACTCTTTTTTTTTATAAGCCTTCAAGTGAAAGAATTTCGTAAAGGAAAACGAGTGGCTTGGAAACGTTGATCGTCTGATAGGAATTGTATTTGTTCGCTTGTTGTGTTTCGCACTGTGCTGCGAGAGAGGTGCGGCAATGCTGAGGAGTGGTGGGCGTGTTCCGATACGCGATCTTGCTGCGGGTTTTACGGCGGCACGCGCGTGCGGAGAAGGCGCCAGTCCAGCTCGGAAAGCGCCCTCCACGGGACTTTCTTTGTGAGCAGCCGGCGCCCGGGCCGCGATGACGCAACGGCTACCGACGTGCCACACATGGTGATTAACTGGTTCCATCCTACGACGCCACACGCTCCTGCCTGTCTCGCCTTACAATGTCTATAGGCTGTTCACGATAAAGTGAGCCTTTTTTAGGCCCTTCCAAAAGGCATTAACCTCTAATAAATACATATTTTTGCAGACTCAGGCATTAAATTTTGGTGGTGGTGAAATGTATACACTGGTGTTTATTGGTCACATTGCAATGTTTATAAAAAAAAGCAGCAGGAAGATGGAAATTGAATGGAAGGAAAAATTGATAAGGGCCTTAAAAAGTGCTCACTTTACCATGAACAGCCTATACTATTGTTTGTACGTGACTTCGCTAACGCGGAGAGCTTCGCTGTTTCAAGGACGTCAGTTAGCGAAACATTGAATATATTTTGATTGTACCCCAATACTGTTCAATGTGTATACATTACCCGTACTAAAATCTCAAGATAATACTTTTTTTTTCATAGTTTTCACTATTATACGTCGAATTCGCACATTATGGTTTTTGAGACACGAAAATAATAAAAAGTAAATCACTTGTGGAATCTGATAATTAATATTGAAGGGAAAATAATTACTTGGGCTTTCTTAAGACATCTATCTCATCGCACAGAGAGAAACACTTCAGTATCTTTCTTTTATTTGTTAGAAATGTTGAAATTTTTGCATAAATTTTTATGTATAGCTACTCTCAAATTGTTTCTAAAAATTGTTTGCTCAAATCATTTTTAAAATATATAAGAAACTACTGTTCAAATTGAAATTTTTTTTTTATATAAGGTAAAATTTAGTTTATGTGTTTGAATAGTGCCTACAGTAAAGTTGTAATTTTGACCTGTTATCACGCAGGAACTACGAAATATAATTTTCTGTTTGCTGAAACTAACATGTCTGCTAAGCACGTAACGTCTGCAAGTTCAACAGTGTTTGGTGTTTAACTTACATAAAATAATAGTTTTTTTCTATAAAAAGTTTTTAAGGCGTTATCTTCGGATGAGTCCCCGATAACACTCGCGTGCTAGGAATGGATACATTATGTTCTTATAACTGACGGTAAGTAAAATTATGCGAGCTACTCTATTTCTACCCCACACTACTCGTACCACTGACAGGTAACAATTAAAAGAAAATATCGTAACAGCAGCGCATATGTAACGTAATGATAGATAAGAATATTCATTTCTGCTGTGTAGTTTTCTATGATCAAGTATCACATCCCACCATTTACTTTTTTTTCAAGTAACTGAACAGAACCAAGCAACCTGCAAAAATAAAATAAAATAGTGAGAAAACCTATTTTTACACTACCCAAAATTAATTACGTTCACAAATTATTTATCATTTTTAAAATTATAATTTTAAAATAATGAAAACTTTTAATTAAAGAGTCAGCCCAAAATTTTTTAGAGTTAAGATTTACTAACATATTTTTGGCTCATTTTTGAGAATGGGAAAACAAAAGAAATATATTTTTACGCTAGGAGAGTATTTGATGTAACATACCCCATTTTGGATGGGGAGGGAGTTCCGACGGATTTAACACGTATAGTAAGAATATTTTATAGTGTCAAATCGTTACAGTTTGAATTTCACGTTGCATGATTGTGCGTAGAAATGTAAAAGACATCAGAGACTTCTCGTCATAGTTCATTCATGGTTACTTTTCTGAAGCCCTGTAATAGTTCTATTTCCACGATATTCCTTCGCCTCATGCACACAAAGCTTAACCAAGTATAGAAAATTACATCAGAAGACAACACACTGCAATTGTGCGCACTCACATTAACAAGAACTATTTCTAACTAGGCATTTCTAGCACACCTATTTTCTTAGTGTTTTTATTCGTATTATTAATAAATGCAATACTATGGTTTACATTGAGTAAAAGTTTAGTTTAACCATACACAAGGCACTTTCATGTTGGCACAAGTATAAAACGCATATATAGGAAACGACCGAGCACGTGATACAAGCTAACCAAGTGGACACTCACCATGTTCCGATACCGCTCATTTCACTGGCTCAGTAATGTCAGTAACGTCAGGAATCGTTCCGATACTGCTGACGACCACTGATGGTGACTGGCGAGTCTCTGGGTGGCGCCCTGCACGAGGCTAAAACGAATACTGAGAACACTGAGAATTGCTGGAGCTGGATGAGGTTGTGCAGTGTCTGTAAAATAATTTTTGGCGGGACTTTCAAATATCAGCCAAGAACTAAACGTTTTTGCAGAGGATGGCGCGACTTACAGGATTGTGCTCATAGAAGACGCAAGAAAAGCATGATTAAGGCACTATTATAGGATATTACAATGATTTTCCCCTTAATCTGTAGAGGTTAGAACTTCGCATGTGTGGAATGTACGCTTTTATATAAGTAAAATACTGGCAGGTTTGTTTATAAAATATTATGTGGTAATATAACTTGCATTATAGTCCATTCACGGTTTTTTTGGGTATTTTTGAATCAAGCCTTTGGAAAATTTCCCCTTGTATGGCGTGTTTGGTTATTTCCTAAATACGTCCGGTATCGCAAGCATTTTGTACTTGTGGTCATAAAACTTACTTTTTTTCCTGTTAAATTGAAACGTTATTCATATTATATCCATAAATTATAACGCTTCGTTTATAAATAATTTGAATAAGAAACAGGAAGAAAATAGGTGTGTTGGTGGCAAAATACTGTAAAAAAATCTGTTACACTGAGTGCGCACGGATTCGGTGCGTTGTTCCTCTGGTGTAATTGTCCAGGTTTAGTTAAGCTTAGTTTGCATAAGGCGGAGGAATATCCTAGAAGTAGAACTTTAGCAAGGCTTCAAAAAGGCTGAATTAACCATGAATGGATTATACCTTGGTTTTGTTTATTTATATTTACAAGCTCTCTTTCGTTCTACTGCCAGGTGTTCCGAAACTATCAAACCACTGGCACATGCGAAATATTTACTGATTACTTATACTGTTCCGTTACTGCTGACGACCACTGGCAAGATACCAGTGATCTGAGTGATCCTCAGCAGTAACGGAACGCGGTGATTGTGTGCATGGCCTCCCTGCTCGCATTAGCGAGACCTCACAGTGAGTGGCGGAAAGCGTCTCCACGAGGACTGCGTAGTCGGCACTGCCAAAGGCCTCCACGGCGACGCGACGTTAACACTGTTCGGTTTAGAAAGCCCGGCCGTGTTGCGGACGTACACCCCGGCCTGCACAGCGAGTGCGGAGACGTTCCCGCTCCACAAAGTGTCTGCACGGACGGGATGGCGTGGAGACTTAGTAGGGACAAGTATATTATAATTCACTTTTAATTAATTGTGTTTACAATTATCCAATTTTTTATCGGATTAGTCGGATTGTCGGTTTGATATCAAATTAATTGACCCTATTAATTCAGCAATTAATCCGATAAAATTGGATAATTGTTACTCCGATTAGTAAAAAGTGAATAAGAACATACGTACCCCTACTACTCGGGTTCCTCTGTCTGGTGTGGGCGTGCCCATTCTCCGATTGGTTGCGCGTGGCTCTGCGAACGCGCTCGGTGGCTGCCGCATGCTGCGGGATGTTCCCTATTGGCTGGGCTACCAACTGGCGAGTGGGTTACCGGGTGCTGATTGGCGGACGGCGTTGCAAGGTGCTGCTTGCTGTCGAGTGGCTGGCGTTTAACACTTTGTAGACTATGCTCCAGCGTAGCTAATTTGAAAAATCTTAGTTGTTTAGAACAAAACAAACCTTCCCTAAACACACGTCACTGAAAAAAAGGGCGAAGGGTACAAAGCAACGCATTTCGGGAAAGGGAGGGGGGCGGACTAGGCAATCGCCCCTTTCAAACTTTTCAAGAAATGCAACAAATAAAGCAATACTAAACCTAGTACTTATCTTGCGGTTTAACACTGAGACAACAGCCAACTAAATATTTGTTCCTATAGGGCCAAAAATATATGTAGTTGCCCACAACATATTTTGTTGAGTAAATAAAACTTGAAAAGCAACAAAATAGATGTTGTTCATTTAACAAAACATTCGCTTGAATAAACAAAACCTCTGTGTTGGGCCAAAAGAAATTAGTGTGTTAACAAAATGTTTTGTTGAATCAACTGTATATATTTATTACGCTACTCTTTTCATTGTCTTCGTTTGAAAATACAGCTCGAGAGTTTGTTTGCATGTTTTTGTGATTATTAGGATAGCAACAGTCCTTATTAGTGCATTCATTGGTGCTTAATCATGGTATAAACTTCCTAATAAAAAAGTTCAACAGGAAAGTAAAAAGTAAAGCTGCAAAACTTGAAATATTAATTCGCGTACGTTGTGCAGTATTTGAAATATATGTTTAACAAAAAATGCCAACATAATCAATAGGAATGTTAGCCACGGCATAGCATTCGGGTGCAGACGATTTAGGTTCAAATCTCGGTTGGGCGTCCAATTATATATTGTATTATTAACAAATTTTCACTCTCGCATTCTACTTGCAGGATGCTAGTAAAATTTCAGTGAGCGTATTTTATTTGTTCATACAACGTAATGTTGTCCAAGGGTGTCGAATAGTTATCTTTGGTTACAGCAAACTTATATTTGAACATTTCAACACATCACTCCATTCGGATACAAATTTTCGTAAGCATGCTATGGTTTTCCCAATTGTTTCACTTTGGTTGCCTCGAAAGATTGTGTCTTGCAATTAATAAAGAAAAGCAGTAATTACACCAATATATTTTCGATAGTTTGACTTGTTTTGCATTCACAGTTTGTAATTAAATTTAAAAGAAATGCACTTAGAATTCACAGTTTCACTGCCTGATTTTCACTTTAAATGATGCAATACTTGTACTGAGAACTTTCGTTTCTCTTAAGCACTTGCCATGTATTTCACGCACTAACAATTTTTTAACGTCGAAGATGTGCTTACCCTTATTTCAATCCCGAACTTTCTTTAAAGTGGACTTTCGGAAGTTCGAGGGAAGTAGCATTTTCTGAAACATGTTTCTCCCAGTGACGTCATTGTAACATTTTCTGTAACGTGCCAGTTCTCTGCCACTCCGTTTTTACCGCCGTCTCCGCTAGGGGCGCCACCAACTAAAAATTGCTCATTCCCACTCTCCATGTATGCCTACATCGAAGGAAGCACAGAGTACCACACAGTTTCGCCTCTATGCACTTCCTGCTCTGTGGCCGCGGGGAGGATGCAGCGGGAGCCAGGCGTGGCAGACGGCGTGGCGGGAGAAATAAACCACAGAACACAACCGGAAGTGAAGGGTGATTGTCAGCAATGTTGTCTGCGAGACAGAAAGAATAACCGACTGCGGTTTTTCCATCCGCAGTGGCGGGAAGTGACGTAAAATTACGTCCGGCAGGGATGTGAACTGTACTATAAATATAGTATTTCTACTATAATTTACAGATTTGTACGATGTACTATAGCACATTCTTTATAGTACCCATAAATACTATAATTTACTTTATGACCATATTATGATACTTATTATTCACAATAATACCTACTCCATACATCAACTTAGTATACCTACGGCCAAGAAAACACTAACATAAAAGTTTTATAAATACATAAATAATATACACACTATTTCAAACTAGCACACAATTTTACATTCTCTGACACTTAGGGCCTGTAATACCACCATCTGCTGAATAACTATCAGCTGACAAGGCTATCAGTAGTGTGTTTCCAGCTCTTGTTTATTACGACCATCTGATAGCAAGCGAATAGCTATCAGCAAGTTATCAGGAAGTTCGGACTCGAAATATAGTAACAGTTTGGTTAGTTACGTTGGCGTGACTCTGTTGTAGTCATCTATGGACAAAAGAAGTTTACAATTTACATATCCTTATTCTGTTAAAAACGTATTGAGAGGTTACTGGGCAAGACATGATCGACAAGACCGATTCCCAGCAAAAACGCTTGGCGTCTGTGAATTACAGCATTGAAGACGGTTTGCGTTTCCTGTATAATAAGTAGACAATCTCTGTCTGTCTGTCTGTCTGTCTGTCTGTCTGTCCGTCTTTAATACATTTAAGTCCCTTGAAACTCAACAGAAATTCTCCAAATTTTGCAGAGCGAATCCTCGGGGAAAATAACAGGTCAAGTTTGAATTTCAGCAAGATCAGATTATGCAATCATTACCTTTTACCCTATAAGCTCATTTTAAATTACTTTTTCCCTATGAAAAGTTTTGTATTAATGCGTAAAGAATATTGCACAGAGATATGAAGTTAATGGAATATCATTTTTGTTTACGTTAAATGTCTCGCTTCAATGTTGAGTTAATTAAGTGGGGCAACAGTTGCTCAGTGGATAGAGTGATTCCAAGTGGAACCTTAGTGGCTCGGTGGATAGAACAATGTTAATAGCGGCCACAGTAGCTTAGTGGATAGAACTATATCAAGCGGGACCACAGTGGCCAAGTGGATAGATATACATATCAAATGGGGCCCTTAGTAGCTCAGTGGATAGAGATATTCCAAGGGGGGCCTTAGTGGCTCAGTGGATAGAGAGATTCCAAGTGGGGCTGCAGTGGCTCAGTGGATAGAACTATATCAAGTGGGGTCTTAGTAGCTCAGTAGATATAGTGATTCCAAGTGGGTCCTTAGTGGCTCAGCGGATAGACCTATGTTAAGTGGGGCTGCAGTGGCTTAGTGGATATAACTATATCAAGTGGGGCCTTAGTGGCTCAGGGGATAGAGCGATTCCAAGTGGGGCCGTAGTGACTCAGTGGATAGAACTATGTTAAGTGGGGCCACAGTGGCCAAGTGGGACTGCAGTCGCTTCAATGTGGAGTTAATTTCACATCATTTCATTATTACCTACATATATCTATGCAATTTTTTTTTCAGTCTTTGTATGGTAATCAACTGTTTTAACAAGGTAACTGTTCTAGCCTCGTGACAATACAAAAACAAAAAAGGTCACAGACTGAGTTCCCTAGTTGTATAAATAACGGTTTCTTTAATTGTTAGAATATTTGAAATGTATTTGAACGTTAAAGTAACCTTGAATTACCATAATTTACTGTATTGAACTTCTAACGGTTTTTACGTGGAAAGTTAAATTTGTTGAACATGTTTACATTGTGCATTTCGTACATCGGTTTACCGACGAATTTATTACGTTTTGTTCTTGCGGGAGGTTTTCAAATGTACGTGGCTTAAATAAATGCCCTATTAGTGTAGTTCATTACATAAAAAATGCAATGCTTTTCATGGGTTGAATATTTTCTCGCATCGGTACGGACAGCGACACATTTATCGCATTCAGTTCTTTCGGTGAAGTTAGAACATTTGAGTTATAGTAAACTGAATGCTATTTCTATACGAATATACTTTTCCAATGTTTCATCAAAACAATGTGAGTTCCAATCGCCACTTTCTCATAAGAAGTACCTCAAAACAATCATATCTCATGAAAGACGTTAAACTATAGTTCCCCAGCCCACCAATAAAATAAACAGAACTCGAAGTAGTATTTACATTGTGAAATTTGAATTTGTTAGTTTCAAGAAATAACTTACGTTAACTGAATACTTCAGCACACAACTAACACTTTTACGAAGTGGCAGACACGTGTCAATTCAGTTTGCTGAGGCGATTGTTCCAATAAGACACCTACGACGATCTACGTTTAATTAAATACACTAATATAAAAATAATGAACTGCTTATATAATATTCCGATACCACCAGCAACGAATTCTCCCATATACATAAATTTTGACGAAAGAGAACTCAATTGCAACGGCATTTCACCGGACTAGTTAACATAATTCGGTCATTAAAAAATTGTAGAAAATAAACAAAACCGATGCAGTTACATGGACGGAAATGTTACGATAGTTGAAATATGTGTCCCCTTTGCATTTCTAGTGCAGCGAAACATTTCATCCAAAACCTCAATATCGGAATCTCTGTCAAATACAATTCGTCTCCAACATGTGCCTCCATATCGCTCATGCACACGATTTGAAATGCTGATAGATAGCTATCAGCAGGACGAAGTACCTGCTAGCTTTATCAGTTGATAGTATGCCAAATAGGCAGTATCAGCGAGTCGTAATACGCATTTTCGAGCTATCTAGCTGATAAGTTATATTCAGGACTTTATCAGACGAACTTTATCAGGCCCTTAGTAATATCGAATTCTTTGATATTTAGAACTTGAATTCTTCCATCCCTAACGGCACAATGAACAATACAAGCCATGAGCTTGTTGTATAGTCACATATTGCTGCTCTAAAGTGAATACTACATATACACCCAGATATAAAGACGCAAGCAACCGACCCCCCTCCCCCAACCCAACAACGGGGAGGTTGATAGTAGATAGGGCCTACAATCACGTTATTTGAAGTAAGTGCCTGTGGAAACACCAACATAGAATTTTACTACTACTAGAATTAATGAATTTACAGAACAGGTCGGTTTTGAGTCAAAATTAGTGTTTTGTATCTCAAACATACCGATTTAACCTACATTTATTTCAGGTACTGATTTTATTACTTACTAAAAGGATTAGAAATATTTAATCCGTTTTTTGCACTGATTGTGCAAGATTTATTCTATTCTGTTGGTCACATTTGGAGGTAACATAAATATTTAAAAGACAGAGCTAACACAAACAACGCAGGTATATATATTTGATTATTGCCGCAAACAGCTTTCGGCAACTAAATGGTGTTAGTCAAGAAGGTTCTAATTAAGCTATTTTAAAACTTCGTTCTAGAACCTTTCAAGAATAATGCAAGCTGTAAACATACTGTAAACGCTACCCGGCAATAGCTTTAATGTATGTATATATATATATATAGATACACATATATGTATATATATATATATATATATATATATATATAATATATATATATATATATATATATATATATAATAGATACACATATATATATATATATATATATATATATATATATATATATACATACACACACACAATTATCAAACATTGAAAACGTGATTATTATCTACTTTTATCACAAAATAATCATCAAAAATTATTATTTTTGTTTAATTATACTCGGTGATTATTTTTCGTAACGCCTATCTGCTGTTGGTATTAACCCAGACACCTGTCACCCACCCACCCACCACCCCTGAAAAAGACTTTAAAATAAGAAGATCGTTACGAAGTGAAGTGTCCGTCCTTAAGCGAATATTATACGATACCTGCTGCCGTACTTGGTTCTTGTACAAGCTTCTACAAGGCCTGGTGCACGAGCCGGTGGCCGCGGCCTTGCTTCGCGCGAGCTCCCTGCTCGTGCTATGTCCCCACTCGGCAAGGGCCGATGAGTGAAGACAGTTCTCGATCCAGCGTCGGCCCTTATAAACAGCGCCGTACCCGGCCGCTGTGGCAGACCTTGCCCAAGCTTTTACGGAATCTGGTATCGTGTAACATCGCCTTTATAGGCTGTTCACGATTGAGTGAGCACTTTTGACAGCCTTTTTTATTTGGAATTATAATCAATAAATATACTTTATATTAGCCTTTGGCGCTAAAATTTGAATGCGGTGGAAAATACACACTGTGTTTATTACATATATGGCAATATTTATTTTAAAAAGATGATTAAATGTTAAAATAGTGCTGAAAGGAAAAAGTAACTAGGGCGTCAAAAGTGCTCACTTTACTGTAAACAGCCTTTACTTGCTGTGTAGCCACAGCCGCGAACCGCTCCAGCAAAGGCAGAACTGGAAGGGGTGGGGGGAATAGTAGTGGTGGTGGCATCAGCTGACGTCAGTATAAACTATCTTCGCCTCCTCCCCCCTTTGGCGCGTATAGGGAATTTGGGTATAGTTAGCAACATGCAAAATTCGCGTTATTATTTGGCATCAGGCTGAACTCCATCGTACTGTTATCTACCGGAGACGGCGTCGTTTATCCATTGGTTGCTGCATAGATGTGAAGCCACGCCCCTTTCTGCATGAACTGCGCGTAGTTGGAGAACTAATTGTGAAGTGTTCATTTATTGGCGCAGAGTTACCCAGGGCGTGTCTGATTATGTATGGCCCAATGACAAACGTATTGCAAATATACACGTGTTTAAAATTTAACGTGTCCCCAAATAATAACGCGAAATTTGCACGTCTCTAGGTATGGTCTACTATTTGCGGTTTCTTCACAATCTTTATATTAAACATTTGGAAAATTACCCTGACGCGTTTTGTTGTATCCGACATGTCATGTATTGTAAATGTATTACAGCTTTGGAAATATTGTAGATTTTCCTTATTTACGTTTTGTGCAAATATTAAATCTATGATACTGAAGTGTTTTCTTTTAGCAGCTTAATTAAGACAGGCATGGAATTTTATTTTGGGTAAGAAATGCAAACCAAGAAAGTTTTGTATGACGAACAAACTTTGATTTAAGTTTTATTAAATTTGGTGATAATAATATAAGATTTCCTGATTTTAAGGAACCTACAAATTATATTTAACTAACAAGGACACTCTACTTCCGGCCATCAGACATATGCCCGGTTGCACCATCATTGTCCGAAACTCGATCCAAGATCGGATCTAAGATACACATAAAATTGTTGCACCATTCGAGTTCAAAGCTGGACTGGAGATCGAGATGAAGTTCATTTCGAACCCCCGAAATTGGCGATTCGAAATCTCTACAGCCATCGTCGACAAATGTAGTTTGAAAATACGCCAACAGATAGAACTACTTTCGATTGTTTACTTGGTAAATTAAAACAACATTATAAGCACTTGAATATTATTTAGTTAACTAATTTACTTAAAACAGATAAAACATCGCACATCTAGTTCTATCTATAGTGAAAAATTTGCTTATTTCCATGATGTCATATATTACGAATCAATAGCAAAATTAGTCTCATTTAATCTCGATCTTTCACTTTGGAACCAAGATCGACGAATCGGAGATCGAGAATAATGAAATTTCGTTGGTACAACACTTTTGCATTGGAACCAAGAACAAACTGGATCCTGATTCGGAACTACCATTCGATCTCGGATCGGGATGATACTGGTGCAACCGGGCGTTAGCAGTCTATCGTAATATTAGGGACGACGGATCACCTAGAGTAAGTGAAATGACTGGCCATCCTAACATACGTATAGTCCGTTCACGACTGGAACAGACTTTCTCGGAATCTTTCCAACTCCCATTTTTAAGCAATAGATTAAATAATACGTTAAAACATTCAAACTATATTCTCTCTCCATGCTGCCAAACAAACTGTACCCGCGCCAGTCACTGTTTGTAGTAACGATACATGCAGCTGACGACTAAGGTGTTGTCCAAAAGTCGGTTCCAGTCGTGAAACGACTATAGTTCTCACGTGGGAAAGGCGTGGCGGCAGTTCTTGGACACAGCGCGCGCGGGGGGAAGGAAGAGACCCCAGGTGCTAATTATCTCAGTTTGTTTGGTGTTACAATCACGCCATCGCCGTTGACCAGCCACGCCATCAAGATAAGTTCCTTGTACAACTGACATGTTTTGTCTTTAAATTATGTTATTCCTCGCTCACTATTAATTGGGAATATTTTTGTTTGTGGAACTGAACGCACCCTAATGCAAGATCATTAGAGACCCGGAAATTTTGCGATTTCATTTGAGCACAAGCTAGACTTCAAACAAGTGTACATTTGACTTTCTGTCTCACAATTGGATTGCAGTTCGTAAGACACGCCCTGGTCGAATTTGAACCTTGTAGAGTCGCAGCATGTTATAATGCATATATTCGGGAATTACTGTTATTTCCTATATTTCTGTGTAAATTATAGTAATTCGTTTAATGTTTCGAAGATCGTGGCAATAACAATTTGTCGATATTTTGTACAATTCTCGTCACAAAAAATGAGCGATCTCGTGTAGCTGAAAATATTTCTAATTCCCCTTCGGGTACGTTCGGCAGGTGACTACCGTGCATCTCGCATGCGCACTTCACATCATTTTTCCTCTGCGTTTTGTACATCCTACTGCACCACGTTAATTGTGGCTGGCTGTCAGTCAACGAAGTTAATAATCCATTGCATATCAATGAAATGCCATTCCATACGTAAAGGCTATTCACGACAAAGTCAGCATTTGGAAATCAACCTTAGAAAAAAAGCACTGCCCCTGCCTGCACATATTTTAACGGGCGCCCTGAGTGGGATGTGCCCAGTAAAGTTGGTAACGATGAAGGGGAAAGTAATTCCATATATTAACGTCGAATAAAAAGTGTTAGGTAAACATTTGTAATAACTTGAATTATTTCTCTCGTTTACGTTGTTTTAATGCATCTGAGTGTACAAATGGGCAGATTTGTACAATATTGACTTTTCTATAATTTCACAGTTTCGCTTGACCCGAAGGATGAATAAAGTGATGAGGCCCATGGCAATGTTAATTTTACATAAGGCGGAAGAACACACAACGTGTATACAAGTTGATCATAAGCAGGGCTATCAAAAGTTCTCATTTTACCGTGAACAGTCGTTTAACATTATATTATATCGACTACACAGTGGATTAACACGCATTTACGACTGGTTTTCTTTCCGCAGGCTGCTTACATAACTCGCGAACGATTAGTGTTGAGCTTATATGAGGAAATTCCGCAAAAATATTTCAGGAAAATATATGTAGCACAACACTGTCGCTTAACACGAATTTACGACTGGTTTTCTTTGCGCTGGATACTTGCATGACTCTCGAACGATTAGTGTGGAGCTCATGTGAGGTAATTCCGCAAAATATTTCAGGACAAGCTATGTTGCACAACACTGCCTCTTAACAAGCCTATAGGACTGATTTCTGCTGGATGCTTGCATGACTCGCGAACGTTTAGTGTGGAGCTCATGTGATGTAATTCCGCTAAAATATTTCAGGACAAGCTATGTTGCACAACACTGTCACTTATCACGCATTTATGACTGGTTTTCTTTCCGCTCGCTGCTCGTTTTAAACGCAAACGTTTAATGTGGTGATCATGTGAAGTAATTCCGTTAAAATATTTCATTACAAGCTATGTTGCACAACACTGCCGCTTAGCACGCATTTACGACTAGTGTTCTTTTCGCTGGCTGCTTGCATGACTCGCGAACGTTTAGTGTGGACCTCATGTGAGGTGATCCCGCTAAAATATTTCAGTAAAAGCTATGTTGCACAACACTGTCGCATAGCACACATTATGCGACTGGTTTTCTTTCCGCTGGCACCATGCAAGTCTCTCGAACGTTTATTGTGGAGCTCATGTGAGGTAATTCTGCTAAAATATTTCAGGACATGGTATGTTGCACAACACTGTCGCGTAACACTCATATACGACTGAGTTCCACTGGTTGCTTACATGACTCGCGGACGTTTAGTGTGGAGCTCATGTGAGGTGATCTCGCTAAAACATTTCAGTAAAAGCTATGCTGCACAACACTGTCGCTTAACACACATGTATGAATGTCCCCCCCCCCCCCCCCCCCCCCCGCTGGCTGATACATGACTTGCGAACGTTTAGTGTGGAGCTTATATTAGTAAATTGAGCTAAAATATTTCAGGACAAGCTGTGTTGCACAACACTGTCGCTTAAAACGCATATACGACTGATTTCCACTGGCCGCTTGCATTACTCGCGGAAGTTAAGTGTGGAGCGCATGTAAGGTAATTGCGCTAAAATATTTCAGGGCACGCTATGTTGTAACAACACTGTTGTTTAACACGCATTTATGACTGGATTTCTTTCCACTGGTTGCATGCATGGCTCGCGAAAGTTTAGTGTGGAGCTCATGTGAGGTAATTCCGCTATAATATTTCAGGACATTTTATGTTGCACAACTCTGTCGCTTAGAATGCATTTAAGAATGGTTTTCTTTCCGTGGCTGCTTCCATGACTCGCAAACGTTTAGTGTGGAGCTCATGTGAGGTAATCCCGCTAAAATATTTTAGGACAAGGTATGTTGCACAACACTGTCGCTTAGCACGTATTTACGACTGGTTTTATTTCCGCTGGCTGCTTGCATGATTCGCGAACGTTTAGTGTGGAGCTCATGTAAGGTAATTCCGCTGTAATATTTCAGGGCAAGCTATGTTGCACAACACTGTCGCTTAACACGCCTTTACGACTGGTTGTCTTTCTGATGGCTGCTTGCATGGCACGCCAACGTTTATTGTGGAGCTCATGTGACGTTATTCCACTAAAATATTTCGGGACAAGCTATGTTGCACAACACTGTAGCTCAGCTCGCCTTTATAATTGGTTGTTTATTCCCCTAAGTGTTATTTATTTGCGCGTGAGACACGGACTTCCTGAGGAGTTTATGTGAGATGTTCTGTTTTTGCATTAACTTAATATACACAGGACGAGTTGCTTCATCCAAATAAATGCGTTATATTCACTTGAAGATACTGATGTCAGAATGATGCTCCAATAGATGCTAAGGAGCTTCTTGGCTCAGTTAAAACCCCGAACGATTGGCCGTATATTCTTGGGGAAGCTGGTTGCCTAAGAACCAATGCGATACGTCTTGTCAAATGCCGATGATTGCCGTAAGGTACGTTAACTTTTTCCGTCGCTCATTTATTCTGACGGGAAGTGTGCATACTAGTTTTTCCAAATTTATTATTTTATTCGAGTATAATCATCACAGGATGACAGTGCAACTTTTTTAAAAAGTTAGTGAGAGAGTCACGTCCACGTGTTGCTACATTTGACCTAACTCAATGCACTGATGTCACAGTATGTCGACGTGACAGCTTGCGTACGCATTGTAATACTTTGATTTCGAGACTCACGCCAGAGTTCACAGGCTATTTTTAGATACTACTGAACTTCGCAAAGCCAAGATTGGACCACGTTTACTTGATGCAATATTTCAGGCAGTATTAATAGGGTTAGCATTATTTCCTCGTCGTCACAAGTATCACAGTTTCTCCGTCGTCGTAGTGAATTCAACAGTTGCCAGCCGAATGACGTTCGGCGAATGACCATTTCGCTCGCACCGACAAGTGCCCGCGACTTTAACCTTCTGTTTACATTTCGGACATTTTTCTAATCTACTAAATTCTTTTTCCGCCGGTGCGAGGAGTCGTTAGGGCGCCGGGTGAGGAATGTATTAATTCTCTCCCGTCTTCGGAATTATCAAGTCTCGAAGTGAGAAGTTTTGTTTGGTGAAGGCGGCTATTCTGTCTCTCGAACTTTTTCTTCTGACTTCTGCAACTGTCAATTGTTTTTGTTTGCCGATGTTTTGAAGAGACGGCAATAAACTTTCTAGTGAACAGTATATTCACCTTTTATATACTTTCTGGTTTTAATCAACGAACTTTGCAACCTGTTATTAATTCAGAGTCTCAAACTTTAACTGAGCTAGTCCGAGCTAGTGTTTTCATACAGTAGAACCACAACAACCTGTTAAGAAACTGACACCGAATGCCGTTCTACCTGGTCTGAGATGAAACCAGGGCATCAGCCAATGACCAACTAACGGAAGCTTTAGTAAGTACATAAAGAATTGCGTAGTCTAACTTGTGGCCAAATGAATTCGCGAAATTTCCGGGTCTCTAAAGATCATACCAGAGGCATGATATGTAGATCCGTGCTCTACTCTTGCTACTTCCGGTAAATTTAGATTAAATTAATTCAAGAGCTAAACAGTGCTCTATCATAATTTTATTAATTTTTTTTTGTGTGAGAAAGGTGACATTTTTGTTAACTTCACTTAATGCAATCTCTTCAATTCTTAAGTCAACATTAGTTTCCCCCCTCCCCCTTTTCAGTATGTTTAGATTAGTAATTTGAAGCCATTATCTTTCTTTCCTTCACGCTAATTACATTGCCTAATTAAATGGTACGTAATAAATATAATATTTAAAGTGATATGTAAGTTTCCTCATTACTTGTAGTGTAATTATTCAATTTTATTGTCAGTGTGTTTTATCTATTGTATATTCCGTCATGGTGTATATCATGATCACGCTTATGTCGACAGTGATACAATCGTAATATTAGATTAGGTATGGCACATGGCTTACCTGCCACACTCGTAGCCACTGAAATACTGTATTAAGGTAATTAATTATAAGACCTAATTTTCGCCTTTGAAAGTTGCCTATACTCATACTGGTGTTAAATAATACAATACTGGCGCTCAAAACCTTCGCTTTCAATGCTACACGCTAGCTTACATTGTGTTTAATTTTCTCCCTGTCGCAATCATCATAATACTAGAAACAAAACAAGCACTAATCACAGTGGCAGTACACAACGGTATCCAATCAGACGCAAAGCCCGTTCTCAGAGCCTCGTGCAGCCAATCAGAGAATCGGTACGCCCAAATCAAAGCCATTTCTTCTCTGTGTAATCTACTTATCTATCTGATACTATTATAATTAATTCGCTCTCTTACATAAGCCGTACAAAAAGTCATACTGTTAGAACATAGTTAAAATATATGCATCATAAGACGATATTTTACTAACGATAAATTGTGTCATTATATGCTGCTCACGGTAAAATGAGCACTTTTGAAAGTCCTTCTTAAGATCTACTTGTATGCACGTTGTGCATACTTCCGTCTTATGTAAAATTAACATTGCCATGGTCCTCATCACTTTATACATGCGTCGGTCAAGTGAAACTGTGAAATTCTTAGAAAAGTAAACATTTTATAAATCTGATTTTTTCCACACACTGAGGCGCTAAAAAAGCAGAAAGCGAAATATATAATTTAAATGATCACAAATGATTACCAAACACTTTTTATTTGACGTTAACATATGGAACTACTTTCTATTCAACGTTACCAACTTTACCAGGCGCATGTCAATCAGTGCGCCCGTTAAAATATATGCAGACAGAGGAAGTGATATTTTTCCTAAGATTGATTTTAAAAGTGCTCACTTTAGCGTGAACAGTCTTTAGGGGCAGAGACTTTTTTCTCCTACTTTCTCTGTATGTCGTCAATCGAGAAACACGCGGCAACATTCTGCAATTAAAGTATTGCGTTGCGGATATTAGTTAGTCTACTCGTAACTGCTCTCATGAACATCCTGTTGGAACTTCACGTGACGGCGTGGCGGGAAGTCGATAACAGCGAAGAGTTTTGCTTGGCCGGGCGGGTTCGTTCCAAACAGTAGCTACTTCGTGGAGGCACTTGCGTGAGGAATGTCGGTTTCTCGTTAACTGCTGCACTTCGCCTCGCTCGTGGCGAAGACACCCACTTATGTCACCGCATTCCTTCAGCCCGTGCGCGCACTTTGCGTTTCCAGTCCCCCTGCCGCCTCAGAGTACCGAGTACACAGAAGTGCTACAGCGCGGTTCCTTCAATTGAGTGAGTGAAGAGATTTGGGCGGCTCTTAACAGCGAGGCCCTGAAGGCCGATAAGGGTTAATCGAGGTGAGTATGGAGCAGCGCCCGAATGCAAGGGCGGGGGAAACGGGAGATCCCCGAGGAAACCCGCCGACCAGCAGCATTGTACGGCACGGTTTCCCCATGCGAAAATACGAGGGCGACCCCGCCGGGAATCGAACCAGGTTCACTTTGGTGAGAAGCGAGTAGTCTGGCCGCTACACCACCGCGGCCCCATATCCAGTTTGAGTCAAGCTTAAATTAAACTTGTCACTACAAGCCTGCAAGTATGAATAAACTTGCTACGCAAGTCAACAAGTTTGAGTTAAGCTTGAATCAAGCTAACTAAAAGGTGTTCACGATAAAGTGAGCACTTTTGAAATAAACCTTAGAAAAATGTCAGTGTGTTACATGCATATATTTTAACGGGCGCAATGAGTGACATGTGTCCAGTAAAGTTGGTAACGATGGAAAGGAAAGTAGTTCCATATATTAACGCCGAACAAAAAGTGTTAGGTAACCATTTGTGATAACTTAAATAATTTCTCTCGCTTTCTGTACTTTTTAATGCATGGAATTGTAAAAATTAGCAGAGTTGTACAATATTTACTTTTCTAATGATTTCACAGTTTCACTTGACCGACGCATTAATAGTGATGATGCCCATGACAATGTTAATTTTACATAAGGCGGAACAACACACATTGTGTATACAAGTAGATCATAAGCAGGGCTTTCTAAAGTGCTCATTTTACCGTGAACAACCTATAGTATCCACAGATCAAACTTGTAGCAAGGTTAAGTTACACTTGCAGCAAGCTTGCCTTTGCTACGTACAAGCATAATCTAAGCCATTCCCAAGCTTGCTATTAGCAAGTAAATGACAGTTATGATAAATATGGTTTGACTCAAGCTTGAATCACATATAATATGACAAGCTTGATTGACAAGGCAAATTCAAGTCAAATGGCAAGCTTGCCGCAAGCTTACATGCTATCCGGCATGTTGCTATAAGATGTTCACTGATAATTAAACACTTTTAAAAACAAACCCTAAAAAATCCTACCCTAACTAAATACATATTTAATACTCCCGTAAAGTTGGAGCGTAAAAGGAAAAGTCGTCTGTTACTGAAATTATAATTTAGAATGTGGCCCATTTAAATTAGTTTTTGTTTGATACTGATTATAACAAAAAGTGTTGCAATATTAACGTATTCATGTTGACACTTCATGTAATCGCTTCAAAGTTTCACGTTATATATAGGGACAGGAAAATTTCGCTGATTCACTTCAGGAAAAGCTGGACGTCAAACACATATATAGTGAAGCCACCTTCGCAATTGGATCACAGCTTATTAGACCCGCCCTGCACGCTTCTGAGCCAATAGCAGACTTGCAAGGAAACACATTGCGAATCCCATAACTGCCAGGTGTGGGGCAACAGCCAATGAACGCAAAGTTGAGGCTCTAGTATGCAGAGGATTGAGGAATCTAGCCTACAGGTCATTGAACTCGCAAAACTTTCTTAGCCATAGTTATAGATCAATGGCATTACGTTAATTCCTACATATGGCGGATGAATATACTTAGTAAGTAGGAAAATTCAAGTTAGGTTACAAAAAATTTTAATTAACCGCAAGCATATATACATTTATATATCTACTTTGAACTTCTATACATTGATTGAAGTCGTTTCACTGTAAATTTTCAGGGTATGAATATTTATTTTTGTTTACTTTGATGTTTTACGCACTAGCTAAGAGCGCAAGTTATTTTTGGGTAAACAAAGGGAATCTACAATACATGTTAAGAAGCTGCTGTGGTGTAAGCTCTGGGGTAAGATTGTCTCGGATTTTGTAATTATGCCTAGAGCTAATGATTTTTTGCGGAAAAAAATGAGTACACGGTATAATTCAATAACATAAGTACCCAACAGCAATTTGTCTATTGCTATCGGTTGCTGCCTGCTTGAGAAGGCGTCTTCATATTTGACTGGGCCAATTAGAATTCGGCAACATCGGCACTGCTCATATATGATTTGTATGCAGACCGTTAACTCGTGTCAAAAAGTAATTCAGCCAGTCCAGATAGGAAAACGACCCTACAGTGTTTTGAAATATAACATGTCTTGAAATATTTTCGCGAAATTTCACTACCCCTAGTTATGTCACAAGATGTGCATTTTAGCTGACTAAATATCTTATAACTTTTGCATGTGATTTTTTACAGAATTCTTCAAGATCTGCACATGCAAAATTAGCAACCTTCAGCGTAATAACTAAATGGTTTGTAAAATGTACTGTTTTGAAGAATTTTTTAAAGGATTTTACGTCAAACATGAATTTATCTTATCCTTGCTTCGGGAATAGAGGGAGGTAATTTTTACAATAGATGTGTCAAACCAAGAAATTAAACAAAATGAAATTGAAATTGAAGTTGCTAGGCAAACATTCTGAGACAAGTCAGCGAAGTAGTCAACAAGTACTTTGTTTGGGAGTTGGGGCTCCACGCGTACAGACAAGACACACGACGGTCCCGTTCATCTTAAATACTTTTTGAAAACAATTAAGTTTTTTAGTAAATTAATCTTAACTATTAAGCCATAAAGGAAAAGAAAATACAGCCCATTTCATACTATAAGAGAGCTCTGGGTTATACAAATTTCCGCCATTTCCAATGGCCTCACAGAAATATCGAACGATACAGGAGAAAGTGTGTGAATTTGAAACTCTTAAGTTTACTATAGTGTTAAAACTGCAGTAAATTTGAAGGAAAGAATTGGTAAATTTAACGGTAAAAGTTAACTGGAGATGCCAAAATCATGCATATATGTTGATGGGTCTCAAGTCTTCCTTAGCACTTATATCCAAGAATTTGTGAAAGGCTATGTTCACGTACACGGAGAGTACGTTTCTGATTGGCTGCATTTTGGTGTAATTTTTGCTAAGCCAGCTGACTGAAAAAAAAACAGCAGGCAATTTCAAGAGTAGATAAAAAACAACTTTCATAAAACATTTTTGTAAAGCTGCGTCCTCATTAATTTTAGAAAAAAAACTACAGAATTATATTTCCGCGTATTTCAAGAGAAAGCTGGCGGATCCCTCAATTTATTCCTTACCTTTTTAACAGCGGAATAAAAATCCAATTTTATTTTAATATCAAAGAATAAATCAGTAGCTACGATATGTAATTATAATTATTTGTGAAATCCGCAACCGCGCTGTAGTAACATAAAATTATATAATTCAACAAACTAGTAAACTCAATACAATCTTGTTTCTGGCGCGTGTTAAAGGGAAGAAAAATGTATTGTAATTTTATTTTAACACAGCGGTAAACATAATACAATACTTTTTTTTTTGGCATACGTTAAAGACAAATTAAAATTTTTGGTAAGTGTGATATGATTTTAAAAAGTATCGACAAGTACACTTTTGTTTCCCCGGAATGGATAGTGAGCTAAGTTTCCACCTTTTCCCACGTATTCTGAGCATCGTTTTCCTCACGCTGGCTGTTCTTCCAGTCTCTACGGAATAAGATTTGCCCTCTGAGTGAGTCAGTGAAGAGATTTGGGCGGTTCTTAACAGCGAGGTCTTGAGAACCGATGAGGGTGATTGGGGTGAATATGGAGCGGTGCCGGAATGGAGGGTCTGGGGAAACGGGAGATCTCCGAGAGGACCCGTCGACCAACGGTATCGTCTGGCACGATTGGCACTTGCGAAAATTCGGCTGCCCGGCCGGGTATTGAGCCCGGTTCGCCTTGGTGGGAGGCGAGCGTGCTAATCACTCAGCCATCGCGGCCCCTCCTTTGTCCTCTGATTTCAATCGATACTTCGTACAGCCCATAGACTAAGGATAAGGAAGACCGATCTCGCTGGCTGCACGCAACCAATCTCCGTGTCCCAACATTGAACTTCTTTTCTGCCAATACGTCTAGCGAAAACGGCATAGTTTGGATTTTAGGTTAGATAATTTATTTGTAAACAAGTGCTTACAGATGTATTTTTTACTTTCTCAGAGCAATTTCTAATGCAGTTTCACTTAATTAAAAATGAATAAATGTATTTTATTAATATAATAGTGCTTGCATTTAAAAATTAAGATATAAACGAACACGTTCATCACTGTTAGCCATGTGACTTTGACAGTTGTGTATGATTGGGGTAGGTCAATGCTGGGTACATGCGCGTAATAAGCTGTCTATCTCATCTTTAGTGTATAGTACAGCCTACAGGGCCTCCCCAGATGTTATACTTAGAAACCTGAAGAATTCGCGGATTCATTTTGAGACAAGCTGGGATTCAAACCACGTGCGTTTATATAACTTAAGCTATTGGTCGGCACGGTGTTTGACACCTCCTGGATAACGGTGTCCAATTGTCGTCTTCCACTGTAAAAGTAGACAACCAATGTGCAGTTGGTATCGGCATATTTGTACATAAGACTGTAGAGTCTAGTGTGCAGGCTATTGAACTCGCGAATTTTTCTCTAGTTATACTGTACAGAACCACTGTAGTAATCATATGGCAAAACTCTATATTGCAGGAGAGGCTGAAATAATACAGAAGCAGGCTGTCATTGACGTAAAACCACGGAGTAGATAAAAAAACACAGACAGAGACGACACGACGTGGCGGGTTCTTTGTCGTGAGCGTACTCGTTCTCTGATTGGCTGTGCGAGGCTTTGGGAACGGATCTTGTGTCTTACTGGTTACTGCGTCATAGGATTTTCACCTCTGTACTCACGAGTACTCTGTGTCCGTAGTTGCTGCCAATAACATTAAACACAGTTGATTGGTCCGTACACACGGCAGAGCGTTATATTAACATTACGTAGCACAGTCACAAATTTTTTTTTTTTCGTTGCAACGCTTGTAATTACATTTTTAATATATATCTGAAGGAGCTGAAACTGTGTTTGTTTCAAAATTAGCTTAATGATTTTGATCAGAATTTCTATTATTATAAGAAGTATATTTTATATTAAAATAACGCTATCTTTATACATAGAAGTCAACGCTTGTATGTAGACCTATGTGTGTATGTAAGTATGTTTGTTCTCTATACAATTCTACACCGTTCGGTGTATCTGGACCAAAATTGGTAGGGATGCCCTTCAGTAAACCAATTAAAAATCATATGTAAGCTCAAATGGGCTCCATCCTTCCTTAGGACCTGAAATCCCCAAAACACCTCGAACGGGGTCGTGTATCTCTCACACTCTAAATCTGAATCAGTGAGTATTTTACTCTTTCAATCAGTCAAACGTATCTGACTGATACAAAAGTCACTTCAGTGAATTTAACTGATTAACCAGTGAAAAAATGCCATACTTCCTTTACTAATTGATTCAGTGACATTTCCCACTAATTCGTCAGTCATTATTTCCTCTGTTTTCTCAGTGGTTTATTTTTTGACTGATGGACCAGTGAAACATATGAGCAACTTGCTCCGTCTCTAATTATTTTTGACTGATGTATCAGTGAAACTGCGAGTAAAAATGACAGCCGAACAAAGTTCAATAATAGCCGTTAAACAACGTGTATCAAGTGAAGTAACAACCAATAAAATGATAAAATCAATACAAAATCCTTTCTAAAACGTTTTTCGTCTTTCAAAACGCGATTTTACGAGGTAATATGAACACACAACCTTTTATTCCGTTTTTACGTCTTTCATTTCGTTTCCATGTAATCGTCACAGCGTTCTGTTTGAAGGTTTAAACTGCATATAATGTGATGTAGAGAGTGCACTCATATATACTTTTCGTTTTAACAATTCTGACGGTGCCACTCAAACCAAAAAATTTAAAGTAAGAGCATACAATTTCAAACTACACGATTTCGCATTAACGATATAAGACATATATTTTTCCTCACAAAAATTGAACTTGGCGTGGTAGGTCAGGTGGCAAGGCAACGGACTAGAGTCGAAAGGTGAACGAATTCAATCTCGGTCCGCCACACAATATTGTGTACTTGTTTAAATTATGATAGATTGTACAATATAAATAGTAAACTATCGTAAATACGTTTATTTCACGTAATTATTTGTCTACATTCAATAAAAGCAATACTTAATTTGCCACTGCAATCGGCCGTCACTTATTCAATCAATGAAATTGTTTCATGTCACTAATTCAATCAATCAATTTTTTTTTCACTGAAACAATTAGTGGTTTTTCACTGATTCTAAGTGGAACCATTTTCACTGATTAGAGTATTTGAATTTCACTGCGAATCAGTGGTTTCCCACTGATTCGAATTTAGAGTGCAGTTATGCTAGTAGTTAAGTAAATAATCATAACAAATCATCTGGGCATAAATTATCATCACAAACATTTCAATTACGACTTAAAATATAAAAACCTGAATAATTTTACCGTGGCGAGGTCCCCTGTTACAGTAAGTATTCGTCGCAATAAACATCCATCCAAGAGCTTCGTAGTATAACCGCAGAGCAAAGTAAGTCACCGCAACTCGACACGAATTACACGCAATTGTGGTTCACCACGAAACAAAAACAGTTACGGTAAAGACGGCCGCAGGTCCGATAAATTACACAAGCGTCTTGTCGTTGGATCATTGTCCATCCGTCGTCACACATACACAGGTGATACTTGACAGTACAGAAGCGAAACAAAACCGTGGCTTACTCCAGCCGCACACGCCGCCAAAATGGCGTCATTGGCCAGCAATGTTGGAACGTCATACGCCAAATAGAAGCTCCCTATTGTCTGTACCCTATTGTTAGGGATGGGAAAATTTCTCGAGTTCAACGACATGTAGGCAAGACTCCACAGTCCCGTATAAACTAGAGCCTCAGCTGTTTGTTCATTGGCTGCTGCCCCAGTCTTACCTCACACCTGGCAGTATGAGATTCGCTACTTGTTTCCTTGCAAGTTTGCTATTGATTCAGAGGCGTCCAGGTTGGGTCTAATGAACTGTAATCAAATTGCAAAGGTGACTTCACTGCAGGTATATATGTTTGACGTCTATCTCATCACAAGACGAATTCACGAAATTTCCGTATCCCTACCTATTGTCCGCAGTTAAGACAATAGGTAGCTTTTCGCCGTCTACAACAGCCAATCAGACACAAGGCTCGTTCCCAGACCCTCGTACAACCAATCAGATAATTTCTACGCCCACATCCCATTATCCCATTTCGTCTCTGTGTACTTATCTACTCTGTGGCGTGGCGGTTGATTTGATGTCCACGTGCCCATTCTCTGATTGGCTGTACGAGGGTGTGGGAACTGGCGTTGTATCTAATTGGCTACCGCATACTGCAACATATTCCCTATTGGCTGGGCTACCAGCTGGTCAGTAGAGTACCGGGCACTGATTGGCGAACGGCGTTCCAACACTTTTCTATCCAGTGACGCCATTTTGCTGGCCAGTGATGCCAATTTTCTGGCGCGTGTGGCTGGAGTTAACAGTATAATCCGGTTGTTTCACCTCTGAATTTTTAAGTATTGTGTAATTTAACCTTACGTTATCATGCAATTGCGAAATCGGCTACTGGATTTATAATGCAATTAAGTTCAACCCAACCTAAATAACAGTGGCTTAGATTTTTGGGGCACAACATAGGGATCCACAAATAAACAAGAATATACCGATGACTCTTAGAGGGTCATTGAATATCTTACATCAGGACTGATTAAGTTAGATTAGCTAAATAGATGATCAATGAACAGATTTGGTTTTATAAGCGACATTAGGAAAGAAAAAAAAAGAGTGCATCACAACGGCCAACACATGCAATCTTCAGCTTGACTGCAGAAGTATGTCATTAGGTATATGCACCGCGACATACTGAATGCACTCTTGTCATTTTTTAAACCAGGTTAATAGCTGAAAAAGCTTCATGTGCAATTACATTTACTACCGCGTCACCATTACCTACTATTGTTCTGCGGACTCGGAACTTGACAGCGCTACGTCCCCGTCGCGTAGTTATAAGCGCGCCCACACACACACACACACACACACACACACACAGAGAGAGAGAGAGAAAAGAGAGAGAGAGAGAGAGAGAGGGAGGGAGAGATGTTGCTAAGAACGCATCTTGTTACGAAACACGTTTCATAGATGGCATTTGCCTCGTTCCAATTCTGTACAATACAATGCACGTGATAGGATGCTTCCTTTCCATGAGTTCCAGTGGTCCCGGTAGACGCGAGTGTGATTTGTAGAGACAGTGACTTTTCGCGAAAAAAAATATGAATACACGGTAGATTTCAATTCTATAAGTAGGGACGCCCAAATTTCGCGAAAAGATTTCCGAGCATGCTATATTTCAATTACCTTACTGGCGTACCAGCAGTTTTCCCTTGGTTATTGGCGACGTGCCTTTGTGAGGAGATATTTTATTACTTGACTGGCCAATCAGAACTAGGTAACTCAAATACTGTACGTCTGTGATTCGCGGGCACCACCTAAGACACGTAACACCGAGATCATCCACTCAAAGAAGAGGGTCTGAGCTAAAGTGTTATGAAATGCAACTTGCCGTGAAATCTTTTCGCGAAATTCGGGTGTCCCTATCTATAAGCATACAGCAGCATTTTGTCTATTGTTATTGGTTGCTGTCTGCATGAGCAGGAGTTTTAATATTTGACTGGGCCACTCAGAATTCGGCAACATCAGCACGTCTCCTACGCGATTTGTGTGCAGACAGTTAACACGTGTCAAAAAGTAATTCAGCCAATCAATATAGTTAAACGACTCTACAGCGTTTTGGAATATAACTTGTCTTGAAATTTCACTATCCCGTGTGATTTCCGGCATTTTGGGAACCACCAAGTACAGCATAAATGTTTAAACAGTGCACAAATTAATTGGCTCAGGTATTTCAAAAGAAATGTTATTATTATAACAGTACAGACAAATGAAAGGAACTGAGTGAGTTGTTTTTACGGCTGTAACCGAGCGAGGTAACGCAATGGTAAGACATTGGGCTCACGTTTGGGAGGACCCGCGTTCGAGTCGCAACCCGACCAATCTGATTTCGGTTTTCCATGATTTTCCGAACACTTCAGGCCGTGACCGATTCCTTCCCGTTTTCAGCTGGTCTGCGTAACTAGCTCCATCTGCAGTGACCTTACTGAACACGTCATAACGCGTAGTTTAATACTCAATTTTTATATTGTAAACTCAGTTTGAACGTCTTGCAGACAGGTGCGTACGAATGCGGGATGTAATTCTCTAAACTTTGTTTGTGTGAGGCGGAGGAATATCCTGGAAGTGTAACTTAAGCAGGGCTTCAGAAAAAAAAAAAAAAACCATGAATGGAGTTGCAGAGACGCAGCAAGCTGCTGAGAGAAGTAGGGACGGGGAAGGACTAGGCCATTGCTGTGGTTACCTCTATTACAGGTCGGGAAGATCAATGTTAAAAGTTTGGAAAAATGAAAATTTTTGCCAATAGGTAGGCGCTATTGTCGGCTATGTGCCAGATTGTCTCTATTTTCTACGTTAAGAGACCTCGATATTGTAATAATACCAAATTAAGTTTAAAATAACTTCGTAATTAAATTTAATCTTTCTCTTTATCTAGGGCCACTGATTTTTCGCGAATAAATCGGAGCATACAGTAGACTTCAACACAATATATACACCTCGGCTGTTGTCATACCTCCACTGGCTGCTGGTGTCGTTTCCACATTTGACCGAGCCACTCACGATTCCGTAATTCTTGACACTTTACCTTCGTGATTCGTGCGCAAAATTAACACGGACCAGAACATGCTTCAACCAATCACAAAAGCTGGACGACCCTACAGTGCTTTGAACTGTATCTTGTCTCGAAATCTTTTCGCGAAATATCACTGTCACTATCTTTAACTATTCAAGTATAGCTTAAAAATTTAATGAAAAGTTGCCTTTTCAAACACTGCACACCTAGCGGCAGAAATTTTCCTCACTACAAACTCTCCCATAAGAAATCGTGTTTTTTTTTTCTTAACCTGAGTGGAATAAACTTTAGCCATGGCTTAGGTTTATTGTAATGAGGTTATGAATAAAACGAGTTTTCTTATGGGAGAGTTTGGAATAGGGAGAATTTCTGCCGCTAGGTAAGCGTTAGTGATCCAAAGAGGTCATTTTAAATTGAAATTTTAATCAACGTGAATAATAACAGAGAAAATGTTTACTTTGTCACGTAGTTATTTTGCATTTTATTTATGTATATTTATAATATCCTGTTTTTAACGTAGGAAATAAAACAAAAATCTGGTACACATGCGACACTAACGATTACCTAGTGGCAAAAATTTTTGGTTGCCAAACTTCTAACATTTATCTTCCCAACCTGTAGTCGACGTAACCACAGACATGGTGTGTATAGGTTATTCACGATAAAGTGAGCAATTTTTAAGGCTCTGCTAAATTTTTATTTTCAGCCAATCTCCATATTGCGTAAATTTTTCATGTAAACATTGCAATGTGACTAATAAACACAGGGTATACATTTCACCACTTTCAAAAGTTAAAGGCTGATAAGGCAACAACATGTATTTTTTTAATGGTTAATTCATTGTGGGAGGGCCTTAAAAAGTGCTCACTTTACCGTGAATAGCCTGTATAGGCTGTTCACAGTAAAATGAACACTTTTGAAAGCCCTGCTTAAGATCTACTTGTATACACGTTGTGTATTCTTCAACCTTATGTAAAATTAACATTGCCATGGGCCTCATCACTTTCTTCATGCGTCGGTCAAGTGTCACTGAAATTATTAGAAAAGAAAATATTTTAAAAATCTGCTAATTTTTACTCTTCGATGAATAAAAAAATCGAAGGTGATAGAACTAATTACAGATATCACAAATGGTTACCTAACACTTTTTATTCGATGTTAAGATATGGAACTACATTTTCCTCCGTCGTTACCAACTGTACTGGGCGCATGTCACTCAGTGCGTCCGTTAAAATTTATGCAGGTAGAAGCAGTGATTTTTTTCAAAGGTTGATTTCAAAAGTCCTCACTTTATCGTGAACAGCCTTTAGTAAGGAACTGTGGATTCCAAGGTGCGCCTGCAGTGATTTCGGAAAAGCATAGGAAACCGAAAACACAGGAATTCCGGTAATCGAACCGTGCTCTTTCCGGAAAACGATGCTGGACACACGAGTGTGACATCACACCCATCGCTGTCAGTAGGTCACAAAAAGAGAGTGGGTAGGAGGGGAGCGGGACATTAGCCATGCACGTCACGGCCGCGGCGCTGCGGGTTGAAAGCGCGTAGTAGCGGGACGGGCAAACTGCCCGGCGCATTGCGCAAAGCGCACCAAACGCTCGTGCAATTGCGCGGCTAAACTGCACGCCGGAAGTGGCATCCTCTCTCTCTCTCTCTCTCTCTATCTATCTAGGCGGAGTGTCCTCCAGGCGTTTTGCACGTTTCCGCGTCACGACCTGCCCAGAAACCTGCTCTCACCGAGGCTACAGGCTGTTCACTGTAAAGGGAGCACTTTTTAAGGCCCTCCCAACATGCATTAACCACTAATAAATATATCTTATTGCAGCCTCAGGCATTAAATTTAGAGGGTGATGAAATGTATACACTGTGTTTATTGGTCACATTGCAATGTTTATATCAAAAAGCTGCAGGAAGATGGAAATTGGACGAAAGGAAAAATTTACAAGGGCCTTAAAAAGTGCTCACTTTACCGTGAACAGCCTATACACGTCTGTCGTGCGCCTCTGCACACGGACGCTGAGGAAGACCTGCTTCCCCCCCCCCCCCTTTTCCCTTTTAACGAAACCATCAGCCAGTCCACAACCACTTGCTAACACACTCGCTGCTGACAGTAGCGTAGGCAGAAATTAAATTTTCTGTAAGCGTGGAAGGTGGTATACTACACAGTATTTAAGAATACAGAGATGAAATAGCCAAATACACTTTTACTTATTCTCGAAATGATAGCCATATAAATATTTTTTGGTTTATTTGGTCTATCTACCATACCATTAAATCAATTTAGTCCAAATATTGTATACTAAATAAGCATTTATTACAAGCATCATTTATACCAACACGTAACCACTTTTGTCGGCCGGTTTGAAAGATAGTGCCATACGAATAAATAAAGTAAATGTCACATTTCGGTAAAAAATGAACCGATTCCTGCCAAATTTAGCAAACAAGTAGTACTGATGCAGATGATGTTAACTGATTTGTCCTACGGACGTCAGCCACCTAATTTCAAAAAGTAGCGGCAATAAACTAATTTTAGCTTAGAATGCCATATCGTCTAAATTATGTAATCAATCCTAATATAACTTTATTTGCTGGCAGTAGATATTACAATTATATACTGTTTCTGCGTGGAGCATCTTCTGTTCACCATTTTGTAAGATGACGTCATGCGAATAAATAAATTTTTAAGTCATATCTAGGGAAATAATTTACCAATTCCTATGAAATTTGTCAAACAAGTATTACTACGGCAGATGATGTAAAATTGCATGTTTTAGTATGTCAGACACTTATTTTCATAATGGCGGACATTTAGCTATTTTAGCTGTAAACACTATATTACCGAAACTATGCAATCATTTACAACTTATCTTTATATTATGTCATTAGATAATACAAATAATAACTGTATCTACAGCATCTTTTGTCCGCCATTTCGCAAGATAACCGCATGCGAATAAATAAAGATTTTGTGTCATATCTCAGAAACAACTGACCGATTGTTTTGGCAAACATGCAGTAATGAGGCAGATAATTGCATGTATTGAGCATTTCAGACACTATTTTCAAAATGGTAGCCAAGTAGTCATTTCTAGCATAGAATGCTGTATCGTCGAAAAAATGTAATCAGTTTCAACGGCCGGTTTCACGAGCGAAGATTAACTTTTCGGAACATCGAGATAATTTTATCCAAATGAGAGGTTTACCTTATGTTTTAACTCGACAATGTTTCACCACGTATTATCGGCGGTCAAGAAAATCTCGTTAAATTTTATCGATATTCTGAATTCATCGCATTGTTCTACTTCGCAATCAACAGGAAATATTGAGTATTTTACGGTTAATAAAATAAATATTTTTAGTAGTCGAGATAATATTTTCACAAGAAAAAAAACAACAAAACAAATATGTATTGCAAAGAAAAATCTATTTGTTAGAGATAGTAACGTAAAGTATCAGCATAATCTAAAATAAGCGGAAAATTGCATTTTTCGAAATGTTCTATCTACACAATATGTAATATTATCAATAGTTTAAATGTTATTTTCCTTACAACATATTTTTGAAAGGACGAATAGTACTTATTTACAGAAATATACTTGTCCAAGCAACCATGTTGGAATAAACACCATTCGGTGAAAATTAAACCTCTGAAAATACATGCATAAATATGTGTTTCATAAGTTACCGTTATTTTTGCGGTCGAATTATAGTTTGTTGCGTAGCTCATAAATTTGATTATTTTTGGAAGTTTGGGCCGTTTACGTGTTTTACATCCAGGCCTGAAGTCATAACCTCAAATTGAGTGCATTATTGTTAGAGACCTGAAAATTTCGCGTTATTATTTTGGGACACGTTAAATTTCAAACAAGTGTACCTTTGCAATATGTTTGTTATTGGCACGCCCTGGGTAACTCTGCGCCAATAAATGAACACTTCACAATTAGTTCTCCAATTACGCGTAGTTCAGGCAGAAAGGGGCGTGGATTCACATCTATGCAACAACCAATGGACGCCGTCTCCGGTACATGCAGTACGGTGGAGTTTAGCCTGATGCCAAATAATAACTCGAATTTTATATGTCTCTAATTATTGTTTATCGAATCATATGCAGCGAATAAACATAAACTGCAAGAATCTGTTAATACTAAATATATATTAAAATTTAGTAAAAGTGTTTAACATTGAAGACAGATAACACTGCGATTACTGTTTCCCATACTAGTTTCTATGCATCGACATTTTCCTGAACACTCTTGCATTGATTTTGCTACCATTTCCAGATTATGTGCTTATTACTGTTTACTGTTATGCTAATAATCTACCAATAATAATTCTCTATCACTTTGCAAATTTCTTTGCGAGTAGTCTAATATATTTGCTTATATATTACAGTTTTATCCCGATAATGAGACTATCCACCAAAAACGGTGGTTCAAATATTTTATCCAAATATACAGAGAGAATCGAGATAAGGTGCGTGGTGAAACATAAAATACAGATAATCGAGATAATTTGGCACTTAATCTCGATAAACTATCGTTATCTCGCGTGGTGAAACCGGCCTTAAGGTTTGTATTGTATACTGGCAGTAGATATTACAACTATATCTACAACTGTATCTACACGGAGCAACTTTTTTCCTCCATTTTGTAAGATTGCACCAAGTGAATTAAGTTTTTATGTTATATCTCGGGAAACATTTGACAAATTCCTACCAAATTTGGCAAACGAATAGTACTGTAGCCAATGGTGCCAATTGATATGTTTTAAGTAGGTCACCCACTTATTTTCAAAATGGTGGTTATGTAAATATTTTACTAACGAAAAAAATCACCCTTAATTTTGTATGCTGGCAGTACATATTACACCTATCAAATCTGTCTATGAAGAACCTCATTTATATGCCATTTTATGTCATATCTCGGGAAACAATCAACCCATTCTTCCAAAATTTGGCAAAGATGTTGTACTGTGGTAGGCCATATTAGTACAGGCATTTTTTAAGTATGACACACTTATTTTCAGAATGGCGGCTATGAAAACATTTTGGTTTTGTGTGCTATATCTATGAAACTATTTAATCTATTCTAACTTAACTTTTCATATTGGCAGTATACAATGATCTAATATGCTACTACGTTACTTTTTTATTCTCCATTTATGAAGATTACCACATGAAAAATATGGAGGTTTTATGCCATATTTCGAGCACAGATCAACCGATTCCCACAAAATGTTACACTGGAACATTTAAACTAATTTGTACCAAATTTATAACACCATAAATGCTACAGAAGTCCATGTAAACTTTCGCGAATTAAATAGGTCAGACAACGATGTTCAAAATGGCCTCTTCGTAAAGAGGCTGATTTAGGTAAATTTGGCACATATATTAAGTAATTTAACCAAATTGAACAAAAATTTGTATGTAGACAGTATACAATATAAGCACCGTATACGGAGATTTTTCTTTTTGGCAATTTTATACGATAGCATTAAATAAGAAAATAAGGTTTTTTATGCCATATCTCAGGGACCAAACAACCGATTTCCATCAAATTCTTTATACAAGTAGCGCTATGGTAGACCACGTAAACTTACATGTTTTAAGTGGCACAGTCACTTACTTCCAAAATGATGGGCCTGTAAATATTTTAAGTTAGTGAACCCTATCATTCGAAACATTATACTGATTAAATCCGAACTTGTTTCTCCGAATCCGACGTCCGTGGTGTATTTGATTACTCACTACCATATGGTACGAAGTTTTCTGGGTTTGAATCTCGGGTAAGGCAGGTGTGTATTTGTATTTATCTCACTATTGTTACATGTGTTTCTAATTTAATCTCTTATGATACTGCTTTCAACAAGACGACAAGTCCTACCTACCAACTAAGCTTTTAAGAAATTATTTATTAACTAATTGCAGCCATTTTTAGGAAAGTAGGCTCATTAGTAGAGATTATGTTTTATCGCCGGAAAAGTTGACTGCTAGCTAGGATTGGACGTACTGTGCACATGTCCGACAGTTTTCTTTCCTTATTGGCTGCCATGCATGTATGGAACTACTACCCCATTTCACTGGGCCAATGAAGATTCTGATACTATAAAGCAGAACGTTCGTGATTGGTCTGCAAACAGCTTAGCTGAGCCAAAATCTTGTTCATCCAATCATGAATGAATAAACTAATTAGAGTGTTATAGAAGATATGTTGGCTCAAAAAATTTTCGTGATTTCCCATCATCTCTACTCATCAGTTATATCAGTAACATCTCGTTTTTAAAATGCGTCCTTTATATTTTGGGGAGGTGTTTGAACCCCGGGACCTTCCCCCCTCTTCTTGTCTACTACCCCCCCCCCCCCCCCTTTTCTGGCTGCTAACATATATAGTCGGAAACTTCGCCAATTAGTTTCAGGACATGTTAGACTTCAACAACGTGTACATTTGACGAGCATCTTCTTGTACTAGATCACACACAGTTTGTTAGAAATGTCGCGGACGACTTCAAGCCCAATTAAATAATGTAGGGGGAAAATTGCCTAATACCGTGCTATCTGGTGCAACTGCCAATGAACTACTAGCTGATGCTCGAGTACACAAATAATTGTGGGTTCTCACTTGTGTTCGAATAATTACGCGCATAATTTCCCGGGTCTCTACTGATGTACTGAGTCACCCCTGGAAACCCAAAACAGTAAACATAGCATCTCATAAATAGATACCGCAATACTTCGTGAATAATTTCTTGTGATCACTTGAAGGATAGACTTCAAACTCATACATTTTCTTCTTATTTCATACACCTAGAAATATTATGAGAAAATGAAAGAGGTTAAGGTAAAAACTGTACCACAAAGGCAGCAGTCAATTATCTAATCATAGCGGCAGGAGTACCAAGAGAACATACTCTCGAATGAATTCGCGACGTTAAAGTTCACACCTAGAAATCAAATTTGTTTAGTGATTAGCATTTTTAGACTATAACAGAAGTATAGCGTAGGGACACCCGAATTTTCGGAAAATATTTCACGACCAGTTGTATTTCATAACACTTTAGCTCACATCCACTTTCTTGTTTGGATGATCTAAGTGTTACGCGTCTTAGGTGAATGCCCGCAAATCACAGACGTACAGAGTTACATAATGTTGATTGGCCAGTCAAGTAATAAAATATCTTCTAACAAAGACACGTTGCCAATAAGCAAAGGAGAACTGCTGGTACGCCAGTAAGGTAATTGAAATATTACATTCTCGGAAATCTTTTCGCGAAATTCGGTGTCCATAAGTACCTATAGGTACGGAGAGCAACGGTAAATTTCATAATTATTTCAAACCACTTCGTTTACAACCGAATGCGAAATATTCATAAAAAGCTATCTTGGTAAAGGCTGTTCATAGTAAAGTGAGCACTTTAGAAATTAACCTTAGAAAAATGTAATTGCTCCTGTCTGTATATAATTCAACGGGTGCACTGAGTTACATACGCGTGGTAAAATTGGTAACGATAACGATTCATGGAAAGTAGTTCCATATCATAACGTCGAATAAAAACTGTTAGGTAACAATTTGTGATAATCTCAATTATTTATGTGGTTTTTTTTTTTATGCATCAGTGTGTAAAAATTAGCAGGTTTATGAAATGTTTACTTTTCTAATAATTTCACAGTTTAACTTGACCGAAGCATGAATAAAGCTATGAGGCCCATGGCAATGTTAATTTTACATAAGGCGAAAGAATACACAAGAAGCGTACAAATAGACCCTTAGCAGGACTTTCTAAAGTGCTCATTTTACCGTGAACCGTCTATACTTGACTTGATCATCAACTCGGCGCTGAGGATCGCAGGTAGCTCCCCGACTCATGGTCTCCTCGTCACGTGAGGTAGACAGTGCTACAGAATACTTACAAATACAGTGGCGAAACAACCGCTCATGCTACGAACTCCAGCCGCACACGTCAGCAAAGTGGCGTTCTCTGGTCAGTAACGTGTTGGAAAGAGCTTCGGCAGTCAGCTGCTGGTAACCTACTCGCCAGTTACCATGCAGTAACCAATGAAACACAGGCCCATTTCAGGAGCCTCGTGCTTCCAGTCGAAGAGTGGATAAAGGCTGTTCACGATAAAGTTAGCACTTTTTAAATGAACCTTAGAAAAAAGTCACTGCCCATGAACGCATATATTTAAATGGGCGGACTGAGTAACATTTGCCCAGTAAAGTTGGTAACAACGATGGATGGAAAATAGTTCCGCATCTTAACGTCAAATAAAAAGTGTTAGGTAACCATATGTAATAATTTATTAAATTATTTATTTCGCTTTCTGTTTTTTTTTTAATGCATCGAAGTGTAAAAAATGAGCAGATTTGTAAACATATATTTTTCTTATAACTTCACAGTTTTACTTGACCGACGCATGAATAAAGTGATGAGACCCATTACAATGTTAATATTACATAAGGTGGAATAATACACAACGTGCATACAAGTAGATCGTAAGCAGGACTTACAAAAGTGCTAATTTTACCGTGAACAGCCTATATCAGCGACGTGTGCTGAACTGCTGCGAGGTAGACTGTGACTCTGTGCTATAGCTAGTCGTTTGCTAATTCACACATCGGCCAATTAAACACAGTAGTGAAGTTGACGTCACAGCACGTGTGTAATGGCTGCCTCGCCACTCTCTCGTGGGTGGCCGCAATACATTCCGTTTCTTCCGGCTCCACTCTGGTTACTGGTTCCTGCTGCGTGCGCCGAGTGTGCACAGCACTGAACAAGCACCAGCTTATCTTGCAACACTTCACCACTCGCCGCTGGTGGGTACGCGCACATAAAAGGAACCACCACTTTATTTCGTCTCTATGTGAAAGTATCTACTCTATGTTAGTAGTAAACAAAACTTATACCATATCTATCTTCACAATTTTGGTATCAAACATTTGAAAAATCTCGCGGTATTTTACAGTTATTTTTTGGTGTCCAAAATAAATCATATAAGCCTACCATAATAGTTTTATATTTTGTGTGATTGAATTATTATTTTTTGATTAAATAAAACTTACACGTAATTCTCTCATCAGTAGATGCACGAGTATTTCGCGAATTCATTCGGAGGCGAGGCAGTCTCCAAACACTGTTGTTTTCTCTTAATGCTGTGATTGGACGACAGTTGTTTAGACACGCCCCATTTAACTGTGCGCCAGTAAAAATCAGGGGGCAGTAGTGTGAATGTGTATTTATCAGTCCTGTAAAGATGGTTCACTTGATCACAGCAATCAATAAGCAAACGCTATTGTCTCGTGTGTCTAGAGGGCTGTCCAGCCCAGCTTGCTGCCAACTCAATCCGCGAAATACTCTGGGCACTACTCATCTGTAGAGGCATGCAAATTTCGCGTTATTATTTGGTATCAGGCTGAACTTCACAGTACTGTATATACCGGAGCCGACGTCCTTTCTTCATTGGTTGCTACATAGATGTGAAGCCACGCCCTTTCCGACTGACTGCACGTGATTGGGGCGCACTATTGTGAAGCGTTCATTTATCGGCGCAAAGTTCCCCAGGGAGTGTCAGATAAAGTATGGTCCAATGACAAACATATGGCAAAGGAACACGTGTTTAAAGTTTAACGTGTCCTAAAAAAATAACGCGAATTTTGCACGTCTCTACTAATCAGTTATAATATTTATTTCATAGGACAGGATTCGGAGCATTTTTCCCTTGGAGGTTTTTTGTCAACTCAGCGTCTTCTAGAGAGTATCGTGTGAACTATGATACAAGCTGAAATATGATGTGTCCTTACTTATTGGCGAATCATGTCCCTAGTTGTATGTATGCAGTGTTATTTAAGAAAGTATGCCTGTTCCATGTAAGGCGGAAGTCATACGAGCACAGGCACGTTAATAACAACCAGCAACATTAAGTTAATGTTATCAGGTGGTCCTCTGTATTCACAGCGGGGATCAGCTCGTCCTTGACGTGCGTCCGGCCGGTATTGTTCCCAGTGGTGGAAGGGGAACTGTTTCAATAGAGCGTCGACGTCAACTCCCAGCTGCTGTTTCCTAGTTAGTGTTTGTCAATAGCCGGGCCGTAGCCACCCCTGATCGGCGGGTATTTCTCGGAGATCTCCCGTTTCCCCCGCCCTTGCGTTCAGGCGCTGCTCCATACTCGCCTCTTTCCACCCTCATCCGCTCCCAGCACCTCGATGTATAGTAGTCCAGATCTTTTTACTCCACTCCACAATCAGTTACACCGGCCTATAGCCTATAGCATATTATGAGATACAGCAGTGCTATGTTGGAGGGATCAGAAATAGTAATTATGGAGTTGGAGCTGAGATATTTGAGCGGCTCTTAACGAGATCTTGAAAGCCGGTGAGGGTGAAATGAGGTGAGAACGGAGCACCCAAGTAAACCCTCCGACCAGCGGCATCGTCCGGCACGATTCCCACTTGCGACAAACGGACAACTAGGCCATTCAGTCTCTGTATTTCTCGGTGTCGGCATCGTACAGCCTGTAATGGGAGGGGGGAGGGGGGAAGAAGTAATCCAATACTGAAAGGTAACCAAATCTTTGTTGTTTTTAATTTTTTATTAATTCAGTCCCAACATCTTTTAATTAACTGAAGTAATAGTACACGCCATTCACAAATACGTAGTTCTGACCGCTACAGATTACGTTAGGGGACGTGTAAAAACGGGTGATTGCTTTTCCTCTTGCTAGTCTCTTACTTCGGTTCGGCGGCTTGCGCAATCAACGCATGGATCTTTATTTCCTTAAACGAATGGTAACTATAGCCCGATCAAGGTAACTTCACACTTTTCTGAAGCCCTGCTTAAGTTCTATTTCCAGGATATATATTCCTCCGCCTCGTGAGAAAAAAGGTTAACCAAGTCAGAAAACTACACCAAAGGGAGAACACGCCACATTCGTGCGCACTATGTGTAATAATATTTAGCATAAGAACTATTTCTTACCAGGTATTACCAACACACCTATTTTATCACTGTTTATATTCATATTAATTATTGATTAAACACTTTAAATTATAACTAAAACATAAATAAAAATTCAATTTAACCATATATGACAATAATGACAAATATAAAATGATCGTGATACACGGCATATTTAGGAAACCACGAAACAAGTCATACATGGGTGATTTTTCGAAGGTTTGATTCAAAAAGTGTGAAGAAACCGTGAATGCACTATAATCGGGATTTTTGCCGATAAGGAAAGGAAGCAGCATTTTCCTGACGGGAAACCAAATGGGGAAAACCACTTCCAGCGAGATGGAACCTGGGAGTTCGAATGCGAGTCAGACATGTTATCACGAGGCAGTGAAAAATTGTAAGCTAAATAAGCGTGTCTTGTAACTATAGGCTGTTCAAGGTAAAATTAGCACTTTTGAAAGCCCTGCTCAAGATCTACATACTTATATTCCCGTTGTGTGTTCCACCTTATGGAAAATCAACATTGCCACGGGTCTCATCACTTTATCCGTACGTCAGTCAAGTGGAACTCTGGCACTATTAGAAAAGTAAAGATTTTACAAATCTGCTCTCTATTACACTTCGATACATAAAAATAAACGAAGTGAAAGAAATAATTTAAATTATCGCAAATGGTTACCTAACACCTTTTTTCCGACGTTAATATATGGAACTACTTTCCATCCTTCGTTAACAACTTTACTGGGCGCAGGTCACTCAGTGCGCCCATTAAAATATATGCATGCAGGGGCGGTGACATTTTTCTAAGGTTGATTTCAAAAGTTCTCACTTTATCGTGAACAGCCCGTGTGGACCAATAGCTAAAGTTATGTAGACGCGCGTATTTCGAATTCTAGCTCGTCCTGAGATGATTCCGCGAATTCTTCAGGTCTCTACTTATCTCATTCGCTGACAACACTTCTTACAATACTCCAGCCACTGTTTGCGTTACAGATAAACACTGAAAATTTTTAATACGTTCGTCTTAATTTTGACATTTATATCACTAAAAAATTCTCATAAATGCTTGGAATTTGCACTAGAACAAACAGTTCTAGGTAAGATATGTCCTAAATGCGTGTATTTGGTTGTATATTTATTGCAGAACTTATACGAGGCTGAAATTCCTTCATTAAGCGTACCCATTCAATATTTAATTCACCTTCTTGACAAACAGAGTTAAAAATAAGATTGTTCATAATGGCGGTTCAATGGGGATACGTTTTCTAGAGAAAAAAAAGCATAAACACAAAAATTTAAATATTTATAATATTAATGTCTTCCTATCGTTTATTATCAAACACAGCGACCAGTAATGGCATGGCTTGTATGGTCACAGGTGACTGCCGTCAGAGAGATTTGTTAGATTCAATAAAAAGCCGGCAAGAAGAAACATTACATGCGATATATGTATTACATATTGCAAGATATTTACGTCGACTACTTAATATGCCTAGGAGAGGAAGTTATGCTATCGAGGTATATGCCATAAAGGTAGATATTATTACTAACAATTTCAAACAATATTCATCCCATGCAATGAACGGTGAGATTCAAACTCGACTTGCAAGCATGGGCAATGAAAAATACACTCCCACTGGTAGGTAACAAACAGATATCTGGAGTTTCAAACTGTGTCCACCTAGATAACTGTTCCCCGTGAACTGAATTAGTTTCATTTGGATATGAACTATTACACTTGCAGAATAAATTAAGTCTTCTGCCGTAAGTTCATAAGGTTTAAAAAGAATATTTAATTCATTAACGTTTTATTTGACCCCTCACTTAGTATTAAGTACGAAGGACGATTTTTCCAGTTGTATTCGTTAACAGAACTCCTCGACGAAGTCAACATTTTAAAACTGGTTAGTGTGCGATAAAGCATATTTCCACGTAGCTCACATGAACACGAATTGATGGTTAGTAACGATACTGAAAAGTCAGCCAGATTTAGTTGTCTGGAAGACATTTGTTGGAAAATGTACCCAAAGCAAAGCTAAGTCGCAAAATTCAGAAATATTTTAGAGCATGCAAATGAATGACAATATTTAGCACCCGTTCGAATACTGTTTACAAACATGAGACACTTTTACCAGGCAGTTGTGATCACCTTTCAATTTTTGCACTTGTCGTCTTGTCCACAACCCAACGAGTTGCACTAACTTCTTCATATTCGCGATAAAAGGAACAAGCGTCACTGGTGTTTTGCAGCGCAACTCGTAATATATATACGTGTGTTCTTCACTGGAACTTCCGCCTTCAAATATGCGGAATACGTATTTTTGAGGAAAGTGCGCCATTTAAACGTGTCGGGGAAGTAGGGGAAAACGTGACGTCGAGTGACTTACCCCTCCGTATTCCTCGAAGGCGCGGGGCGTGGTTCGAGTTCTTTCCTCGTCTCCTTGACATCGCAGGGCAACAAAAAATAACACGCGTCGTATTGACACAGAGTAACTAAGAGTACAGAGGTACAACACCCGTTCATATAGGCTGTGCACGGTTATCTGAGCATTTTTGAAATCAACCTATGGAAAATGTCGCTGCCCTTGCCTGCGTGTATTTCAATGGTTACACAGACTGGCCTGCGTCCAGTAAAGTTGGTAACGTCGCGCGTCGGTGAGGAAATTGTTCCACGTCTGAACGTTGAGTTGAGTTGAGTTAGGTAAACATTTGTGATTACTGAACAAATTAATTTTACTTTCTGTAATTTTCGTGCATATGAGAGTATGAATTATCACATTTATGGAATATTCATTTTTCCATAAATTTCCCAGTTTTACTTTACCTACGCGTGGCAATGTTAATTTTACACGTGGCGGAAGAATACACAAGACGCACGCAAGTATATCTGAGCAGGGCTTTGTAAAGCGGTCAGTTTACCACGAACAGCCTATATTTAGGGGTAAGAAAATTTCGCGAGGTCATTTCGGGACGAGATAAGACGTCAAACACATATATAGTAAAATAACCTTCGCTATTGGATCACAGTTTATTAGAACCACCCGTAACGCCTCTGAGCCAATTGCAGATTTGAAAAGGAAACACCTTGCGAATCCCGTCACTGCCAGGTATGGTGCAACAGCCAATGAACAAACAGCTGAGGCTCCAGTATGGAAAGGACTGAGGAGTCTAGCCTACAGGTCGCTGAACTAGCGAAATTTTCCTATCCCTAGCTATACTACGTACTCAAGCTGCAGACTGATCAGTAACTGTTGAAACTCCGCTCGCCAATCAGCGGCCGGCAACCTACTCGCTAGCAGACAGCTGAGCCCATAGGGAACTTCTAGCCAACCAGACACAAGGCCCGTTCCTATAGTATAGCCTCGCCTCGCACAGCCAATCAGAGAATGGGTACGCGCACATCAAAGGAACTGATACGTTATTACATCCCTCATGTTTGTTGTCAAGTCTCTGCGATACTTGTTGAGACACTGTCACCGCCTGTATACATGATAGTGTTTTCCAGCTTGGCCTATCGCCGGGAAAATGCTACATGTTGGTTTTGATGACAGGTAACGTGAATATGGTATTTATGATCAATCGTGTGCCGTGGTGCTAGTAAGGGCCAGCGCTTTCAGCTTCGGACAACAGAAGCGACGTGGCCGGAGGCTTGTGTAGCTAGGAGTTTTGTTTGGTGATGTCAGCAGGCGAGTAACCGAGGAAAAAATACTGAAATTAAGAAAACTGTATATATAATGTGAAGGAATTCGACCGACAAACTTCGTGAGGTGATTCCTTATGCAAAATTAGATGGGATGTATAAAAGTGACAAAATTCTACCTAAATTCAATATTGAAGGAAATACGACCCCTCAAAATCGAGATTTTAAAACTGTATTTTTGCAAAATATGGGAAACAAAGTGGTATTAAACTACATTTCTCCGACTTTGCTTATGTTATCGGAATTTTCAACCTTAGAGCAAGCTCTCAATAACCCTCACCCAACCCACCGCCCCCCTCCCCCAAACTCCCACACTAGGAAATTAAACAACAGTGACGGCCACCCTCTTTTTGAAGACGAATTTTTTACCGCCAGAAATTCTGAACATTTTATACTGGTTTATTGAGTAGTATAACCTAACCAACAAAAACAATCTTCTTAATGCAACTGCCCAGGACCAACCGATCTAGTGTAAAATTGACACAAATCTCCGCTGCAGCAATACAGTGCCTAGCACTTGGGCAATACAACGTACATGAATGTGAGTTATGCTGCTGTGTGTACTGCAAAGACAATGACGGAGGACATGTTAAGCGCTTATTGTAAGCTGCTTGTTTGTTTCTGGCGACTGTCTGTGTGAGATCCCTTACAGGAAGTGTGGGCGCACAGCCAACTGTATATAAAGAAGTTTGCCACACATATTGAACACAATTAATAAACCAATAAATATTTACTGTTAAATTGCAAACTAATGTTTGTCCCTGTCTCACTGAATCTCTAGCTAAGCCCGCGTATGTCAGCTTTTATTGATGCAATGTAATCTTAAATATACTATCTCTGTGGCTACTGATAAGTGATAATTAGTATACTATAATTTCTATTTTTTATTATTACTTTCCCTTATATTCTACTCATAGTGTGTTTAAATTTGTGAGGTGTTCGGACCACACTAGGCCCCTTCCTAGCACACGTACCTGAGGGCTGCTACTCAGAATCTCACGAGGACTCGACAATCAGCGGCGAGATTTGCGTGACAGAACGTCCTTTCATTTCTTCGCCGTCCGCTTCCTATCCCCGTCTCACCCATTTCTCCAGCCCCTTCCTTCCGTCTCGGCACGATTCCCCCAGGGCTGGACCGGAAGAATGAGTCGGGAAAGATTCCACCGATGTTATTTGGCGGGAGTGGCTGGGCCATTGTTCGACGGGACAAAAGAATCCCGAGGACTGAGCAGAGAAGGGGGTTCATTTGGAGGCAGGAAGGATGGAAAAGAAAGTGTTGCCGTAGCCCCTCAAGTAGCTGCTGTTATTAGGGGTGCTGGGAGGGGTGAAGGTAGATTTCTCTCTCTAGTCCGCTCTCCGAAGAGGCCTCCGTGGTCCGACGGGGCAGATGTTGGCCGAGTAACAGAGGAAGACAGTGAAAGGGGGGCGATTTTGTGTGCCGGTCAGAGAAAGGGACAGGACTGCAGTGGCTGGTATGCGAAAATGTTGTTTTGGCCAGGCGGGCGGGCCGGGCCCCCTCGGGCTGTTACGTAAACTCTCTCCGCACCCCTTCCCCCCTCCTCCCCCAAAACAGAGCTCCTCCTCGACAGGGCCGCGTCCGCTCGCGAGGGAAAGAAAGTTGTTGCTCACTTTCAGTGTTTCACAGCGGTGGCCCGCAGGAAGGCCGCGCAGCTTCCTGCACCCCCTTCCGCTCCCTCCCCCGGGAACCGCCAACTAGTCACCGCCCCGCGGGTAGAGCGCGCGCAAAGCCGGCTCGTCGTTCACGGTTAACTGCACACTTCCGACCGGAACCAGCCGTTGAAAACAAAACTGCAGCCCACAACAAACATGCGCGAGGACTATGTTATAGACCTTTTGCGGTAATCTGAGGACTTCTTGAAGCCCTCTCATTTGTAATAATAGTCAACAAATATACTTTACTGTCGCATTAGACGCTAAATATCTAGTCCGGTGAAATATAAACACTGTGTTTATTACTTCAATGGTAATGTTTATTTTAAAAAGTGGTGGAAATCCGGGAGCGACTCCGCCGGGAATCGAGCCTGGTTTGCGTCGGTGAAAGGCGAGTAGTCTACCCACTTTACCCCCACGGCCCTTTTTGATGCGGGGGTGGCCATTCTCTGATTCGCTACGTGAGGCTTTGGGAAGGAGCCTTGTGTCTGATTGGGCCTACATGACATGTTACTGGCCAGCGACGCCATATTGCTAGCCAGTGTGTGCTATTGCTAGCCAGTGTGTGCGGCTCGAGTTCGCAGACTGAGGGACGGTTTCACCTCTGCATTCTGATGCCATATCTGCATTTATTTCAATGCAAACTGTGACGGCTATAACTTCAGCAGTATCAGCAGTGAATTATTAACACTTTCAGACCCACCTTAATTTACATTTTCAGGTGTTTCATACAAAGGGGAAAGTAACAGAACAGTGCTTTGAAAGTACTCAGCTAACGGTGGAAAATAAATTCAATTTATTGTGTTGTAGCCTTGTGTTACTCCCTTTCCTTCCTATTCCTCGGATTCTAATGCAGTGATCAACAATTTATTTTTATTTTTTTTCATTTCGTGGAACACTAATTAAACCTTGCGGTTTCTCGGTTTCCTGGCACATTAAATTTTTATTTAGGGTAAAATGTAAAATAGTGTTGCAAAGTAAGCGAACCACGTTATAATTCGTATGTTCAGAATAACATTTTACAACGGTTAACCATATATACACCACTGTTAGTAGAAAGACATTCCTTTTCATTTAGTCCACAGCAGAAAGAACGAACGACATAGTCTTGAGTTAAAAAGGCTGATCTACAATTAATTCCTAGGTCATAAGAGTCTAGGAAGTCGTAATAATATTCGCAATACAGTACGGAAAGCTATGTACAATACCTTGTTCATAACTCATTGTAAGAAAATGTAAAACAAAAGAGTTCAAGCCAGTGGGAAAACGATGATTGCTACTGTTAAAACCGTGGCTGTTTTATCAATCTAAAACGACTTCGTTTTTGTGTGTTGTTTTGTAGTTGTGGTTCCTTATTTGTGGTCTCGTCAGTGCTGGCAAGACTTGGATAAAGTTGTACTACTAGCATTCCACGACTCCGCGATACAAGTCTGTGACTCATGTTACGACCTACAACTTCTTCTGCGACTGCCATCGTGCCGGACGACGCCGCTGGTCGGCGGGTCTTCTCGGGGATCTCCCCCCCCCCCCCGCCCTTACATTCCGGCGCTGCTCCATTCTCACATCGCTTTACCCACTTCGGCTCCCAACGCCTCGCAAATCTCTCCATTCTCTCTCCTTTCTACGACCGCCACTGTAGAGCAGACTTGAGCTGTCCCTGATCGGTCGACCAGCGTAAAAGGGATAACGTTAATAAGTCCAGTCGAATAAATAAAAATTAAACAAATCTATCAGACCTTTCTGCATCAGCTGCCATTTTTCAACATACGCGGATACCGTTCACGAACTCCCCGGTATGCTAATCGCATGTGCCAGTCGAATTTCGGCCAGACACCCACGACATGCGCTGTTCTGCCTCGGGCTACGGACTGCACGGCTGGTAATGCGATGCAATGAAAAAGTACCGTGTTGCCAAACCCAAGAAAGCTATGCCCGCAAGGCCGCATCGATATCGGCTGAATGGAAGAGTTTCGAATGGATGGCGCCAGTGGAGAAACTTACACTCTGTCTGAAACTATTACGTATTAGTTCTGTCAGTTCCCTACAACAATTTAAACACCTATGTTTTATTCCCTAGATTGCAACGAGTTTATTAACATGGATCTCAAACTACCGGGAGATAACTGGCAAAGTTCGTATCACAGACAGTAAAAAAATTCCATGCGTTTCACGGGCAGATAAAATGTTCTCGTAGCAGTACAATATGTTTACGGCATACTGTAAAGTCACGGATTACTTAAGAGTGGAATGGACCCGCGCGTCCACGGTCAAGAAGCGAGGGAACGATAAGGGCGACACTAACACGCACCCCTAGCGCTCCATCGCTCCTACGCGCAAGGCGTGCAGTCTTTCTGTCGTCAAGCTGTACTGTGGCAATTATATATGTAACAGTGGGGTCTTATTACACGCTTTGAAAGCCCACATATTAAACTTCACTTGTATGTTTGTACTTTTCTCTTGCCGCTTAAAGAAACTGCGTAGGCAAGCTTAAAAAATTCAATATTTGACAATTTTCACGAATTTTTTTTCTCCGAGAATACTCTTAATATGACAGAAGTAAACAAAATAGGGGTATAGATAATTGTTTTTATATTTTCTGACAAAAATAGTCGTATTTGCAGAACATTTATTTACCGAGATACGCGTATTCGCGCAAACAACTATTTCACAAAAAACGCGATGGTCCACCCCACTCTTAAGAATACAAGAAATGTGACTTTAAAATAAACATAGCCGTAAATCTAAAAACGACACACGCAGCTGGAATTCAAAGGGAAATCTCATGGTTCGCAGAAAACACCTTAAAACCTCAGGCATGAAGTTAACAGCAGATCCACTGGCAACCCATGTACTCTCATTACATGCCTCATAATCTCAATGCGCGAGGCACTGAACTGTAGTGCAGTTTTTACATATGCAACTCACGAGAGTCTCAACTGTGACTGTATCACTTTATAATGTTATAATAAAGAGAAAAGTGTACTGCGCGTCCCTTGAAAACTTTTTATATCTTGCACTGGTGGTGTCGTATCTAAAAATTATTTTCAAAACGCCCGTTTCAACCATTTTCAGTTTCCAAAAATATACACATCGGAAACCGGAATATAAAACTGAAAATTGTCGTCGGATGTGGAACTTTTTAAAATTATATCCATAACGGGACATCTTTTACACGAGTAAAGCAGTTTTTGAAAAATACTTTTTTTTTCTGAAGATTTGCGAGCCTGTCTAAGTTTGGTAAGGTTCTGTTGGTGGTACTAATAACGCACGAAGAAATTTGGTTATCAAAGCACGAAAAAAATGGAAACAAGAAATAGCGGATACTCGAGGTATGCAGAGCTATGTTCAATGGCTAGTATCTGAGGACGTTTGGAACCGATGTCTCGAGTATTTCTTTGCTGGGTTGGGTAATCAGGAGAATTCGAAATAAATACGTTAACGTACCGTAAATTAGCCAAAGAAGACAATGAACACTTTTCACGGTTGAAACACTCTTCGGCTGGATACCCCACGCGGATTTTCACAGTGTTCAATCTGTAGGCGGAAATTCAAATTAGTCTTCACCAGAGCGCTGCTCACAAGTATTTACTCCAAGAGCCAGTAGTATATAATTTTCTTTTATTTGGCAACTTGTAAGATGCTGAGCACATTAATTACCGCCCTCAAGCATTCACCCACACAAGTATAAATCTCTTGCAATCATCGTTCAAGGTGTATTGTATTTGTACAGCCCAACAGTTCTACGGACAATGTCCTAGATTTTCAATAAAGTTTTAAAATAACGATTTTCCATTTTACTTTGGTAAATATAAAATTATGTGGAGATATTTTGTAAGCTCTGAAACAGGTTGAAACCTTAGGCAATGTAATGGTGATGAAGAAGAATGAAGGCTGAAATCGAACGCGGGTCCTACGGATTAGAGATAACAACGCTATCCAGTCCCCCACAGAGACGGTGTATAAATGGAATGTGTTTCTACAGCTAGCCTTGTTATGTATACGGTACCTGGAATCACTCCATTGTTCATGGAAAACTGGAGTCTTCACGCTATCTGAAAGCACTTTCGATACATCTCGTCTCAAGAGATGCATTTTCCATTGACTAATTTGACCTTTGATATACGATCGATAAGAAAATTGCCCGCGATTGAGGTGCCCATTTATCTTATGCACGTGCGCACGGAACATTCGGCAAATATAGCGTATTCACAGTTTCTTCAAACTTTTCGAATCAAAGCGTTGAAAAACCACCCCATGTATGACGTGCTTGGTTGTGTCCTAAATAGGTCACGTATCACATGCGTTTATACTCGTTTTAACATAATAATACTTCATTTTTAGAAATTGAACTTTGATTTATATTCTATCTATAAAATATAATATTTAATTTATAATAAATGCGAATAAAAACAAAGGATATAGGTGTGATGGTAATGTATAGTAAGAAATAGATTTTATGTAAAATATTATTACACTGAGTGCGCACGAATGCGGTGTGTTGTCCATTTTGTGTAATTTTCTAGACGCAGTTAATCTCTGTTTGCATGGGGAGGAAGAATATCCTGGAAGTAGAACTTTAGCAGGACTTCAGAATAGTTGTAAGTACCCGTGAATAGATTATACGCCCACATCAAAAGAACTGTGATGCCATTCCGTCTTTGTGTACGTATCTACTCTACGACACTGCCTCGTCATTACATCTCTGTGTATAACTCTACTATATGACAATGCCTCGTCATCACATCCAAGTAAGGACAGGATGTGCGACCGCATCCGATAAGGACGTGTATTTTATGGCGAATTTAGTCGGCCATCTACCTGGCGTGCGTACAGCGTTATAAGTAGACTGCAGCTGGCATAGTGTTGTAAAGTAAGGTCTACTGGTCAAAATATTTGACGTCCCTATAAATGTAGATTGTGTTCAAGCCGCCATCGTGAACACTAATTAATTCTAAACTGGTCAAATGAAGAATACATTTATCTTTACTAGCCAGTACTGTTAACCTAATGCTCTATGATGCTAGAATAATAATTTTTACCAGCTTCTAGTGCAAATATTTCACCAGAGTGACGTATTGTTTTAGTCTCAAACAAATGTGCAAATTTCCAGTGCAAGAAAAGTGTCGACAGCAATGCATCACTTTACCAAAATATTTATTCACGAAGTTCAAAAAAATTACTGCCTGGGTTCGTGTTTTCTTGGATTTTCTGCATTGACTGCATGAAACATGTAAATTTAAACTATCGTGTTTAGCATTAATTTATGTAACACGCCCTCTTAATCTTCTCAGTTTTATATTAAGAACCATCATAAATGATGAACATCGAGAGGCCAGTTTTATTCGTCATGAAAAGAGTAATACTTTTATTGAATTTTTTTTGTAGTTAATGTGAATACCTGCGAAAACTGTATAGGATCCTACAGTGAACTTCGTTACCAATTTTGCACCAGTAATTATTTATGGTCAGCGCTTCAAGTCCCATAGTTATACACAAGACGCCTCACACCAGTACACTGTAGGCAGCGGGGTTCGGGAGGTAGATATGCGTGCCAGTTTCAACCTTATCGCCACTTGATTTCGTGCTCAAAGAGTGGGAAACAGGACCAAGTAGAGAGTGCCTTAAGAGTGGCGTGGAAGCGAGTGAGCGATACGGGCGACACTAACACGCACTTGTAGCGCCTCATCGCTAGAGACCTGAACAATTATCGAGTGCAGCAATAACCTGCAGGCTAGACACTATAGTCTTATGTACAAATATGCCGACACCAATTGCCCATTGGTTGTACGCTGTCACGATGGAAGGCGACGATTGGGCCACCGTTCTCCAGAAGGTGTCAAAAACCGTGTGGACAAATGGCTAACGTTATATAAACACACGTGTTTTGAATTCTAGCTTGTCCCAAAAGTAATCCGCGAATTATTCAGGTCTCTACTCATCGCTCCTACGCGCAAGGCGTGCAATGTTTCCGTCGTAACGCTGTACTGTGTAAATTAGATCTGTAACAGTGGGATTTTATTACACGCGATGAAAGTCCACAGATTAATCTACTCCTGAATCTTTGTACTTTTCTCTCGTCGCTTAAGAAAATTGCATGCACAAGCATTCAAAATGCTATAATTGACAATTTTCACAAATTTTTTTCTCCACAAATACACTTAGTATGAATAAAGTAAAAAAAAAAAAAATAGGGGAATAAAATATAATTTTTTATATTTTCTGACAAAAACTTGTATTTTCAGAACATTTAATTTCCGAGATACGCGTATTCGCGTAAACAACTATTTCACAGGAAATGTTTCAGTCCATTCTACTTTTGGCCTGCCTACCAAGCCGGCAACCGAGAACTTCAAATGGGGAATAAATGTTAAACGAAATGCCTTCTCATTCCGCCAACTTTAAAGATAACTGTTTCAAACAGAAAATATTCTACGTGAACTTTCTTAAGGAATGGCGCTGCGTTAAAATATATCGCCGATTTTTTTTTGTTTTAATGTGTTTTTTTATAAAATGTAAATATTGACATTTACATATAGCAAAAAAAGATGGAGAAATATCTTTTTTTCCAAAACAATTATATGTTGAAACATTTTCTTAGAAAATCGCGTCGACAAGTTTTTTGTTTGAAAAAAATTATCTTTAAAATTGACGCAATGAGAAGGAATTTCGTTTAACACTGATTCGCCATTTGAAGTTCGCGGCTGCCGGCTTGGTAGGCAGGACCGTAAACATACGCCTCCAGTAAGAACCATGTAAGTTACAGCTGTACGTGTGATTGCCTATTAAGCGAGGCGATAGCAGCGTTGCAGTTCAGGGTTCAGTCAGGGAGTTTCACGTAGATATTTTTATAAAAGGTGTATAATATTGCCTGAAGTGGATAAAACGCGTTATCATTCGATGTTTCTTGTAGACTTGTACTACAAAACGTTCTGTTTTACACTCATCTGTAGTCTCAATTGGAAGTGTGTTGCCTATCTTCAAGAGTTTCGAGTATTCGTTCATAAAGTTAAGCGAGTTCTTCGAAAAACACTTGGTATAACACAAAACTACTATTGTTATACTTGCTATTACCTGATTATTAATAACCTATAGTAAAAACAAAAAGTTTTTAAGGGTGTCATTTACTGATCCCATAGTTGTAACTAAAAAAATGAGCACAGTATAAACTGAAGATTTTGTATGGAAAATGATTAATATTCTTATCGATTTAAATTTAATTTGAGTGTATTAAATTACATATGTCGTCATTACTTAATACTCCATAAATTATTTTTATCTTGTACATACCGCTTGTGCTACAATAAAGTGTAAAGTGTTTAGCTAAAGATATATAGTAAAAATATATTTTACAGCATAGCCTACTCGTTCGTGTAAAACAACCCGATTACGGGTCTAAACTACTACAAAAATATTCGGCCTGACACGAGGAACCGGTTTCACCAGCAAGGCTGTAAACATCGGAAAGAGGCACTTACTGCCAATCACAGACGAGAAATCGTGCTTGTTCTAATTCTTCGGTGACACGTGGCCTGGCGTCGTTCTAAGTAATCGCGAAGCTTCCAAACATTTTAATTTAAGGTTTTGAGTCTTACAAGAACTGTAAGGGAAATTATAAAACACAATTATGAGCAACTTTATCTCCGTTAAGAAACGATTTAAAAATAGGGTGCAGAACAAGATATACTTCAGCGATTCTCGGATACACAGGAACTGTTCGTGTCAGTTGTAACCGCGGTACTGCATCTAATACGCGTAAGTTTATATATATATATATATATATATATATATATATATATATATATATATATATATATATTATATATATATATGCCGTTCACGGTAAAATGAGCATTTTTGAAAGCCCTGCTTTTAAAATTTCCTTTTATACACATTGTGTATTCCCATTGCCATGGGCCTCATAACTTTATTCATGCTTCGGTCAAACGAAACTGAAGTTATTAAGAAAGTAAATACTTTACAAATATGCTCATTTTTACACTTGGATGCATAAAAGAAAACAGAAAGTGAAAGAATTAATTTTAAGTTATCACAAATGATTACCTAACACTTTTTATTCGACGTTAAGATATGGAAATACTTTCCATCCATCGTAACTAACTTTACTGGGCGAATGTCACTCAGTGCGCCCGTGAAAATATATGCAGGCAACAGTGACTTTTTTCTAAGGTTCATTTCTCAAGTGCTCACTTTATCGTGAACAGCCTTTAACACCAGATACTAGGAAAAGAAGGGGCGATTTTTTTGGCGTCACCCGCCAGTAACATGTTGGAATCCCATTCGCCAACCAGCACCCAGTAGTTACTAACTCGCCAGCTGGCGGTGCAGCCAATAGGGAGTCTGTCGCAGCACGCACTAGCCAGTCAGGCGCAAGGCCCGGGTTTGAAGCCTCGCGCAGCCAATCAGAGAGTAGCTACACCCACATCGAAGGAACAGTCACGTCATCTCGTCTGTTAGCAGCCGCGGTGGCGCAGCGTCTAGAGTGATCGCGTCCCGGGTTCGTATCCCAGGGAGTCACTCTCCCTTGGGAATGGCGCTAGGAGACGCCGCGGTGAACAGTAAGGCAGGATTTACAACAACCAGTCGCGTCCGTTCGTACGTCATCCGTCCCTCAATCACGTGACCAAAATCCAATAGAGGTGTCCATTAATTCTGCCCGTCCGTCAAAACATTAGCAAGCTTTAACTTTTGACGGACTGACGGATGAAACTGCAGCCTTCTAAACTTGCACGTTTTGTTACACGTTCATTCCGATTTCTTATAAACGCTGTAGCGTGTGGGAATTTTTTTGTATTTTGGCCTTCTTTTGTTTTCTTACGTTTGTTTATGTAGCTGTAAAATGCAATGACGTTGCATTTTTCCTAAATGTTTGTTGATAATTAGGTTTGGGAACATGAGTTCCCTGTGTGCAATATAAAAAGTATTAAAATCACACTTTAAAAAATTTAATATTGACTTATTTCCGTTATTTTCGTGTTGGTTACATGTATGCCAATCATTTTCGCTTTTATTGGAGGATATTTCTTTTCCGATTTCTAAACAATTTTGTTTGTGATAGTTTGCAGCAATAAAGTGACGACGGACGCATGAAGTCTTATTGTGAATCACTTAGCTGGGAGACGTACGAGTGTACTACGGACTGGCGGATGACAGACGGACGTGTCGGGCTATTGTATATCCTCCTTAAGGTCGAAGTAAAGCAACAGCCTATGGAGCACTGCACCTGACTATACAGTGTGAATAACTGACGAAAAAGTAGTACAGACACCATTAAAAACTTGTCAAAAAAGTGCGATTTATGCTGTATATGAAAAAAGAATGTATATATTTTCCAACATTATAAAATACTTTCTGGAGCTGCCTGTGCTTGGGTTCGAAGATGAATCTAAAATTGCTAGTATTTAGTACAGTTGAGCAAACACGCACAAACATACACAAAATATCTGCAAAAAATCGACATTGAAATACAAGAAAATGAAATTCATATCTACCACAAAAGGATTTATAAGCAACAGCAATAGTAATGCAGTCGATACAGTTTGTTGTCATCAATCACCACGAACTAAACACAATGCACCATCTGGCAAACGTGCATGTTGATATTACAACGTAATAAGTTTATGGACATTTTTGGGCATTCGCCATTGCAATGCAGATGACTGTCATGGAAAAAACAAGACTATTTTCAATTACAGACATCTGCTTCGCAATGGCGAATGTTCAAAAATCTTCATCTAGTCAATCACCCCCATTGTCACATTCATTCAAAGATCACAAGATAATTAGTACTAAAAAAAGTAAACGAATTTTGGGCTTTTCATTACCAAAATTGATGTAAGTGTAATTTGTACGATGTTAACATAAAAACTGAAATTTTCGAAAGTAAACTGACGTATGATAAAAGCATTGTATACCCGAAAGAATAAATAAAGGTGTGTCCATTTAGCTTAGAACTGCCTAAACCATACTTCATATGCCGTTATGCGGCCCCGGACATAGACAGATAGTACATTGTATCCACTCGCCGGTGGTCTATTCAACTGAACTCTCAACGGGCAACATTTCGCTGTTCTAAATCGCTGGTTCAGCTGTAGGCGGTGAAAGCACTGGTTGCCGACAACATGGCTTTCGTATAGATCACTCTACAATATCTTTATTACATTTTACAATTTTAAAGGCCTTGGAAAATATTTTATCAACCTTATTCAGTTCTTTAGACCCATATCCGTAAACGATATCGTATTCTCTGAATTATTTATACAGAAACTGAATAACTTACATCATAATACGTAAATAAATTACAGGGTGGAAGGGATACATGTTTCGTCGTTTTGAAATGTCATGTACGAGCGAAAATTTCGACCCTAAGGCATATTGTTATTGTTCAAAATATTTTATGAGAAAATTTTATTTGATGAAAGGCCAATGTATTTATGTTGGGTAGTGCTGCACATAATGCCCATTCGTCTTCTTCGTTTTATTTTTCTTTCCGTGGTAAAACTAGTTAATCGTATCGTCAGGTTCGTCCCCGCTGTTAAAAGCAATGACTTAACAAGCTTGCCAATAGTTTTAAAATAAATTCAGCAGCTTTCGCGCTGTTTTCCGGACCACGTGTACTGATGACGTATCAGCTAACGAGTGCACAGTCACAAGTGAGAGTAAAGAAAGTTGTAGTGGACTTGAGATAACCCGGCCTCTTGTTCTGCTACCTCGTGTAAGTACTCAAGAGCAACTCTGGTGACTGATAAAGGCCTACTATTTATATGGCAAGTGCTTGAGCTTTGAATTTATATTGGCGGATAATTTTCCTTGAATATTTTGATTGCTAATTACAGTGTTCCTTGTGCTAGAAATCTGCTCCGAAAATGTAAAGTCTGTGTCGTTAAAATTCATATATTTTTGTATGCATATACGTGGGCATTTATCTATTCAAATAGATTTCTGATATTCTCCTTAATATTGGACAAAATTTTCATTAATATTTGTTAAATAGCTAAGCAAATATTTTATATATATTTTTTTAATTTGAAAAAAGTTTGTCACGATGTGTAGATTATTTGGACTGTTGTCATATTTGTATAACTATCGTTTAGTTTAAAACTATACGACCTATTTATAAATGTTGAAACTAACTTACGTATATGTTAAAGACATTCTGTAATGTCTAGGTTTAAAATTTAGTTTTATATCGGCAGTAAATCATCCACGCCCTATACATCTACTGGAAAAGCAAGCGGGTTCTATGAACTATGTGGATAGAATCTACAGAAGTGTAACTTCGGTAACTAGCGCGGTTTGATAGAGGACTATTCTTCAGTCTATATTTGCGCTTTGGTTAGCCACTGACTAATAATCTTCCAATTTTCGATATTTCTTCTGACGAAACCGGTAGCAACCGTACAAATATGCTTTTAGCTTCATGGGAAAGCAAATACTATTAGATTAATTTATCACAATCGTTCTCGGCCTCTCAAGGTAGAGGAAAAAAATTTTGTCAGGATGGTGAAATTAAATCAATGCGAATAATAGTTGTGTATTTCATCTGGCTAATTTTAAGGCGTGGCTGGCGATTCTCATATGGGTATCGCACATGTCTCTGTGTGTCTCAGTTCCGGACAAATAATAACGAAGGCCATTGATTTCGGACATCTCTATCCTCGTTTTCGGTTACCACTTGTATACCAGCACACGAGTGTCGTTATTTCAGTTTGCGTTACGACGTGGTTTACCTCTGCTTGCCGGCAATATCTCTACGAGTGCCTATCTGCACACGTCAGTAGAAAGAAAAGGGACATTCTGGGGGAATATGTAAGGCTGGGGAGCCGGGAAGCCGAACTCCAGTCTCTCCAGTTGGTGTCCTTGACCTTAACCTTAGTCCATCATCTTGGATGACCGTTTAAAATTTCTCATTTGTTACTCAAAATTTCCTGAATTTCCCTCGGAAAACGTAAAAATTCCAAGAATTTCGCTCTAAATTTCCTAAATTTCCCTTCGAACCAGTAAAATTTTCCCTCTAATTTTATTTTTGTTGCTCTGTTATTCCGTCCATGCATCGGGCCATCTTGATTAACTTGAAAATACCCACCAGCTAATTCCACTCTTGAAAAGTACACACCCCACGATTACCAAGGAGTGACATTTGCATAGTTCGGCTTGATGCGGCTGAAGTTGTGCAAACACCAGTCGTACTGTGCAATCAGCCACCGCATGTAGACACTCTTCATGGGTATTTTTGGTGTTACTCTAGGGAAATTGAGGTAATTTTTTTGGAAAAATTACAACCGGTTGATTTATTCGCATTACATTCATTTTGCATCAACATGGTGTTACTCTTTGTGGGTAACTGAGTCCAGACATCAGGCTGGGGGGACGGACGCCATCTTTGTTTCTGGCTACTATCTTGGATTTCGATTTTCTCATACTCTATCATTCATTCTTGGCATCCGCCATATTATATTTCGATTTTCTTATACTCTGTCATTCCTTCTCTTCACCATCCATCTTGGAATATCTTTAAAGACTTTTATGTATTTAAATTTGTCTTAATTTTTTTATAAATATAGCCCCATTAAATACTTTTAAACTTACCACAGCAAGTCTCGACAAGTCGATCACAACATCACACAGTGACCAGAGCCAGGGATTCGTCAATCCTTTTGTCCTCTCATTCTACTTGGACATCAACTATCTTGTATTTCTAAACTTTTTTCATGTATTAATTTTTTTCTTTTCCTTCCTCGCCTCTGACCTACACATAGAATGTTAGTTATTATTTATAACAATAATAAAGACATTAGTAACCTAACTAACCCTCGCCCTAAGTCAGTACTCAACAATACAAAGCCTAATGTTAATTGCTTTTTCCTGAAGCAATTTGCGTTCAGAGGCCTTCTAAAATATTACGTTGGGCCGAATTTGACAATTACATCGAAAGATGTTTGCTCGTTCCTGTCAAATATTAAACATGATATAACAAACCAACTTATCGAAGAGATAGAAAGATATCGTGATATAAAATATAATTTGTGGCTAGACTAAAGCTATATACAAAACCAGAGGCCCGTGATGATGAATATCCCCCCAAGGACTTCATGACATATAATGTAGGTGTGTATAATTCGACGAATTAGAGAACACCGCTGATAACACTATACTCAAGTAATGCCAAAAGTAAGAAGAAATGATTACCAAGGGTTTGGGTTGGAAACTGACTTCAGTAAATCATTTAGAACAGAGAACAACTGGACTATATCCGCTTGGCACATTCACAAACTCTGAATTTTCCTTGTGACCTGTTTACAGACAATTATAACATACAATATGTGTAATTGTTGTAAGCTCAGCTGTTATACACTTGGAATAATTTGTGTTGATTGATGGATTAATTGAATATCACTTGTAATGTAAAACAAAAAAAACTATTGTTTGATAACTAATAATATCAAACACTCTGTATGTGTGCATGCTCGTAAGAGAGCTGGCATACTTCTCTTCAGTTTCTCGTATATAAACCTAGTTTCAGGAGCGCCGTCTGGCTGGAGGAATTGTCCTAGTTCTAGTAGCGCAAGATTGGATAATGATGATCCAGGAATTTATATGGCATGTCCCATCGCCTCTACTAGGAGGGCACTGAACTGATTTGTATTCCTCCTGTCAACCTGTGTAGGACTTTAAAAGTGAACCTGCTATTAGAGAATTAATATAAAAAGATACCGAATAACGGTTTATTGTTTGCGCTGAATACTGTAACATAGTGAATAATATTACTTTATGGAATATATAGAATACAGGATGTTGCAATATTGCATGTCAATGCTTCGGGGGAACATTTCTCACTTCTGGAGGATGAAAAAATGTTATATGCACATAGGTCCACAAACGCTTCGTTTCTTCGCTACAGCCCGTAATACATAACGTACAGCGCATCATGGTACTATGGAATACCATCGCAGCGTTCGTTTGCATGATACACTACACCTCACACTAAGATACTACTACTAGAACAGTAGGAACTGCAGAAGATGTAGTTACACATGTGTGAAGGCTTATCGTCGGCACTAAAGGAAATGTTCAAAATGCCCTCCATCAGCACGAACACATGCATCAACCCGCCGTTGTATGGACACCCGGATACGTTGATGAATCCCTGGAAAAGTCTTGATTGTTTCGCATATGGTTACGGAGGGTGCCTAAATCGTTCACTGAGGTTGCATACACAAGTGCCTTCAAATGTCTCCACAAATAAAAGTCTAGTGGATTCAAATCAGGGCTCCTCGGGGGCTGGTATGGGACTGCCAATTACAGCTACGATGGCATTCCACAGCTCCATAATCCAGACTGCAAGCCATACACTGTGCGTTATGTATTACGGGCTGTAGCGAAGAAACGAAGCGTTTGCGGATCTATGTGCATATAACATTTTTTCATCCTCCAGAAGTGAGAAATGTTCCCCGAAGTATTGACATGCAATATTGCAACATCCTGTATATTTGTGTAGAGTTGTAAATAAATCAGTTAAATTCTACTTTTGAAGACGTCCATTCTTTCTGAACGTGGCACGCCCAGTGTACTGCGACTACTGAAGAGCAGGCGGAAAATAATCCAACACCACTCTCTAGTGTCGTTAGAAGTCGGCCGTTGAACCACGGTTCAGTCTCCCATGTGTCAACAGGGAGAAACAGGTATTGGAAAAAGCAAACACGACCATACCTTGCTGGCGCTCGCTGGTTTCATGTCCGCTTGTTGCGAACATACCCCTCTTGCACAATCAACCACCTGCCCACAGACGTAAACTTTGGGGTGGCGTCTGTTTGGTTATTTCTCTGCACACAGACCTGCCCCCCCCCCCCTTGCACTCCTCGAGCAACCACCAGAAGCACGATCCACGCAGCACATATCCGAGCAAAAATCAATCTCGCTATAGGCTGTTCTCGGTAAAGTGAGCACTTTTGAGGCCGTAGTTACTTTTTCCTTTAAGCCATTTCTAATCCTTAAACCATTTTATGAAAATAAATATTGCCAATGTAAGTAGTAAACACAGTGGGTAGGCCTATATGTTACCGCACCCTGAAGTTTACGTCTAAGGCTAAAATAAAGTATACTTATTGACAATTATTCCAAATGAGTGGATTTTAAAAAGTGCTCACTTTACCGTAAATAGCCTATACTTTATGTTTACAGTGGATATTATTCATTTCATGCATGGTACATACGTAATTTACAGCAAGGGGGGAAAATCCGTCTTGTTTTTGAGACATACGGATAAAATAAACGAAATATATGGGACACTGAAATGTTTTTATGCCTAACAGAGTTTATGATGTGTTTTAAAAATATTGTTTCACGAAAATTCAGTGTTAACAAACAGAAAACGGTTATCACTAGAGCTTTCGCGAAAAAATTTGAGTACACGGTAAACTTCAATGTTATAAGCAACCAACGATAGTTTGTCTACTGCCATTGGTTGCTGTCTGCTTGAGAAGGCGTTTTCATATTTGACTGAGCCACTCAGAATTCAGGAACATCGGCGCGGCGTCTACATAATTCGTATACAGACAGTTAACACGTGTCAAAAAGGAATTCAACCAACCAATCAAGATAGGTAAACGAACTTATAGTGTTTCGAAGTATAACTTGTCTTGCAATTTTTTCGCGAAATTTCACTACCCCTAGTCATCACTAAAAATTTAACGCACTTTTGAACAAAACTCTTTTTTCTACTGAAGGCCTACTCACTGCCTGACAAGCCGAGGTGGGCAGCAGAATTTGTCGCATTCTGTTCCACTAGTTATAAATACTCACTACAAAGTGAAGAAACGAGCACCCACTATCAACCCAGTGGAGTTGACGACCCAGTTGATGGATTATAGGTGGAGGGGCAACCGAGCCCCTTGCACCTACGTTATTTAATTGTAGGGCGATTTTAATATCTGTATATTACTCTAGACTTGTCTTAAAATAAGTAAATGGCAAACAAATATAATGTGTATAGGAAATATATTAATTGACATATTTTAATAAAGCAAACAAATGAGTTTTTTGTTTTGAAATAAACTTTTTATATAAATTTTAAGCCTATTAAAAAAAAAGGCACGAACAATGCATTTATAGATAATATTATAGTTATATTACATAACAAGATACACATTTTTACGAAGCTCGCAGAACCGATGTTCAATTGTCTGAACTCTGACTTTACAATATTTGTATTGTGTATTGGTGGTTTCGTCAGAGGAAAGGAAACGTAAAGTCAAATGCTAAAGTTTTCTAATATGTAAGAATCTTTATTCTGATCATGTAACGAACAAAACGAGATTTCTTATGGAAGAGTTTGGAATAGGCAAAATTTCCGCCTCCAGGTGCGCATGTGTTCCATAACGTAACTTTTAATTAAAGTTTTAAGCTACATAAATTATGAAAGAGAAATATTTTACTTTGTTACGAAGTTATTTTATATTTAATTTATGATTATTTCAATTGTCCTGTTTTTTAACATAGAAAATAAAGAATATCCGGTATCTTGCCGACATTAACGCTTACCTAGTGGTCAAAATGTTTCCTTTGCCAAACTTTTAACATTGATCTTCCCGACCTGCAGTAGAAGTAACATTAGTTCGAATAACAGATAAGTAGAGACCTGCCAAATTCGGGTTATTATTTGGGGGCATGTTAAACTTTGAAACTCATGTACCTTTGCAATACTTTTGTCATTGGACCATAATTTATGTGTCACACCCTGGGTGACTCTGCACCAATAAAGGAACACTTAGCAATTGTGTGCCCCAATCACGTGTAGTTCGGTCAGAGAGGGAGTGACTTCACATCTATGCAGCAGCCAATGGAGAAACGACGCTGGCTCTAGCGCCTGCAGTACAGTGAAGTCCAGCCTGATGCCAAATAATAACACGAATTTCGCATGCCCTTACAGATAAGCAGTAGAGATGCTTGTTGGCTCCGAGTTGCGCTCATATTCGCTTGTTCGGCTCAGACACTAAAGAAACGACTTATGTAGATGCCAGCTCCTCGCTAAGACAAAAAAAAATTGCAGTGCAAACAGAACTTTCAAAACAAACAGAGCTTGCGCAAAGTACGCTCAAATATTTCCCGACTACCTGCGTCATCACTGTAAATGTTTTGTCTCGGAATATTTCCTTTTGTGTGCAAGAAACATTCTTGTGAATATTTATTTCCAGTAAACATGATTTTTTTTGGTAGTTCTTAAAATTTAACATATAGGCTAAAAAGGGTAGCCAGTTCCCAGGATACCTATAAATATCACATGAAACCATTTAATAATCCCATTGTTAATAACATAAAATATTTTTATTTGCAGTTTTAGTACATAAACCACATAAAAAACGTGTCACCTTATTGTAAACCAGGGATGCCTGACACAACTTAACAATAGTGATGCAGAATTTCGGCAATAATTCTTTGGGATAGTGAATAATCTGAAAATGGAAACAAAAATATTACAATAAAATCTTTCCTTTATATTGTTTTAAAAAACGAATGCATTAAAAGTTCTACTCTTTTAACGACCGCAGTTACTCTTAATTCGTCTGATTGCAATGTGTTCCGTAGTTTGTAATGAGATCTTCCTCGGTATCTAAGCCAACATTACAACACTGCTATAAGCTGTTCACGGTCAACTGAGTACTTTTGAAAGCCTTGCTTAAGACCTACTTATATACACGTTGTGAAAAAAATTAATGTAAAATTAACACTGGCAACGTCATCACTTTATTCACGCGTCGGCCAAGTGAACTGGGAAATTAATACAAAAATAAACATTTTAAAAATCTGCTAATGTTCACACTTAGATTCATTAGAAAATCAGAAAGTGTTATGAAAAAATTTCAGTTATCACAATTGGTTACTTGACACTTTTAATTCACCGTTAAGACATGGAACTACTTTCCTCCCATCATTACCAACTTTACTGGGCGCAAGTCACTCGGTGCGCCCGTTAAAATATATGCAGGTAGGAGCAGTGATTTTCTTCAAAGATTGATTTCAAAAGTGCTCACTTAATTGTGAGCAGCCTTTATCTACTTCGTGACGCGCAACTTTAAACAATAGTTAGCTAATGCTGTGCTCCGCTGCAATTCTCACGTACGAACTGTTTCCACGGTCAGCTCATTGTTGGTTATCTATTGTCAGTGCAAGCAGTTCACATCGTGGGCAGATGAGTGCAAGAACGTAACTTACTAAGGAACAATATTACTGGCGCTGATATGCTTCGTACATTAATAAAAGGCCAGAACTCTCAACCGAAAATTGCCGATCTCCCGTGGCGCAGTTGGCAGGTGCGCCGCTGGGCTGGGGTGAGGGAGGCTCTGGGTTCGAATCCCAGGTAAGGCATGGGTGTTAATTCAAGTTAGGTCTTAGGTTCGTTTGTAAGCCGTCCCCTGATAAGCCCTCAGGTATACCACTGGGGGACGTTAATAAGCCATTTACAATCCAATCAATTTCCAGCAAACATAACCTGTCAGAAAAAGTGTCGGCCCGATACCAACACTTTCGGCAACTTTCGTTTATATGCAAGGCTATAGTCACTTGATAAAGGCATTGTGTCCTTTTTGAGACAGAGTGTTAGCCGTCACGATAAAGACAAAAAGGTCCGGTGTATCATTTAGGATAACAGATGAATATCGCCGAAATTATGTAGGCATGATATCTCACAGCAATCATGTTGCCAGCATCTAAAAAAACGATTCTGAGCCAATTCCGATACCTGTCTTGTCAGTCAAGATTGCAAACATTTTATTTATTCCAGCGCAGAAATGTTTTTGAGACAATTACTAGTGACGTGCTTGTTAATGCAACACATTTACCATTTTTAATTTAATAAAAAAGTATTACAAACTGGTTAAAGAGAGTATAGAAACATCTCTAATCACTTGTTTACAAATAAGTTTTCTAACCTAAAACCCAAACCACGTCATTTTTGCTAGACGTGTTGGTACATAAGCAGTTCAATGTTGGAACACGGAGATTAGTTGTGTGCAGCCAACGAGGTCGGTCTACCTCATCTTTAGTTTGTGGGGCTGGCAGGCGACATGCGAGAGAGCAGGATGGCGCCACCTCGACGAGCCAGCCCGGCTGTTTTGAAAACACCCCCGCCAGGGAAAGGTATTGAGGCCGGAGTCGGTGCTATATAAGTCTGGGGCGATGGCGGCTCGCGGCCATCTTGAATCCAGCCGCCAGAAGGACGACTCCCGGAGAGGACCACCAGGTCTGTGGTCCGGCTTCGACTCCAGACTGCAGCCACCGTCGGGGAGGTCTACACGTGGACGTCGACGCTATAACCAGGGTAAATATACTCCCAGTAGGGCGCCCTAGGTCGCGACGTATTGGGGATATTCTTGGCATAACTTGAACCCAATCAGAGGTAGTGAGCACCTTAAATATCCTAACTCTAGTCTTGCTGTATGCGAGCTTGGTACTGATTATACTGCTTGTAAAGCAACGCCATGGGCGATTCATGAAATAAACTGTACAGTTGCTGTTAGTTAAATAAACGTAGTGTTTTGTATGCTGGAGTGCTCTATCATTCCAGTTACTACCACCCCCCTTAGTGAGTGACCTGATCCTCTCAGGACAGGCCACAGCACTAGCAAAGGATAAAAGAATATATGTTTATTGGATCTACAAAAACGCATAACCCACATTTATAATATATGTAAAGACGAAGGGTAGGCCTACATACTGATTTACGAAAATGTAGAATTTTTCATTTATATAACGTAATCCCGATTAAGGTAATGTAGTGCTGTATATATTTATGTAGTACCTCAATTAGTACATCCCATTTATGTACACTACACAAATTATTTATAAACTGTCCTTAACTGTTTTGTGTTCCTGTCTATAAATTATAGTTACATTTAAATTGATATTTAACTATGTTTAACATAACATAGACCTACATAAATTTCCTGAGTGTCATGTAAATTCGTTCATTATATTTGTTTCTTGGTAATAGAGTTATGGCAGTTTCTATGTCACCCTGTCACACTGATGGCTGCTACATTTTTCCAATACATATAGTACACTAAAGTACATAATTACATGGGTATATTATATTGTTATATTTTCATCCAATGGCTATAATATTTTTGCCAGGTACCATAAAGACTGTATTTGTTGTGACTTTGTGTGGGTAGTGAAGAACTCGTTACTCTTTGTGAAATAGATTTTTTGTTCATGTGCAAAAATTCTAAAATAAGGTCATTTGATGCCACAAAATTAATAACTTTATATTTGTACCAAACATTATTCAAGTTGTACGCATTGTATTTAATGGCATTTTTCTCGAATTAAAAAAGTTTGCACTTTATATTTTTCGTGTCAAACACAAAAATTTTCTGTCTTACTGAAGCTGCAATAACAAATAATAACTAAATTGTACAAATGAAACATTTACAGCATAAACTAATGCCATGGGCTACTGATTGATGTATATGTAATCACTAAATAACACTTCACATATATTTTAAAAAACGTTAAATATACGCAAAAAAATTATTTATTCTTGACAATTTCTTTTAATATATATGGCTTGTTATTTGATATATATATATATATACACATACACACATTTATATATATATGTGTGTGTGTGTGTGTGTATGTGTGGTGTGTGCGCGCGTGTGTGTCACGTGATAACCCATGGCAATTGTTTCCTTTGAAATTCTTTCTCATTTGTACATACAACCATCTGACATATATAATAAAAATTACGAAAAACTATTTTATTTGCAGGTCTCAGAAGAAACAAATGTTACATAATCCGTGTTTTAAAATTATTTGTTATATTTCCATGGGATTTATATATTTATTAATAATGATTTAAGTCATGATATAGCAAAACTACTGTATGGAATCAGGAGCTGATTCCGTGGAGTGTAGGTCAGCATACTTGGACTGTTAACTCGAGGTTCTCAGGATCATGTACCGCACTCAGCAAGCAAAATATTTTAATATCATATGATGTGTTGAAGAGCAAATGAAATTTATATATGTAAAGAATAAATGGCACAATTGCGACATCAAACCCGGCAAAGACCCGGTATCGTGGCGACATCCAGCCGTCGCAGGCCCGACAACCATATGAGTATACATTTTGTGCCTTATCATTTCCAATCCAGGATATTTCGGACACAGTCGGCAAACAGTTAGCCGACAGTCCATATTTATATCGGCCCACTTCCGGCATAGGACAGCGGGCCGGAATAAACTGACCGAAGTTAGTAGGCTAGCTTTCACCTGCCAGATTCTGGCCCCTACATTCCGTTTTTACGGGATTGAAAACTGTTTTATATACGATACTCCTAGGGGGCCACGGTGGTAAAGAGGTTAGCCTGCTCGCCTCCCACCAAGGCTATCAGGGTTCAATCCCCGGCCGGGCTTTCTCCGGACTTTCGCATGTGGGAATCGTGCCGGACGATGCCGTTGGTCAGCGGGTTTTCTCGGGGATCTCCCGTTTCCCCCATCCTTTCATTCCGGCGCTGTTCCATACTCACCTCAACCACCCTCATCGACTCTCAAGATCTCGCTGTTGGCAGCCGGTCATTTCTCTTCACCCATCTCTTTCCATTCACGTGCCCAAATTAATGTTGCCTATAAGAAACTACTCGATGCCCACTGTTAAAATGCATTTTATTACCTTAGTCTATTATTTCAATTATATTAACCTACAAATTTTAAAGTTAAGCTTAATAACAGTTACAATGGCTCGTAAAACGGCTCAACTGAAATAAACATTTTCAAAGGGATAGATTATTTAAATTTTGTAAAATATACATTGTTGGCTAGGCACATAATTCGGAATATACTTATCTGTAAAATAATATATTTATCTGTTAGCCATAAAGTTTAGTAAGAGTATGGTGCTATCGAAACTACTGTTTCGTCAGAATTTGTCAAACAAATGAAAAACGTGTGATAGTTAGAGGGGGAGGGGAAGTAACCATTTTTTTCTCAGGTTTGTATTTGAACGTTGTTACAAACTGCGCGGCTGTGACATACTCTTGCAAGTAAACTTGATTCACACCACATTAACTTTCAAATAAAAACCAAACCGATGGCAGCCATGCAGTGAATGTTGACACTCACGCCACAGCAGAAAGGTAGAAGCCTATATATTTCTCAGCCAAGTAGGCCGGGCGGTAATTGACTGCTGACAGCCCGGAAAGGCGAGCCGTTGCGGCTTTGTGGTTATTTATTACCGACTTTTATTTCTGAAAGTGAGGTGTTAGTGATGTTTCCGATAGCGGACTTCTTAGACCAACCACGGAACCATCTCTTTATCTTCATCGATCGCGTGCTGGAGGCAAATATAATAGATTACGGGAGTGGTCGGAAATGTCATGCGTGTACGGTCAAATGCACAGTGTTGCCAGATGGCTGAACAAAATTACCCCCAAATTGGATGAAAAATCTCCCCAAAAAAACCTTTTCTGGAAAAAATCCCCCCAAATGATTTTGTGAACGCTATATTATTTTTAATTGCACTTAAATTATACATTATGGCTTAATCCTTGATACATATGTATGGATTATGCAGTTTTTAACTGCCGGATATTAAAACTATACCAACATAGACATTTCTAGAAAGGAAAACACTTAAAAAGTAACAGAAAAATATTGAATGTGTTCTGTCTATCAGTTTGGCATAAATTAGACAAAAATACGTAATTTCAACATATTTAAATAAAAGAAAATAATTACAATGTGCCAATGAGTGAGCAATAATTACAATCACACTAAGTTGTCTAACTTAAAATTAGAAAAATTTCTACTGATGTTAATGGTATACATAAATTGGCGTAACATCACAAACTAGTAATTTCTACATGTTATCATTTGTACTGTTGGAGAGTGTAGCCATGAGTGCATCGTTGCCTATGACATAGCCTTAAGCTTTTGTTTAATGAGTCAATGTTCTTTTATTCAGAAATGATAATCGATGATATAGTTGTTTATGTAACAGCAAAACATAATTATGAGTAATCGTTAAAGTAGTAAGCAAAACCCTCGAAAACCCCAATGCGCATTTCAAAATGCCCCCAAAGATTTCATCCCCCCAAAAATTCTCCCAAGAGCAAAAAACGCCCCAAATTGGGGGGAGGGGGCAATCTGGCACCACTGCAAATTCACCATCACAGACTACATGGTGTGACGGTTCATTTGAAGCGGACACAGCCGTTCTCTGATTGGTTGCGGCAGGCTCTGAGAACGGACCTTGCGCCTGATTGGTTAATGATTAGTAAATAGCTAGAGCTAACGTAAATTTCGTGACTTCTTTTGGCAGCAGCCTGGACGACTCATGCCCGGTTGCACCAACATCTTCCGAGATCCGAGATCGAATGATCCTAGTTCCGAACCAGAATCCAGTTTAATCTTGGTTCCAATGTAAAAGTGTTGCACCAACGAAATTTAATGATTCAGGATCTTCGATTCGTCGATCTTGGTTCTAAAGTGAGAGATCGATATCAAGTATGAGACAAATTTTGCTATTGGATCGTAATATATGACGTCATGGAAGTAGGCGTATTTTTTACTGTAGATAGAACTAGATGTGCGAAGTTTGATCTGTTTTAAGTGAATTATTGTTGTACGAATTTTACTGAATAATATTCAGGTGCGTATAATGTATTTTTAATTTCCCAAGAAAACAATCGAACATAGTTCTATCTGTTGGCGTATTTTCAAACTACATTTGTCGACGATGGCTGCTGATCTCGGATCGAGATTCTGAACCGCCAATTTAGGCGGTTCAAAATGTACTTAATTTCGATCTCCAGACCAACTCTGAACTCGAATGGTGCAACAGTTTTCTATGTCGATCTTAGATCCGATCTCGGATAGGGTTTCGAACCACGATGGTGCAACAGGACATCAGTCGTTCACGTACTCGAACCACAGTCGCGTGCATTAAGTTTGTCTGGGGCTCGACCTGCGTCGCAGTGTGTTTGAAAAACAGTTTTTTTTTCACGAAACTATTAAACGAGCTTCCAGTATGTTTACCTACGGCTACGATAACACAGCATACCCCAGACGAGGACGAAATGGTACTTCAAAGTTACCACGCATGCTGTAAATATTATTTTGGAGCCCTCTAACACAGTTAAAAGCGGATTTTTCAGACTGCCGTATCTTAAAACATACGAGCGGGACACGAGCCAAACTACGATATAGACTGTTCACGTTAAAATTAGCACTTTTGAAAGCCCTGCTTAAGATCTACTTGTATGCACGTTGTATATTTTCCTCCTTATGTAAAATTAACATCACCATGGGCCTCATCAACTTATCCATGCGTTGGTCAAGCGAAATGTGAAATTATTAAGAAAGTAACTACTTTACGAATCGGCTCATTTTAACACTTAGAAGCATTAAAAAAACACAAAACGAAATAAGTAGTTTTAAGTTATGACAAAAGGTTACCTAACACTTTTTATTCGTAGTTATGATATGGAACTACTTTCCATATATCGGTGCCAGCTTTACTGGGCGAATGTCACTTAGTGTACCCATTAAAATATATGCATGCAGAGGCAGTAACTTTTTTTTTCACATAATGCGGAGTAATAGACAACGTGTAACCAAGTAAATCTTAAGCAGGGCTTTCGAAAGTGCTCATTTTACTGTGAACAGTCTATACTACGTTGTAAAACGTTAGTTACTGGCCGGCTCTCTACCAATATACTGCCGACTTGGAACTGGCAGAATAAAATGTTCTCTCCTGCCTATAATAATGTACAACCCATCCTGTTCATTTGAGAAATTGGCACTTTTGAGTGTCGCAGACGTAATATGACGTCGCAGAGAACCCTATGAAAATTGCTGGCTGGTGAAGTAATATTTGTTCGCCCGTGCGTGTCTTCAAACAACACGGAAGTCACAATACTATGGCAACTGCTTACGTCGGTAGAACTTAAAGTGTTAAAAATCCTAATGTTACCAATTAAATTAAAAACGGAAAGAAATGGCACACGTTATAGTTGCATATTTTTGGAAAAGAAATATAAACGGTCTAGAAGCAGGACGATGTCAGTTAAAACTCTGGACTCCATGAGTTTTCTTTACGATTTTATCTTTAATTGCGTTCAATTGCACAATATAAACAGCGACTATTCAAAATATGTTTATTCGTCGTGATAATTCCGCTGAATTCAATAAAAACAAAATTTAATAAGCCGCACTCAATTGGTTGTCACTTGTTTAATTAATGAGGTTGTTTCACTGAAAACACCAGTGGTTTTCCGCCGATTCTAAGTGGAGCCACTTTCACAGACTCAAGTAGTTTAGTTTCACTGCGAAACAGTGGTTTTCCTCTGATTCAAATTTACAGTGTAGTTCTTGAAGTCTAGCATGCCAAAGAAAAATGGGGTTTGGCTGTGTTGCGGACACGGCCGTTTGTTTTGCGCGAATACGTCAACGTTGACGCGCTCCGACGCCTTGTTTTTTTTTTTTTTTTTTTTTTTTTTTACGTTCCCGGCACCGCTTAACTCGATCATATGGGGTTCGAAGGTATCACTGGATTGCTTTTGAGATGCTCTTTCCAACCGTATATGATTTCTGTATTTCGACTTGGCTTTTTGTCTAGTATATGTCGAAAATGTGTTAAGTTTTCTTAAATTTTTATATTAAACGCATACAATTTCATCATAACCACGCCACACAAATTTTTTTTATACACGTAATCGATTGATCTTGACGAGAGCTGTCGATTGAAACCTAAACGAACGTCGTAGCTTCTCCTAGTCAAAAGTTATACTACGCGGAAGTTATGAGACGCGGCGAAACGAACTCAAAATTGTGCCCCCCCCCCCCCCTCACTTTTTTCCTCAATGCTTCACAGTCCTCACTCAACGTAAAATATTATTTGATCCTTTGGCAATTAAGTGGTGTAATTGGAAGGCAAAGGAGGTTGCGACCTGCTGTGGAAGTACATTTCGTCCAGAGAATTTAGTTTCTTATTCCACGCGAATGCTAGTGCATTCCTGATTAGAAGGGGTAGTGAAATTTTGCGAAAAGATTTCAAGACAAATTATATTTCAAAACATTGTAGGGTCGTTTTCCCATCTCGACTGGCTGAAAAACTTTCTGACACTCGTTAACTGCACACGAATCACGTAGGAGCAGTGCCGTTGTTGACGTATTCTGAGTGGCCCGGTCAAATATGGAAACACCGTCTCAAGCAGACAGCAACCAATGGCAATAGACAAATTGCTGTTGGGTGTTTACAGTATTGAAGTCTGGCGTGTAATCATATTTTTTCGCGAAAAGTCACTAGCTCTACTGATTAGCCACCGTAAGTAAACAAAATAAACAGCAAACTAGTAAGAGTGGCGTTAGTATAATCAAAAAGTGACGAGCGAAGCTCTGCAGTTTGGCTTTGCAATGCCGCCTTTCCGAGAAGCCATTTTGAATCACCGATCTGGAGCGAGCAAACTGAACGCTGTTCGGTCATGCTACTGTGGAGGCTGTGACGTCAGCAGGATGCGTCAAACGGACTAGCTACAGACTGCAGTACGTAGAGCGAATCCTCAAGTGTTGGAGCTGCGGTTAGCGTAGTGGTTAGACCGCTCGCCTCCCACCAAGGCAAGCCGGGTCCGATCCACTTCACACGTGTTTAAATTAAAACCTCGAGCTGCGGTTAAAAGACTTGGCGAATTTTTCCGACAGTTTTGCTGGGAATCCCGGCGCTGCAACCAGCCGAGTCTGAACATGTTTCTGTGTATCATTAAAATGACAACAATAAAATAACAAAGGGGTAGAGAGAGAAAGAAGGAGGGAGAAGTCATACATAGAGACCTGGAAATTTCGCGAATTAATTTGGTCACGAGCTAGACTTCACACTTATTTATGTACCAGAGCCTCTGTAAGTTGTTCATTGGCTGATGCTCCGGTTTCATCTCAAACCAGATAGAACGGTATTCGGTGCCAGTTTCCTAACAGGCCAGTTATTGGTTCAAATTCGTCCAGGGCGTGTCTTACGAACTACATTCCAATTGAGACAGAAAGTCAAATGTACACGTATTTGAAGTCTAGCTTGTGCTCAAATGAAATCGCGAAATTTCCGGATCTCTAGTCATACATTAAATATGGCGAGTTTTTTTTATAAGGAAAACAGACTCGCGCAAAATGTTTTGTCACAGCAGTTGAACATCTATACAGAGTTTTGATTATATCTGTTACGTACGATTTGTTTAATCTTCACAGGGGAATGTCTACAATTGTATTAGTAACAGTCAGTGGTACAGTGCTTTGTGATGTATTAAAAAATATGGAGAATGTATGTCTCCATTATATATCCAAAGCAAGCATATAACTGTCGCATGATACATAGCTGATAATTACAGGCATGGAAACTAAGCGACTTCATTTCAGGACAAGTTAGACTCCAAGCACATGTACATTCGACTTACTTTTTCTATTGGGTCGCAGTTCAGAAGACACGTCCTGGACGAGTTTGAGCCAATACCTGATCTGTAAGAAAACAAGGACGGAATCCTGTGTTACCCGGTCTGAAGAAAAACTGGAATATCAGCCAATGAACAACTCACTGAGGTGCGAGTACACAAAGGATTATGGAGTCTTGCTTGTTGCCAGGTGAGTCCACGAAATTTCCGGGTCTCTACTGATAAGGATACGTTACTATCACGAGACTATTGTGCATACTATATTTCAATGTCCTAGGATCACACATGTAGCTTTCTTTTGGTTATTCAGCTCAATTCTATGAGAAAAGAAAATTTCTTACTATATTGAATGAATGAGAGTTGGGTTATTCCTACACTGACGTCTGGTCACGTATTTGGCGTCATCCGTATGTGAGTCTCTTTTCACTTTCGACTGAGCCAATGGGAATTCCACTACTTTAACACTGAGTATCTGTGAATCATCCACAAACAGCTAACTCGCCTCAGATACACGACAGAAGGGGTGTACAATGAGAGAATATCAAACAAAACATTTGTTTGTATAGGACCAAATATATATTTGTAGGCTGTTCACTGTAAAATGAGCACATTTGAAAGCCTTGCTAAAGATCTACTTTTACGCACATAGTGTATTCTTCTGCCTTACGTAGAATTTACTCTGGCATGGGCTTCATCACTTTATTCATGCGTTGGTCAAGTGAAATTTTGAAATTATTAGAAAAGTAATTAGTTAACATATCTGCTCATTTTTACACTTCGATGCATTAAAAAAAATCGAGCGTGAAACGAATCATTTTTGGTTATCACACCACAGTTCATTCGACGTTAATATATGGAACTACTTTCCCTCCATCGTTACCAACTTCACTGGGTGCATGTTACTCAGTGAGACCGTTAAAATATATGCAGGTATGAGCAGTGATATTTTTATAAGGTTGATTTCAAAAGTGTTCACTTTATCGTGAACAGCCTTTAGTTCCTTAACAATATACGTTGTTGAGCAAACGAAATTAGAAAAGCAAGAAAATTACTTTTGTTTGTCTAACAAAATATATGTTTGAATAAATGAAATTTCTGTGTTAGGCCAAAAAAAATTAGACTGTCAAGTAAATATTTGGTTGAATCAACTGTATATTTTTTTTTAGTCACTCTTTTGACTGCCTTCGTACGAAAATACAGCTCGAGACTTTGTTTGTATATTTTGTGACAGTTAGGATAGTAACAGCGTTTGTTAGTGCCTCTATTGATGCTTAAAAATCGTATAAACACATTAATATAACAATGCAACAAGAAACTGTCAAGTAAAGCTGTAAAACTTAAAATATTTGTTTGTACACGTAGTCCAATATTTGCAGTATATATATTTAAAAGCTTTCCGATGTCACCAGTTATCACATTAGCTGTGAAAACCCTTGCCCTCATAGCTCAGGGGTAAGGGGGCCGACTTGTAGTCGGAGGGTCGCGGGTTCGCGCCTCGGTGCCTCCGACGCGACGGATTTTCAGTTCGCTTGTCGCACTGAGAATTCGTCAGCGGGTCAGTCTCACTAGAGCTTCGTCAACGTCAGTTGTCACAAGAATGTCAAATAAAAGAAGGTGGGAGGAAGATTACTAGGGTGTAGCGCTCGGACGCAGGTGATCTAGGTTCGAAACTAGGTCGAACTTGTAAAATTGTTTTATATCTGCCGAAACTGTTTAATATATGTGTAGTCAAACTAATTGTTAGTTACACCAATTGATTTTTATAGTTTGGGGCAACCAAACGAGAACAACAAAATAATTCGGTTTCGGCAACAAAATATTTAATTGACCCTATAAAAATAAATAATTAGGTTAACCAACCAAATCATGTTTGATTCAACAAAACCTTTTTCTCAGTGTAACCAAGCGTCGGGGTTGTAGGGGAGGAGGAAGTAGGTATATTGGGATTGTAACTCCCGTTTGCCAGTAAGATTGCTTTCAGTTCGTATTATAGTTAGGGATAGGAAAATTTCGTAAGTACAATGACCTGTAGGCTAGACTCCTCAATCCTCGGCATACTGGAGCCTCAGCTGTGTGTTCATTGACTATTGCCCCACACCTGGCAGTTATGAGATTCGCAATATGTTTCCTTGCAATTCTGCTACTGGCTCAGAGGCGTGCAGGGCGGGTTTAATAAACTGTGATCCAATTGCGAAGGTGGCTTCACTATATATGTGTTTGACCTCTAGTTTTTTCTGAAATGAATTCGCGAAATTTTCCTATCCCTAACTATAGTTATTGATAGGGACACCCGGATTTTGCGAAAATATTTCACGACCAGTTGTATTTCATAACACTTAAGCTAAAATTTCCTTTATTGATTGGTTGATATAGGTGTTACTTGTATACGACGTGTGCTAGCGAATCACAGACGTGCATTACCGGAGTTACCTAATTTTGATTGGCCAGTCAGTTAAGAAAATGTCTTCTCACAAAACTCGTGGCCAATAAGCAAATGAAAACTGCTGGTACGCCGGTAGGCTATTGAAATATAGCACGTGCAGAAATATTTTCGCGAAATTCGGATGTCGCTAGTTATTGGTAATCTTTTGATTTTGGTAAAAATTTGTAATGGCCCCAAACTATTGTATCTTATTGTAATTTGAATGAAAGTAATTTATCTCACAGTGTGTGTCCTAGTTAGCACGCGCGCCAGCGCCGCTAATACTGTCGACAATGCGCTATAGCAATTTTAATAAATACGCTGATAAATTTTTTTTCTGTGTTACTGCGCTGAATGATACATTCACGATTAAATGGGACTGATTTGTACGATTTAAAATAAAACTGGTGATTATTATTATTAGGGGTCACGGTTGTTTAGCGATTAGCCTGCTCGCCTCCCACCAAGGCTAACCGTTGTTCAATCCCCGGCCGGGTCTCCGGATTTCCGCAAGTGAGAATCGTGCCGGACGATGCCGGTGGTCCGCGGGTTTTCTCGGGGATCTCCCGTTTCCCCGCCCCTTCATTCCGTGCAGCTCCATACTCACTCCAATCACCCTCATCGGCTCTCAAGAGCTCGCTGTTAAGAGCCGCCTAAATCACTTCACTCACTATTATTATTAATAATATTATTTACCAGTGGCAAAGCTACTGGTATTGATAATATCCCGAATTTTGTAATTAAAGGCTGCGCAAATATTTTAAGTTCTGTACTAACACATATTTTTAACTGCAATTTATCTAGTAATATTTAACCTGGTTTATGGAAACAAGCCATTGTAGTTCCAATCTATAAAAAGGGAAACAAACAAGAAGTCAATAATTATATGCCAATATCTTTGTTATGCAGTTTTAAAAAAAAAATTGATAAGATAATTCACCGATATCATAACTTCTATACAAAAAATTTAATAAACTACCAGCATGGCTTTCAAACAGGTTAAACAACTATAGCAAATTAATTTAATCTTTTAATGAACTTAATGGAAGTATACCTAAAAGGAATCAAATTGATGTGATTTATTTTGATTTGCAAAAAGCCTTTGATACGTGCCAGTACAGTATTATAGTTGAAAAATTGGATGCTTTAGGTTTAGAGAAATCCTTTGTTCACTGGTTTTCTAGTTATTTTAATGATAGATCATTTGTTGTTAGGTTGAAAATTCATTATCATCTTCTTTTAAAATTTCGTCAGGAGTCCCTCAAGGAGGAACTTTGTTGTCGTTACTTTTTAATATTTTATTAATGATATTGTTGCAGTTTTAAGACACTCAAGTCCTCTTTTGTTTGCTGAGGATCTTAAAATCTACAAAAAAAATTAAAGAAGTAAACGATTGTATTAACTACTACAAAATTATATAAATGCAATTCTAACATGGTGTAACGTTAATTCAATATCTTTAAACTTAGCTACGATTGTACAAATATCTTTCACTGGGAAAATAAATCCCATTATTCATAAGTATTATGTAAATAATTTATTGATTATTGAAGTTTATTTTATACGTGACCTTGGGGTAATATTAGATGCAAAATTGCACGTTCATCATCATGTCGATTATTTATTAAGTAACATAAGTAGGACATTTGTTTTAGTTAAATTTATTACTTATTCAGCCTCTTCCTTTGATTCTTTATTACTATGTCTCTATTATGCATTAGTTAGATCAAAGTTTGAATATTGTTCTGTTATTTGGAACTTTTTATCAGCCACCGATTCCTCTAGGACAAAAAATGTTTTAAAAAGTAACTTATTCATTTTATATTTCCAATAAACGTTACTTATGATACTGAATTGCTAAGATATAATTCTCAAACATTATTAACCCGAAGAAAAATTAATGACGACTTATTTTTAGTAAATAGTTTCTTATTTTTTTTATTAATTGCTCATCTAAAAATATTGTGTAGGACTTAGGATACCTAGCTATAGACATAGATTAACTAATACTTTTGTAACTTCACCATCTAAAAAAGATATTGTCAATATATGTGTACTACCACTATATAAATACTTTTATAACTTCGATCCTTTTATTGGAAACAAGTTAACATTTTTAGAGCTGTTTAAACATTATATAAATTTGTAATAAGGTCTAACTTTAAATTATTTAGTGTGTACTTCTATAGAGTTATTGAGTATGTTATTACTGGTGATGGGTAATTTTTTTTGTCTTTGTAATGTATTTTCGTGTTTGTGCTTTTTTCTTTTTATTTTTTGTATTGTATTATGTGTTTGTTTTTATGTTGTCTTGTGTATGTTGTGCCATCCTGTGATTGGTTTTTAACTGTTGGGTGACACATAAAGCTTAAATAAATTAATAAGTAAATAAACAATTATTATTATTTTCTAAAATTAAGTGTTTCAAAACAAAATGATCAGGAATTTCAAAAATGGTTTATTAGCCATGAACCAGATTTGATATTTGTTCCTCCAGCAAGCGTATTACAACCGAAGCCGCTCGCTCGCTCTCTCTCTCTCTCTCTCTCTCTCTCTCTCTCTCTACACCCCCTGCCCCACCTCCCCACAAACCTCACTGCAGGCGGCCAAACTGCTTAGCGCCGGCGCTAGTGCGCATGACAATTAGCTAGCCAGCAGCAGCGGCGGCGCGTTATTCTTCGGCTGAGAGAGTTGTTTTCACTGTCGGCGCGATGCGACGCGATACGTGGCCGCTCCACTTTCTATCTCCCAATGAGCGTCGCCCCTGCCTGCCGCACTCTCGCTCTCCATTCCCCAGCGGTAGTCGCGTCAGTCAAACGCCACGGCCACACACTACTCACGAATACAGAACAGAACATATTAGAATGACCACCAGTACCCAGCTGAAGGCCATAACTGGTCTCAGTTACTTGAATTTAAAATAAATTAGGAGAATAGTCGAAACATAAAACTTGTCGCGTTATAAAAACTAAAAACAAGTTACATTTTAAAATTAGAAAGGTTTAAAATTATATTTTGTTATGATCTAAAAGCAAAATGTTACGTTATAATTTAAAAATGTCGAAAGTTAAAATTCATCTACCTCCACCCTTGAACCCTCACCCCGCCATCGTCTCTGGAGACAGAGGGGCCGACGGTTGTTGTCGTTTTCGAGAGGTGTCCGTCGTGTGCTTGACGTCTGTTTTTGTATTGTCGGTTAATGTTGTTTGTATAGGGTGTTGTACAGTGCAGATGTTGTTTATTTAGTTTATTTGTTCTTGTGTATGTATCTGTAGTATTTACGTCTTTGAGAGTCGGACGACATCAATATACGAGATTATGTTATTGTTTATAATGATATGTGATGTATTATTAGTGAAGGCTCAGTGAGGGCTCAAGAGGAACATTTATTAACTTAGTTTCAAAAATTATACTAATAACAATTATTAGATTACTCGCGAATACAGAAGCGAAACGCCAACTCCAGCCGCACACACTGGCCAAAAACATGTCGCAACGCTGTTCGCCAATCAACGCCTAGTAACTTACCCGCTAGCAGGTAGACCTGCCAGTACTGTATATCGGCTGAGGGAACTTTCAGTCCTCGCCATTTTGGATTTCCACTACTTTTGCCATAGGTTCCAGTTAATAATTTTAAACGACATTTTTCGCACGGCGCGTCATAAATAATAGTTTGCGAAGTTTATCATAGTATTACAATTTTACTGTCTGTATTAGTTTTTGACTAGTGACTGCCGGCAAGAAATAATTAATTTTTTCTCGCGGCCAGCCACAAACGTATGTGACCCTGGCCACAGTAATCTCGTAATACATGTTTTAGAACACGCGCAAAACTATGCCCGATGCCTGATGCCCGATGCCCGATGCCCGATCAGACGGTGATGAAAGTTACTATGGGAATTCTGTAAATCCAAGATGGCGGAGGCGGGATACTACTCATGACTTCCATCCGCCCGTCTAAAGCTGGACTCACAACCATCCGTTTCATCCGTCCGTCGCTCACGTGATCTTCAACGAATCGCAAGGCAACTTTTTTTTTCTATCCGTCAATCCGTCAAATATATCTCAAACTTTAACTTTCGACGGACGGACGGACGGGCCACCGCCTTGTAATATCGTTCACTGAACATGGCTGTCGAAAAACAGTCACTTGTTTATTTGTCTGAATATTTTCTTTTTGAATACACAAGGCAGTGAAGTTGTTTACTTTTTTTCATTTTACCTTTGAATTGAACTGAAGATAACTAGTAGATTTTCGTAGGAAATGCTGATAAATTACGTTAAGGAAAGGGCATATATTTATTAAATTTATAAAAAACATTTGACTGTGCGCGAGAAAGTTAGTGTTGTTGGATGGTAACACTGAAAATCTTCTGGCCCGACGGATCGACGGGCGACGGACTGTTGTGAGTCGCTTTCAATTGAAGGACGAAAAAATCGACGGGTGGCTGACTGACGGACGCGACGAATGGTTGTGAGACAGCCCGACAGTCCGACAAAAGAACCCCGACACAGACGAAAATTTTTCGTCAGTCAATCAGGAGCAAGGTACACCCCGACGAAAGGAGGTCCTATTTCTACTTTCGTCGGGTGTCGGAACGGTCGGCCTCACTTAGCAGTAGAAGAAAAAAACAGCTACATAACCTTACAAAACAAGATGTCGTGCGGATTTCACTACTGTGGTAAATTTCACATTAAAAATATGTTTTTTGTGTGTACATCCTGGTTTTCTTGTAATAGAAAGCTAATGAATTGACGGAAATAAATATTCATGGAAAAACAACTGCTCCAAAATTCAAAAATACGTCTTTTACAAAATTATCAAAACAAAATAGTGTTCAATGAACTGTGATTTCTTCACACTCCATAGCAAGTTACTGGCTATTCTAGGATTTTTCCGAAAACCACGCAACACTTGTCGGAAGGAAACTGTCAGGGTATTGTAAACATTGAACTAATTTTGATGGCGGAAATGGTCGGGCTGTAACGTCGTGTCTGACTGTCGGGAAGACCTCGTCGTGGCATTGTAAATCCAGCATAGCTCTTTAAATGCGCTGAAGAGTGTTAGAAATGCTCATTTTCTAAGAGACTGTGCGGCCAATGTGCTGATCTACGAAAAGAACACGCAAACATGCACACATACACACTTCAGGCGAGCGATCTTGAGTGCTCTCAATACGTCAAGCACACATTAAAAACACAATTCCGTAGCACCCCTAAAAGGCTAGAAAACGGCTTTGTCAAAGTGCTACGGCAATGGTGCGCCAACAAGATCGATCGAAAAAAATTAATTTACTTTGATTGGTTTTAATGAGACAGCAATTTTTTGTCGCGATTTAACTTTTCATAAATGAGTCGTAATGTGAAAACACAAACTTTGGGTGTAAATATATATATATATAATGTTTAATTATCAGTTATAGTTATATTGTATCTCAAGCTCGAGTCTGTACATAAAAATTGAACCTTCCTACAGACTTTCCAACAATAAAATAATAGGGTCGCCGCTGAAAGTCCCATAGGTACACGCAGTGCGACGAAAACACTGCACGTCAGTTCAGAGCCGTGAGCTTAGAGGCGATGACCCCCTCTCTAATAGTCTTTCCAACTCTATTAACTAAGAGCATGTTTTCCAAACACTCTGTCTCCTGTAGCATTCTATTTAATTTAATCAAATTTAATGCATGCAATAATTTTTGAATTTTTTACTTCTCTGTCGCAAGGGTTTTTACGTCTCTCTCGGCGGTTTTTCCTTTGCTCTTCATAGTTAAAACTAGCTCTAAATACACTTAGGGAGGTAGTAATTGCCCCAAAGTGCAGGCCATGGCTGCCAAATCCCTCTTAGCCGCGATGCATGTCTCCTTGCATGATTTCCCTTCCTAGTAGCCGTAAGGGGTTAGCCCTGAGACGCAATAAACTCTCGCCCTACCTTCGGGCCTTAACTTCACATAACACTTAGACTAAGGTAGTTTAGAAAAAAAAAGAGGCGATGGCGCACTTGATGCACGTGGCAGTGTTGACTACCTTATATCTCCCGCGCTTCTCGGCCTCAAGCGCAGTAAAAACCGCCAGCGCAAGACGCGCCCCCGCAGCCAAGTGCAACCAATCAGGAAATAGTTACGTCCACATCAAAGCAGCCGCCATACCGCTTTGTCTCCGTTTCTGTGTACTCACTTACTGTGCGGCGCGGCGGCCGGACACAGCGGCAACTCGCGGAAATATTTCGAACAAAAATTGTTCTTAAACAATATACCTAGTGTTTTGCTGCCTATACGATCGGCTGATATTTCAACGAGGCCTCTTTGCATACTATAGGCTATTCACGGTAAAGTGAGCGATTTTAAAATAAACATTAGAAAAATGTCACTCCGCATATTTGCACTTATTTTAACGGGCGCACTGACTGGTATTCGCCTTGTAAAGTTGGTAACGAAGGAAGGAAAGTAGTTCCATGCTTTAACATTCAACCAAAATTGTTAGGTAAACATTCGTGAATACTGAAATTATTTATTTTGCTTTCTGTTTTTTTTTATGCATGTAAATGCAAGAGTTACCAAATTTGTAAAATATTCACTTCTGTAATAATTATACAGTTCCACTTGATCGAAGCATTAACAAAGTCATAAGGCCTACGACAAAGTTAGTTTTACATATGGTGGAAGAATACACAATGTGCTGTATGTACATACATACATACAAGTAAATCTTAAGCAAGGCATTCAAAAGTGCTCACAGTACCGTGAACAACCTTTAACAATAAATCAGCTACTCCCGGATATATCACTGTCTAGCACAGCATCTGCATCTCAGTATACACTATTCAAAAATGCAGCTAATTTTCCACTAATATTTCGTGCTAAGATGTTCTTGAAAACTGTAGCCCCTTTGTAAGTAGGAGACAATGTTTTATCGCAAGAGAAGTTGACTGATCTGCAACTTTCTATGTACTGTGAATTATGTATTACATAGTAAGGTACCATGTAGTCTTGCACCTCGCGATAATATTATGGCGTAGTTTCTAACTCTATGGGAACGTCGGGAGAAAAACCGAACCGCAGACATTTATGTTTAATATCAAGACATGCTTCAAAATGACCAAGAAAATTTACGCCAATATTTATGGAATGAGATAAATTATCCAACCAAAGTTGGAGCTAGACTTTCCAATAGAGATCTTCGATATTTATTTTGCATGCCGCAACAGCATTATATCTATCCCATCATCAGCTAGGCCAGTGGTGTCCAACATTTTTGTGCAAAGGGCCGCAACTCTCAACGTGGACTTGTCCGCGGGCCGCAATTAAAAAAATCATAACCGCAAATACATAGTTTGAAAAAAAACATACAAATGATATAGTTTTAGTAATAAAACACACTACGCTATTACATTCAGAATTATGACTATCCATGATTCGCGATCTTGACGTTCACTTAACAGGTTTCATCCTAGAGAAGATTTGCTCGCACAAATATATGCTACCAAATATTAAAGTCATTAAAATTGCATGTATTTGAATTCTAGGATAAGTTTCCCGCGAGACGTATTTCTTGTAGAAATCCATCAAAGAAAAGTTGTTAAACTTAGCTTTCAAGTCTGACGCACACTGAAGATCAACACACTCCATTTGCAGGTCCTCTGGGACGTCATCGATACTTATGGAGAATGGACACGAATAGAGGTTGAAACTTGCAGTATTCTTCTTGAAATCTTGGAATCTGGTGTCGAATTGTTCCGTAAGTTCCGATATAATTCTGGCATAGTTTTTATAGTCGGAAACCGTATGCTTCCTCAGAGCTGGGAAATGTGCAAAGTTATTTCTTCTTATCTGTGATTCCCAAAAACACAATTTTATTTCAATTGCATTGATGTGATCAAATATAAAATTTATCAACTGATCTTTACCTTGGATGCGTAAATTCAGTTCGTTCCAGTAGGTAGTTATTCCACTAGAAATGCAAATTCACAAATCCATTCATCATCATTGAATTCCGCCACTGGTTTACCTTTTCCTTCAATGAATATTTGTATTTCGTCATTTAGCTTGAACACTCGTTTCAGCTCTTTCCCACGACTGAGCCATCGGACCTCAGAATAGTAAACTACATCTGCAACTTCTGTCTCCAAGCTGTTCAAGAAGTCTTGAAACTGCCTGTAGAACGGATAAAGTTCACTACTTTAACGACTCCCATTATTCTTTCAGCCTTCGGGGACTTCTCACGAAGGTTCTCTTGGTGAATTAAACAATGGTATTGCATAACTGAGTCATTTCCAACTTTAGTTGCCTCTTCTTGAATTAACTTCATTAGTCCCTCTCGTTTCCCTACCAATGCCGGGGCTCCATCAGTCGTTACACCTGAAAGGATTGTATACTTCAAGCCAAGGCAGTTCAACTACCTTCTCTAATAAATCACTAGCTTTTGTGGTATATTTCAGAGGCACTAACGCCGCCATTTCTTCCGTTATATTGGAATATTTATCAATCCCATGAACGAAGATTGCTAATTGGTCTGTGTCGCAGGTATCAATACATTCATCTAGCACCAGTGAATAATACACTAAATTGGAAGCTTTTGATATTAAAGTGCTCTCTATGTTGGTGGCTAACTCATCAATATTGCGAGCAACAGTATGTCGTGACAAACTATTTTAGCAAATTGAGACTTTTTCTCAGCATGTTAGCGAAGCAACATGATCAAAACATTATTTTACAAATTCACCATTTGAAAAAGGTTTTGATTATTTCGCGATGATTTCAGCTACTACGTAGCTAACTTTGACCAATTGTTCCGACTGGGAGGATGCATTCTTGAAAAGCAACTGCTGACCTGAAAGTTTACGTTTTAGTTCACACACTTGATCTTCACGAAATTGTCCTTTAAACTTGTCAAACGCAGATGCATGTTTAGTGTCGTAATGTCTCTGAAAATTATACTCCTTGAAAACAAAAACCGCCTCATTGCATATCAAACCAACTGGTTTGTTCTTCATTTCAGTACAAAAAATATATTGGTTCGACCACTGCACTTGAAATGTCCTACATTCGTCGATAACTTTCCTTTTCTTACTCGATACGGAAGTCATGACCAGTAATTGCATATTATTAATACAGTTCAATAAAACTAAGCATCTTACCATTGTAGACAGCTTACAGTCCCACATTCATACAAATCACAATGGGAAGTCAACTGCACAAACAAAACTACCGCCACTAGCTATGACCGAACACCTGCATATAAGAGGCGATACTGACGTGCAAACCCGAGATTGAATGGTTGGCAGTGGCGAAAAGGGGGAAGGGGGTGTTTCGGAAGGATTTGGGGACTTCCGGCCACCTGTTGTTTCTCGCTGCTACTATTCAAGGTCGCGTTGACCCTATGCGGCGTAAACACTCAATGGACCATGTGGATTGTTTCCAGCTAACACTTACTAATCACATGTAACATACCACTCGCCTGGTGCAAGAATAACTCCTATGGAATTATGTTTACTTTTTAAACACAATTTTTTTTCATACATAACTAAGCCCACGCGGGCCGCATTACATGACACGGCGGGCCGCGGGTTGGACACCCTTGAGCTAGGCCTATATGAAAAAATGTCTCGTCTGTATGGATATTTATAGTTCATACCGTATTGTCACGTAATAACTAATTACAGCAAGTTTCACTCATTAAAGACGTCGATGCCCCGGAATCAATAAGAGCAATAGTTCTTAAATGTAAACCAACTCTGACACAAAACAAACCGTTCCTTTTATTATCAAGAAAATGATCTACACTACCAACCCCCATACATGTATGCTTTATTGGACACCAATAGGCCTACTGCTTGCATCCCTCATTACCACAGGCATAGAATACAACTGATTTACGCGGAAGATGATGCGCATTATCAGACGATCTCTTTTGGCGTGAATACGTCATTAAATTTGCGACCGTAGTGGGAGGCAATCCAGAAAATCCGATGATATCAAATTCGGAACATACAGTTTGGCATTGCAGCTCCGAATCTATTGTCTACATTCAAAATTGAATTACACCACTCGATTGCCAAAAGATCAAAGAATTGTTATGTTGAGTGAGGTCTGCGCAGCATTACGTGTTTAAGGGGGGGGGGGGGGCACCATTTCGAGTTTGTTTCGTCGCGTCTCATAACTTCCATGTAGTATAACTTTTGACTAGGGGAAGCTACGATGCTCGTTTAAGTTTCTATTGACAGCTCTCGTCAATATCAATCGATCGCTTGTACAAATACTTTTGTGTGGCGTAGTTATGGTGAAATTTTATGCATTTAATAAAATAAAATTGAGAAAACAACATAATTTCGGTCTATACTCGTCAAAAAGCCGTCAAAATACAGATATCGTATACGGCTCGAAAGAGCATTTCAAAAGCAATTCCATGAAACCTTATATGATCGAGTGAAGGGATGCTGGGAACGTAAAAAAAAACCACCAAGGTGTCCGAGCGCATCAATGTAGTATTCACTCAAAACATACGGCCGTGTCCCCAACACAGCCACACCCCATTTTTTTCTCATTTTGTTCTCTTTCTTTCATTCGACCCTTTCCTTTTCCTTCTCCACTAATACTCGAGAATCATACCAAGCGTTTTTCCGCTTCTTTATTTCGATAACGCTTGATAAGAGCAATTTCCTGTAACATGATTCCTACAGTGACAAACATGACTAAAGCGTTTTTACAGAAATATCTCGATTACAAGCCTTCACAATGAATACCTAGCATTCCAGTCAAACCATTTTCACAAACCATTTTCACAGATTTGTATATCGTATATGCATACTGGAACCAACCTGCAGCATCAAAAAAATGACAACATCTTTAAGGTTCTGAATTATCGATTCTATAGTCCGTATCATGCTCAGCTTGCAGTACAGGGCTTATGGCGCTCACTGTTGACAGATTGCTTCAGCTTTGTGACGTAACTTGCAAGCTGAAAAACAAATGGGCGGTTGCTGTGGTCACCATTAGCCAGGGCTGGCAAGCGATGCTCGAGCACCAAGAACGGCGCTACCACGACAAGTCAGCCCGGCTGTTATTAAAATACTCCCCCGCCGATTAAGGTCGTGAGACTAGGCGGAGTAGTATATAAGGCTGGAGCGATGGCTGCTCGCGGCCATCTTGATCCGAGGGACGACGAGACGACTCAGGGAGACCATTAGACCCGTGGTCCCCACTTCGACGCCTGACGCTGCCACTGTCGAGGAGGTCTTGCTCGACGACGCAACAGCTACAGGATAAATATACTCCCAGTAGGGCGCCCTAGGTCGTGCAGCGTTAGGGTCCTCGTATTAAATCTTAAAGACTCCCTCTGAGTCGTGAGCACATAATCGTTGCTAAAGGTCATCATGACCTATTTACTATACTTGCTAGTTGCTGGGCAGAGATATTGATTAACTGAGTGCAATTTGTATGTGATATTGTGTATAAGCTGTGAGTTAATAAAATATAGCATTTTGTATATGAGTACTCTGTTATCTAGTTATGGATATCCCCCTCTTGCGTGTCCTGATTCATCCTCAGGACAGGTCACAACAAGGTAAAGGAGCCTTTTGATTAAGATCATTTTTATCTGTTTACCTCCCTTCCAACTCGTAAAGGAATCCAATCCTGCGACGCAAAGCTACGCGGCTCCTTTGAAACAGAAGCCTGTGAGAAACCCTATCATTGTGATTGTATGACGCGCACACAACGAAAATGGCATTTTTTAAAGGCTCGGTAAAGATAACATATCAGGCAACAGTGCACGCAGGAACTACAGAGTTAAGGACATAAATCATGTATTGGAAAAAGAGAGTGGATGTCCATTACACCGCACACTGCAATACAAAGGCGCGTTTCCACGGTGCTATACCGCATGCAGAAACACATACATTTCTGCATGCCTTTGCGTATGCCTCATGTGCGGGTAGAGCCATGCATCTGGAGGCATGCCTCTCTCTGTTTACACGACGGGAATCGACGCATGTCTGTTCCTGTAGTAGTTGACATGTCCACAGAAGAACTGGCTGCTGGGACTTTGTGCGGTGTATGTAGTACTTCGCCGAAAACAAAAGAAACGTAAAATATTTTGGGTGTGTGAGTTTCTGAAGCAACACAACTTTAGTAACATACTTGAAGATGTTCGTCTGAACAATGAATTGTTATTTAGGAACTTAACTCGCATGACATCATCAGACTTTGAAGTTTTGTTATGAATGGTTGCTCCACTGATTACCAAACAAGACAGCAATATTAGGAACTGTATTCCAAGCAGTGTAAGATTGGTTGTTACATTGCGGTATTTAGCGACGGGCGATTCTTATCACAGATTTCTGTACACATTAAAAATATCGATAACAGCTATTTTCCACATTGTTACAGAGGTTTGCCGTGCCTTGATATCAGTATAGCACAACAATGTGAAGGCACGTGCATTTATGTGGTCTTGTTTTGTCCATAGCGTTTAGGTGTGCGTACTTTAGCCGAACAACACATGCATAAGCTTATACATTTAAAAACTTAATTGGTTACAGTATTTAAAGAATGTGACATTATGACTCTATGTTGTCATTCCAACAATGTGTTTATGAATGTGTTGGTAATATATATGTGTGTATAATGTTATATAATAATTTAGGCCTATTTAAAAAATACAGGATGAGTTGGTAATGTATGCTAACCCAGTTTGAGCGTAATCATTCGGAAAATTAATAGGGAAATACACACACGACTAAAGGGTCTACAGTAATTTCGGAGTGTGGCAGACACCCCTAAAAGAGGAGCTTGGGAATCTGTTATGAAGCGATAAATGTAAACTGCCTGCACGTCCGCAACGAAAAGTAGCATACACTACTCATTCTGTATATCCCAAGCCCAACCCAGTGCCATACTAAAAGAGTATATGGATACAAACTGCACATTATATACACAGAACACATTTCATATAGAATTGGAAGAACGTTACAAAGTCATTAATTTAGCTGTTAAGATAACTAAACATTTGAAAATGAAAGACAATCAGAATAATATCAAATCAACTATGCAATCAATAGGTCCATGTACTAGTAAACAACCGTTCCTCTTAGGTAAACAACTCGAAAATTAACATTAACCCAGGTACTCCAAATTAGCATTGGGGCTTGGACAATAATCATCTGCATTGTTTACCGAAAAAGAGCCAGAAGTAGAGGCGGTTATGTTGGATATTGGCATTGATGGAGAGGACAATATGGATTGCGAGTGAGGATATCCACCCATATTACTGCATGGTTGTTGCGTGGTATATTGCTGCATTTCTATTTCAAATAATATGTTTGTGATGCGATGTTGGGCTACTAATTGCTGCTGGGGGTCATTGATTTGTTGTATTATACTGACTACGTATTCGCCACAAATAGTGATCTAGTCCCTATTTTCCATCTTCTTCATGGCAGTCGTAAAGTCGTAACCTTCATCCACAGCCGTATAATTCATGCGTTTTTTTTTTTTTCAAAACATTCCAATTGATGTATAGAGCTGTTGTAGGAGGGGTCAGTTGGTTTGCTGCAGTGGGTGACGTTTCTTCATTTACTTTATGTGTACTTTGTGAGGTCCGCTCAACGTAGCATTGGAATGTTCTTGACGGAAATACGATCGCAGACTTTTTATTTTGGCAAGCACGACTTTCGGCGAGCAAATATATTTAGTTGCTAACTCCCGCACTGCATCAATCCTAATCAACTTATTTTAGTAGTTCTTGCAATTAAATTTCCACAGCTGAGGAGGGGCGACGGTGGCTGAGAGATTAGCACGCTCGCCTCCCACCAAGGCGAACCGGATTCAATCCCCGGCCGGGTCGCCGGATTTTCGCAAGTGGGAATCTTGCCGGACGACGCCATTAGTCGGCGGGCCTTCTCGGTGATCTCCCATTTCCTCCGCCCCTTCTTTCCGGCGCCGCTCCATATTCACTTAAATCGCCCTCATCGGCTCTCAAGACCTAGCTGTTAAGAGCTACCCAAATCTATTCACTCATTCACAGCTGAGAAAGACCACGGCATTCCCTAATATATGCTACGCATACGTTTTGATTCCATTCCATATTTAAATATAAAACCTATAAACTATCTCAACGTGTAATGCAACTACAGACACTGAATTGGCCAAGCACCGAGGTCATTTTACAAGAGACGCACGCACAAGGACGCACGAGCGACCCACTAGCGATGGGTTGCACGTTTGTCACTGTGCAACACGCTATTTCTCGGAATAAGCGTATGCGTTACCGTGCGTCTCGAGGCATGCCTCATGACGCACAGTAAAAGGCACCGTGGAAACCCGGCTTTACAGTGAGACACGATCTATAGCCTGACTAATTACAGTGTGGAGTAAATTTGGAACTTTGGATAAAGACATAAATACACGCTATATATATATATATATATATTATATATATATATATATATATATATATATATATATATATATATATATATATATACACACACACACACACATATATATATATACACACACACATACATACACACATACACACTACACACGCACACGCACACGCACACGCACACTCATAAATCCCCTGAAGCTTCCTTTTTCCTCTAACACTAGTGTTTGAGAAACACGAGCACATTAATTAGAGAATATAAAGTTCTTTCATTCAATCCCATCTGGATTAACACAACGTGCCAGGACGTGATGGTCGACGGGATCCAATGCTTCGTATTATAGCCTATGCGCACGTTTCTTCACACTTTTTGAATAACCTTTGAAAAACCGCCCCAGTTATGACGTACTTAGCTGTTTCTAAACATTCCATGTATCAAGCTTTTTATATTTGTGTTAACATAAAAATACGTTATTAATTGAACTTTTACTTATATTTCATCTATAAACTAAAATATTCCACTTATAATTATTATGAATAAAAACCGAGCGAAAATAGACGTGTTGGTAACGCCTAGTAAGAAATAGTTCTAATACAAAATATTATTACACTATGTGCGCACGAATGCGGTGCGTTGTCCCTTTGGTGTTGTTTTTATACTCGGTTAAGCTTTGTTTGCATAAGGCGGAGGAATATCCTGGACGTAGAACTTATGCAAGTATTCAAAAAAATTGGAAGTAACTGTGAATTATGCAAATTATGATACAATATTCGCGAGCTGATTTCGAATTGTTGAGATGTAATAGTAATAGTAATAATAATAATAATAAAACAACGGTAGTAGTGCGCCCAGTAAAGTTGGTAACGATGGATGGAAAGTAGTTCCATAGCTTAACGTTGAATAAAAAGTGGTAGGTAACAATTTATGATTACTTAAATTATTCCTTTCCCTTTCAAGTTTTTTTAATGCACCAAAGTGTAAAAATGACCCGATTTGTTAAAATATTTACTTTCCTAAAATTGCAGTTTCGCCTGATCGACGCATGAACAAAGTGATGAGGCCCATGGCAATATTAATTCTACATGGGGCGGAAGAATACACAATTTTCATACAAGTGGATATTAAAGCAGGGCTTTCAAAAGTGCTCATTTTACCGTGAACAGCTTATATGGCCTGACATTGCTGAATAATAAGGAGAGAGAAAGTCAGATGAGCGATGATTCGGGCAGTTGTCAGAGGGTCAAATGCGACCGCAATCTGCGGCCTTAACGACCTCATTAGCTAGCGTGGTGGGGGGCGGGGGTGGTTACGTGAAGCCAATCATGATGAAGGGGGAAAAAAAAGGGGGGGGGGGCACTTCGTCGTCCGCGCGCCGCGACAACTGTTTGCCTGCAGCTCCAAGTTCAAGCAAGGCACACCGGAAGTATGGATCTGCTGTCGGTTAAAAGTTTCTCCTCTGGCATTTATGTGCGTGAAAGCAGCGCACTGCCGCCCGACCACAAATTAATCATCTCGCTTGGATTGCAATTCCAGAAACCTTTGTTGATTGCCAATGATCCCACAGCTGGCTCTACAGTACCTACAACTGCAACTGTATATGGTTCCACGTCCGAGCTTACGTCCGAAATTTCAGACGGGAATTCGCCGAAAAAATCGCGGCAACTAGAAAATATTTTGTGGGAATACAGCCTGTCAATTCTCTTAACGGGCCTGCCTACCAGGCCGGGGAATCAATGTTAAACGAAATTCCTTCTCATTGCGCCTATTTTAAAGATAACTATTTCAAACAAAACGTATTCTACGTGAAATTCCTTAAGGAATGATTCTACGTTAAAATATTTCGCCAATTTTTTTGTTTAATATGTTTTTTTATATAATGTACATATTGGAATTTACATACAAAAAAAATATGGACAAATAATTATTTTCAAAAACAATTTTATGTAGCAATATTCTCTGAGAAAATCGTGCCAACGTGATTTCTGTTTGAAATAGCCATCTTTAAAATTGACGCAATGATGAGGAATTTAGTTTAACATTAATTCCCATTTGAAGTTCGCGATTGCCGGCTTGGTATGCACACAGAATCATTTTTAATGATCACTGAGTACGCAACTGTGGTTAGTGAGTAAACGATTATTTATTTTTACATTTGATATTTTACTATTAATAATGACTAATTATAACGTTTACGTGACACAGAAAAACAGTGCACATAGTTATTCACAAAAATTTCGTGCTAAGGTAGGTATTCAAAATTCATGACCGGACATAAAAAACCCAAAGCTTGAGTGACATTGAAGACTATGTAGCTGAGTTTTCTGAAGTGTTTGCGGTTTCACTTATATCAGTATTTCGCAATGTGAAACAATTGTTAAATAATAAGGGAACACCTTGGGTTATGGTTATAGTTGTGAAACGAGTTACTGGAGAAGTAATTGGATTTGGAAATAACAGTTAAGGCGTTTCCTGTGCCTTCACAGACTTCGTGAATATTGAGTTTGTAAATTAACTTTCTGGGGGAATATAGGTAAAGTTCTCTCCCCCTGAAAAGTGTAGTAATGGCGGGAAAAATTATAAGCTATAAATATGAGTTAAAATAAAATATACTTTAATGATTAAAATTTAATCAGTTTAAATTTTGCCAGATTTTACAATCTCTTCTATGATTGAGTATCAATGACATTTTATAGCTCTAGTCTCTCTTGAAAGTTACATTCGTGTGCCATGGTTGCAGTTCGGCAGCCATAACAATGAACGTCCTCGACAGCAGGTGAAATTATTAATACAATAAACAGTGCTCCAGTAACAAGGACGAGCCCAGAGTATAAATGGCGTGAATTTAACTTGTTCCCAAACAATTTGGCTTGTGCGCGAGAACACTTTCTAAAAGTTTGTTTACAGTTAACTGCGATGTTTCGCCAACTCATAAACGATTACGTAACTAAGAAGTTGGAGAAACATGACCGTATTTTTATCCTCTAACCGTCTCCTTCATATCTGGTGGAAAAGTGAATGCGATAGCCTTGTCATACAGTGGAGCAGATTACAATAAGTATATAGTCCATTCACGGTTACTTGCAACTTTTCTGAAGCCCTACTAAAGTTATACTTCCAGGATATTCCTCCGCCTCACGCAGCCAAAGTTTAACCGAGTCCAAAAAATTACACTAAACGTACAACACAGCGTGTTCGTGCGCGCTCAGTTTTATAATATTTTGCATGAGAACTATTTCTTATTAATAGAGCCCCGATTATTTCGCGGATTGATTTGGCAGCAGGTTAGATTTGACAGTCCTCTACACACTCGAGACACTATTGCTACGATCAAGTGAGGCCTTTGTACAACAATGTTCAACACTCACTCACACTACTGCTTCCGGCTTACTACTGGCTCACAGTTAAACGGGGCGTGTCTAAATAACTACGATCCAATCACAGTAGTAGTAGTAGTACCTCGGAACCGAACGAATTCGCGAAATACTCTGGGCTCTACTTATTAAATATTACCAACATATATATTTTCTCCCTGATTTTATTTGTGTTAACTATTAATGAAATACTATAGTTTTCTGATAAAATATAAGTTAAAGTCCAATTTAATCAAGAATGAAATACTTTTACATAAGTATACATTCTAAATCTGAATTTGTGAGAACTTCACTGTCAAACGTATCTGACTGATTCAACAGTCACTTCAGTGAATGTAACTGATGAATCAGTGGAAAAAAATGACAGATTTCCTTCACTTATTGATTCAGTGACATGTTTTACTGAATCATAAACCATTTTTTTTTTACTGTTTACTCAGTGATTTATTTTTGACTGATGAATCAGTTAAACAGCGTTTTAAAATGACCTTAAAAGAACGTTTAAAAATGGCCGTTAAAAAAAGTATATTAAGTGAAATAACAATGCATAAACTAATAAAACCAATACCAAACACCTTCTAAAATGTCTTTCATCTTCCAAAACGCCATTTTACGTCGTAATATGGACACTCAGCCTTTAATTCCGTTTTTACGTCTTTCTTTTCATTTTCATGTAATCATCTCAGCGCTCTGTTTGAAGGTTTAAACTGCATGGAATGTGGTGAAGAGAGTACACTCATGTATATTACTTGTTTTAACAATTCTAACGGTACCAATTAAACTAAAAATGAAAAGTAAGAGTGTACAATTTAAATCTTCACGATTTCGCGGCAAAATAATAAGACACATATTTTCCTCATATTATTTCAACTTGGCGCGGTAGTGTAGATGGTATGGTAACGAGCTAGACACGAAATTGTGTGTGAGTTCAGTCCCGGAAACCCCCAAAATTGTTTTTACTTTTTAAAATCACGGTAAATTGCACAATATATAGAATAAACTATCGTAAATATGTTTATTTCACGTAATAATTGGGCTACATCCAATAAAATCAATATTTAATTCTCCATTGTAGTCGGCCGTCACTTATTCAAACAGTGGAATAATTTCACGTCACTAAATCAATCGGTGAAAATTTTTAACTGAAACAATCAGTTGTTTTCTACTGATTCTAAGTGGAGCCATTTTAACTGATTCGAGTAGTTGAATTCCACTGCGAATCAGTGGTTTCCACTGATTCGAATTTAGAGTGTAAAACGCATGTGATACATGACATATTTAGATAGCATCCAGACACGTCATACATCGGGTGATTTTTCAAAGGTGTGTCGATACTGCGAACTGGTAATTTCAAAGGTTTTCCTCAATGTCCCCGATTCATTACGATCTCCGAGCAACGCAGCACACTGTAGAGTAATGAACCCCCCCCCCCCTTTTTTTTCTTCATTTTTTAAACATAGCGTTGGTGAGTGAGTGAATGAAGAGATTTGCACGGCTCTTAACAGCGAGGTCTTCAGAGTCGATGAGGGCGATTGAAGTAAAAAAGAAGCGGCACCGGAATGAAGGGGTGGGGGAAACGGGAGATCCCCGAGAAAACCCGCCGACCAACGGCATCGTCCGGCACGATTCCCACTTGTGAAAATCCGGTGACCCGGCTGGGGATTTAACCCGGTTCTCCTTGGTGGGAGGCGAGCGTGCTAATCGTTCAGCCACCGTAACCCCCCATAGCCTTGGTAATTGCTATAGTAGCGCCGCTGTAACTTCGGATTTGGCAGCTCTGCCAATGTTAGGCCCGGGAAAGGAAACATTTGGACTACAGTGGTACGGCGGGTGGGAGGGAGTGCCTGCAGATTCGTCTGCCCGCCTGCCATCTACCTGTGGTTGGTGCTTTGCAAGTCGTTCTGCCTCTCTCTTTCACTTTGGTAGGCAGAGCCAAGTCTGTTCTTTGGCCGGTGCAACTATAGCACCTGGTATCGGATATTACTGCAAATAACTTCAACGTAAAACACTGCTATACCTAAGCAGCATCTTACTGCCTCTGCTCTAATGACGACGCGACTTGATAAGTTGTGGTCATCGTAACGCTCTGAGCAATCACGACGCCCGAAAGTCTTGCATCGTGTAAAAGCTGCCCGGAATTGCCTTCGATGGAAAGCTGTTAGTTGCAGATAATATTGTCCTAGGCGGGCACTTGTAGAACTAGTTTTGTCGCAGAGAGTTTAATCATTTTTATTTTGATTTTAATAATTGTATATAATAAAACATTTTCTGAGAGATATTTTGTTTTACTAAAGTTAAATGTTGGTTATTATTTTCAATAAAATTTTGAAATTTAAACAGATATTTGTACTTCAGAAGTGATTATAGTAATTTTTGCCGTTGAATTGGTAGTACATTCCGCAAACTGGGAGGTTTGAGGTTCGACTTTTGCGGTTGCAATAAAAGGTTTCTTTGCTGTTTAATTTGAAAAATTGTTAAATTATGAGCTAACTTCTGGACCGGAAAATGAAGGAACACAGTTGTATTTTACGAGAAGATTGTTCGATATTTCATTATTAAAAATGAAGATTCTTAAAAAATTTATGTCAGGGGCGAATGTTACAATTTATATTCAAAACGTCTCTAATAAAATCGCAGTGCTCGCAGTTCTCTATTGTGTAGTGAAATACGGTTAAAAGGGAGAATAGGTATGTGTTTAGTTCTGCTGTCAATTAACCCTCTCCATATTACAGCATTAAAGAAAGGAAATGAAAAGTATAGACACTTATTCTTATTTTAAATAGTAAACATTTATAAATTTATTTCAAAAATTTGTTTTAAACTTTAAAGAAAAACCAAATATACACCATCTAACAGTTTCATCAGTTATCCAGTAATTTGAGTAAAAATAGCAGTAGACTAAAGTTGAAGGCCACCACTGCCCCAACTTCATCCACAGATGTTCTATAACTAGAGCCACGAGTATTTCGCGAATTCATTCGGAGGCGAGGTAGACTCCAAACATTTGTTATTTTCTCCTACTGTTGTGTTTGGACAACAGGTTTTTAAACACGCCCCGTTCAACTGTGAACCAGTAATAAGCTCTAGGCAGTAGTGTGAGTGAGTGTTTAGTAGTCCTGTACATATGTCCCACCTGATCACAGCAACCAATAAGCAAACGATAATGTTTCGAGTGTATAGAGGGATGTCCAAACTAGCTTGTTGCCAACTCAATCCGCGAAATTCTCGGGGCTCTAACTATAACACACTGTTACATGACGCCAGGAGCGTATCCGATCTCGTGAGGAATGGAGGTCTTAAAGAAATAACTAAATTTTATTTGTTTAAGTGTACTTGTAATGCTATAAACATACTCACATCTATTGTTTGCGATATTAAGATGATTAGTTCCACTATTACTCTTATTATTCTCACTGAGCGCAATATTTAATGTCTATATCAATTCCTATTAAAGTCAATGTCAGTGTTTTTATATTGGTGACAGTCATTTAATCCACACTCATTATTTAGACCCGTCCATTACACCATTCCAAACGTCTGTCGCTCAAGCATCCAGTTCAATAATCCCGCCCGTGGATATCACCTTCCCTGTACCGATACTCGCAGTCCACAGACTTCACTCCCGCTGGCCGCTCATTCTCGTCGCCACTAGTCGCTTCGCTGTCTTCGCGCATCTGCATCCAAGGTCCCGGATTCCAGATTTTGGACTCCATCTTAGATTCCGTAATTCTAAAATTATTCTTACAAAATCGCGTGTTTTTACCCAAAAATAATTTCAGAAATCAATTATTTTCACCAAAAAACCTATACTTTTCCCTAAAAATATCTAAAAAAAATTCCTTTTTCCATAAAAATTTCCCTTTTTATCCTTAAAAATTAACTCTTTCCTTTAAAACTTCCCCTTTTTCCTTAAAAATTCACATTTTCTCTAAAAAATTTTATAAAAAATGTATTATTAAAAAAATTGTAAAAATTTAAATAAATAACGTCTCAATACCTCGGATTTTTATTGTTTTTTTCCTATAAAATAATATACATTTGTGAAAATATCTCAAGTTGCATGGCAAGAGCAGGTCTGCACCTGAACTGTGTCAGGTAACAGGATGTGAGAGTGCTTACAAGCTGTTTTCGCATCTCCCCGATGTCGGATAACCATGAAGTCAGCAGAGCAGGGAGGTAATTCTAAGTCCTCATTCCGACGATAAACGACAGATTCTTTACAACTATCGGCTCAGACCATCGTTCGGTATTCTAAGCTTGAAACGAAGGTCGAGTGACGTCACGAGTTGAGTTGGAACTTCTCAACTGCTCACGAGCAGTTTGCAGGCTAGAATTTCGTAGGTAGGTAAACCAATATGGCGGGCGTCGGTTATAAATGTTGCCGTGTATTTCAATGATACGGAAATAAATATTGTGTAGTATAAAGTCAGTGCAGCACGTGTTTGTGTTGCATGGAGTTATAATTTTCCTACACGTACATTTACGATACGAATAAGCATGAAAAGATTGGTTATAACTATTACAAACGTGCAGCACACACGTCTGTCTTTATTAAACATTGTACACAACATTATACATACCATTTTACGTGTGGGACTTATTACAAGCGCGTAAATGTACAAATACTCAATTGCAAATATTTATTAAATCAATTACTATTACCTTACCTTAAGTGAACATTTATGCACCCATGAAACAACGTGTGTTCGATGGTCTAGCGGTTAAGTTGCGTGCTTCGTATTACAAGTATATCTATGGTATGAGATTGAAACTCCCCTTCTGTATAACGTCTACTTTGTTTAAATATGTGAAATACAGTTATGTGATGTTATGCGGTAACATTTTTTTTTTAAGAAGACTTGTATGCTGCGTACATTTGTATTTTGGCCCCTAATACCCTACAGTTTGAAATATTTTAGGGCTTGCTCTGTTATATTCTATTTCGTGGAAAAGGAGTCAATTTTGACAGTTCTAGAAAAGTAGCACGGCCACAAGTTATCCTTCCACCACAGCTGTTTTGTCAGGGAAGAAAAAGACGTTTGTAAAGAAATGTTTGAGTCCAATGTATACTTGCATTTTCCTCTTTCCTCGTGTTTTCTGTCGTGACGGGCACTGAAAGACTAACGTTAACTAACTTCCGTCCAGTAATTAATGTAGGATATTGTAGCTAGGTTAGAATTCCAAATTCAGTTTTTTTTTGTAATTACCAAGGTATATATGTTGGGGTCTCTTTATTTTGGTTCGAGTTAAAAAGGAAACAGTGATGCTTAGATTTTGGGGGGGGGGGGGGGGGTTGATTCACGTCTTTGGTGAGACATTATTTTGATGTTCTTACGAGTGTGCGGCATTTTGTTTTGCATATTAGGTATTTTGATGGAGCAGTGGAAAAGTTTGCTCCTATGGAAATAACATTTACATTATTTAACTTCGAAAATTTTTTACTTTATTGAAAAACAAAACGCGATTCATATGCATCGATGTTCGTATTCGTACAGATGCAGCAATACACATACACACTTGACCGAAGTTAACCTTACACTCGTTGAATTTGCGATATAGACAAATAAACAAATATTATTCACTCACTACAAATATGTGGAAAGTGCGGCTTTTTCAGGCCACGTAGATTTCAATAATTACACTAACGGTTTACAAATTAATTTACAAGAGACGCAAACTTATTGTTTGTAAAATTCGTAACCTCTTGCACACGTATTTTTCCATGGCTCTACAGTACACTTCGGCGGACACCAAGGTTAGGAATATTAACATAATCCATTTAAGATGTGTGCATTTATTAATTATTCAGGGCAGTTTTACGTGAAGTCTATAATTAGCATCTGCTAACATGCCTCCACTTAGCCTTGGCCAAATATTTTCTTTCCCGCATACACTAATAGTTTGCTAAATACCCGGGCCACGTTCGTATCACATAAACATCTATATCTCACGAAGGGGGAAAAAAAATACTGTTCAACATGGCCACCAACCACAGTTTCTCAAACTCCTCATAAAATCAACGAAAACGGTACACTATTATTTTCTTATAAAACACGTATTTGTAATCATATACTATTGTTTACGAGCTACAGAATATAAATCTTACTATTCGTGTATTTAAGTAATGTTTTTTCGACAAATTTGTGAAATTTAAAACGAGCAATTCTAGTAATATTTTGTTGGTACGTTGTCGACCGTGTACAGAGACAGAAACCACGCTCTTCTAGCTCGGAGTGGGGAAAGTCGGTAAGCCGAAGATGCCCGATTGCGCCCACGTGCTAAACGACAGATAACTCTGAATACCGTTTTGGATCCGACGATAATTTTGTCGGTTGCGAGACAATAGGTTCATGACGGTGTGGGCAGTTACCAAAGAAACTTAGAATAAGCCCCCTGGATCTTAAAGGCTTGCTGATGTTGCAAACTCTCGACTATCGGCTCGGAGGCCTGTCGAGACTTAATTAATCTCGTTGGCTCGATCCAGAAGGTTCCCCGCACCCGAGACATGCAGAGAGAGGTGGGGGACGATGACCAGAACGTTCTTGAACCGATAACCCCAGATATTCAATCCTTTTAATGACAGAAAGTGAAACGAGTCCCGATAGGCTTATCGCGTCAGCTGCACTCCATTGTAAGTCTCCGCGGACTCCTCGGGTCGCCACTCTGGCCTTGACACGCTCCTTCGCTCGCTCGAGCATGGTAGGACGGCGCAAGGCAAACGAAGCCGACCAACAACGTGTAACAATGTACACATTTCCTCTGGCAAGTGTGGGCATATTTGAAAGAGGTAGGCTACACTATAAAAAACGCCGTGTGGAGTCGCGGGTGTGGAAAGGGTTAATAACTACTGCCCCCTTAAGAAAGTGGCTCCAAAACACCGGGTTATCACGGACCACAAGACATATACTGCCAACTTATACGAAAAACCTAGTTCGGCCCTAATTCCATTAACATACAAAAATGTACGTGTAATGAATTAACGACTCATAAAAAAGATAAAATTAAACTAGTAAATAACTTCAGTATTTTATTAATTTTCTAACCAAAACAACAGGAGAAAGGCTTGAACACAGCATTAAGAAGAAAAGAGCGAACCGCATTAGCAGCGTGTATAACTAAGCATCTCAATCCAACGAAAACTGATAGTACTTTTAGTGGACCCGTTAAGGCCTAGTCAAGGACCAACAGCAGGGGCCCGCGGATCACAGTTTAAGAACCCCTGCCGTCAGACATTTCCCCAAGTATGCTTGTTTATTTACGTCAAGCTGTAGAACAAGTTGGTGCTGTGCTCGGTCAGGAAGCAGCGCCAGTAAAACCATGGATTATCCGTGGGTTGCCACTGGCCGCTGTTGGCATGTTGAGATTTTTCTGCTGGATGTTGCCAGTGTAATGGAACAGCAAAAACACGTCTTATGGGATCCGTTTTGTAATCGTTAGATGTATAGGCTGTTCACAGTAAAATTAGCACTTTTGAAACCCTGCTTAAGATCAACTTGTATACATGTTATGTGTGATTCCGCCTTATGCAAAATTAACATTGCCTTGGGCCTCATCACTTTATTCATGTGTCGGTCAAATGAAACTGTGAAATTATTAGAAAAGTAAATATTGTACAGAATTTCTTGTCTTTACATTTCGATGCATAAAAAAATAGTAAGCGAGAGAAATAATTTAAGTTATCACAAATGGTTACTTAACACTTTTTATTCGACGTTAATATATGGAACTACTTTCCCATCCATCGATACCAACTTTACTGGGAGCTTGTGAGATAGTGCGCCCGTTAAAATATGTGCAGGTAGTGGCAGTGACTTTATGCTAAAGTTGATTTCAAAAGTGCTCACTTTATCGTGAATAGGCTTTACTAGCCAAACCAAAAATTCCCTATGTTTGGAGCTAGTGATTTTTCGCAATGAAATATTACCACAAGGACGACTTCAATTCTATAAGCACCCAGCAGCAGTTTGTCTATTGCCATTGGTTGCTGTCTGCTTGAGAAAGCGTTTCCATTTTTAAGCGGGCCACTCGGAATTCGGCAACGTCGGCACGGTTCCTACGTGATTCATGTGCAGGCAGTTAACACGTGTCTTAAAGTATTTCAGCCAATCAAGGTAGGTAGATGACTCTAAAGTGTCTTAAAGTCTTCTCACGAAAATTCACTACTCCCACCTAGGTTGCAACAAATGAAATGAGAAAATAGCAGAGGAGCCTGATTTTTGCGAGAAGATTCCACGACTAATGAAAACGGGGAATTTTTAGTAAGTTTCGCGCAGAAAATGAACTGGGAGTCGTGAATACCTGTTTTCCCTATACAATACAACATACTGTTACAATTTTCTCTCAAAGTCAGTGGGCTAAACCAAGTTCGTTAAGGAATGGAGGTCTTAATAAAATAAAAGAGTTAATTATAATTTCCTAATTTTATTTACAATAACTAGAAGTAAAATTCTTCCGACTCAACATCTCACAATAAATTGATATCACTTGCTGTTTACAATTAATGACTTTAGTCACTACAATTTACAATCACCTCAAAGAAAGTAATGTAATTAAATAATTATAAAATAGTCCCAATAGTGTATAACAACAGTGTATAAAACCCACTCAATTATTTTTACAAATTTTATGTCCATATTTGAGAGTTTAAATATTTATAACAAAGTCCTTATTATATGTTATTCAGTCCCACCTCAGTTTAGTCCATGTTCCACCAGTCGCAATGTTCTAGAGTTCTCCAAGCGCCCTCACGCACAGTAGCCTTCCCTCGTCGGGTACCACGCCCTCTAGTCCATTCACACTACGAACACCTTGTCTGCCGCCATCTCGCAATCTGCCGTCGTCGTCCGTCCCTCAACGAACCTTACTTCACCCCCGCACTCAGCCAGATGGCCTCCGACAAAGACTGCTGGCCGTTGGACCGCTGCAATATTTATAGGGTCGTAGGCCACCGCCCAGAAATTTCTCTAAATGCCGCGTTCTTGCCCGGCAGGGGGAGGAGGAAGGGCTCTGACGTCAGCTACGTCCCCGCTGTCAGTCATTTCCCAGGTTGCCTGGTGGGGGGGGGGGTATGGTGAGCGGGTCTGCCTGGGGTAGGGGAGAGTCGGGGTGGGTCACTCCCCAACTGTTCTGATAAAGAGGGGTGCCAGAAAAATAAGGACCTTTCGTGAAATAGACACTAACGGTAAGAAAAAATTAAGAGGTAGGTAAGGACTATCAGAACTGATAAATAAGGGGAATGGATTTGGACAGGAAGACTAGCAGAGTCACTTGCTCTTTAACTTGATAATGTACGAAATGACTGGGACTACATGTCCATTTGACGAGTTCCATTTGGAAAGAGAGAGAATTATTAGTGTTGTGCGTTTCTGATGGCTGAAAGTGAGAACGGCTTACGAATAAAAGAACAGAATGAGAGCCACATGCTTCACGAATGGACTATGATACAGGATGGTAAAAACGAGAGATGAGAAACCGAGAAGAAAAAGAAGCATGGGTAATCTCAGGAAAATATCGAAGGACGGGATCGTTGATAAATAAAGGAAAGTTTATTAAAAATAAGATGCACTTACACGTTGGTAAAAACTGCTTGTTACGTAGCGCTTTATATCGTCGGTTTTCAATCCAAAAAAAGTTTGACAACTCGTAATTTTGAGTTCCAAAACGTCTGTTGTTTGCATTTATTAAAAAACTTTTTGGATATTGCCAGTTGTTTAAACAGCATAAACTTTGGAATTTTTGGTGTCATAATTTGTACATGTTTAATTTTTTGGTTTCTGAATTCTAATAGAATGTTATTTAATTTGTGTGTTGAATAAACGAACACAAGGTTTGCTTTGGATTTACTGATATTTTGTTGTTCATGTTTGACGAAGTACATTTCAACACAACGCAACTGATTGTGAGGTTATCTTGTGTTTTGTTTTAATCGTGAATTTTGAACTCGAGGTTACGGAAAGGTTAAGATGGAAGCTCGGCCTTGACAGAGCATCATGTTGTCCTAAGCAGTTTCGCTCTGCGGGCAGAGAGTAGACACGTATACAGAGGCGGAACGAGGCGGCGGTTCCTTCCTTTGTAGTTTCAGCATATAGTCAATTCACTGTTACTTAAACTTTTTTGAATCCCTGCTGAAGTTCTACTTTCAAGATATTACTCCGCCTCATGAAAACGAAGCCTAATCAAGTCTACCAAATTACATCAAAGGGACGACGCATCACATTCGTACGCACTCAGTGCAATGGCATTTCGCATAAGAACTATTTCTTACAACACATCTATTTTGTCCATATTTTTATTATGCCATTTATTAATGAAATATTATAATTTATAGATAAAATACTAGTAAATGCTAAATTTAAAAAAAAAACTACGTTCTCTAATGTTAACATAATAATAAAACGCTTGTATAACATAGCATATTTAGGAAACTTCCTAACACATTATACTTGGGGTAATTTTTCAAAGGTTTGATTAAAAACGCGTGACGAAAATGCTAATAGATTGTACTCATTCTCTGATTGGCTGTGCGAGGCCTTGGGAACGGGTGTTGTGTATGATTGGCTACTGCGTCCTGCGTTTGGTTTCCTATTGGCTTGGCTGTCGGCTGGCGAGTATGTTACTAGCCGCTGATTGGCGGACGGCGTAACGACATGTTGCTGGATAGTGAAGCCATATTGCCGGGCAGTGTCTGCGGCCCGTGATTTCGCGCGGAATAAGCAGCTATTTCATCTCTGTATTCTCGACTACTCTGTAGCCTGGGTTTGAGGACCGCTAATCCCTCTGCTCTCTAAAAGCCTCTAGTTTTTCCTTCTTCTAACCGAGAGGAAGTAGCTATGCATGAAGCTAAATATTTCATTCATGATCGCGTAAATTACTACACAAATATAGTTACAATAAGGACAGAATTTTATAAACAAAAATTAAGGATTAAGGGCAACCTTCTACACTATTTTACGTACAGAAGATTTAGAGACGAGTGAGATAAAGCATGAACGCGGCCAACATTAGATTCATTTAGAAAATAAAATATGTGACATAAAGCGCACAATGTGCACTTTCATCACATTGTTTTGCTTTGTAATGGCGTATGTGACTCACTCTAATATTTGTACTATGTTTTATTACCTTCTTCGTGTGATTCCTTCTGAAGGTAGCGAATTGTGAGTACAATTATAGGGGAAAAGTTTGAAACCTGGTGTCTGTAAAAATCACACTCATAAGTGTTAGGTCATTGCTTGGTACAACTAGATGGCGGTTGTGTTAAGTAGGCACATTTATGTCGCTGGAAAAATTTGACAGATTTTTGGCTAGACTGTACTCTGTTCACTCTGAAATTTTTTACTGGTTTTTAAAAGACATCTGGGAAAATATTCTCTTCTGTTATTGGGTTAGTGAAAATGCTGCTACTTTAGTACTGAACGTCTGTGAATTCCTGCAGACGGTTGCACCGTGTGTAAACTACAACATCCAATCCTAACGTAAGTAGAATTCAAAAGTTTTCTGACACATATGGCGGATATGCCGCATAAAATATTTTTGCGTTTTTGTATTGTCTTCACATGTATTAGCATTTATTAGTTTCTGGAGTGCCCGCTGTGTATCTTTCCGCCATGCAAATAAGTTTTAAAATGTAATAGAAGTTATCATTTGCATCAGTGAAATGTGCCAGTCTGCATATCGTTGAAATACGAGAAGTAGTTATAGGTCGAAATATTTTTGAAAGGTTGTTTTGTAGAGTACTCGATTAACGATGAACAACTTACATTTTTATGAAATTTTCGTTTATATATTTTTTTGCAATTGGATCATCGACGTCATCCACCAATTTGTCGTGATTCTGGCCGTTGCAGCTTTAACAAGAAAATATAATAAAAATTAACATAACTCAGCAGCCACTCCTACAATCCGTCATAGCTAGAGACATGCAGATTCGCGTTATTTGGCATCAGGATGAACTCCACCGTACTGTATGTACCGAAGACGGTGTCGTTTATCCATTGGTTGCTGTATATATGCGAAGCCACGCCCCTTTCTACCTGAACTGCACGTAATTCGGGAACCAATTGTGAAGTGTTCATTTATTGGCGCAGAGTTACCCAGGGCGTGTCAGCTTATGTATGGCCGTATGACAAACGTACTGCAAAGGTACACGTGTGTAAAATTTAACGTCCCGAAATAATAATGCGAAATTTGTAGGTCTCTAGCCATAGCACCATCCAGTGGGAAAAGAAGGCTGAAATTGTCGTGTAAAGTGTAGATGTCTTCCATCTGCTCTCCCGGCCGTCCATCAGAGGTCTTGCTTGCCTGAGCGCGTAATTCTACATCTGCGGTGTTTCCCGGCAGCTCTCTCTCTCTCTCTCTCTCTCCCCTTTACACCGAGCACTTCCGGCAGACGGCAAATACATCTCTCCAGCCGTCGCCGGCTCGTGCAGTGCGCTGGACACGGGCGGGACATCGTCTGCTGGAATCACAACAGCGCGACAGACGCGATGCGACAAGAAAAATTCGCGTTATTGCGAACACTAGTTTTATCGCCTCGCGACAAAAAATACAAAAATATTATACGTAAATCGTTTACTGCCACTAGCTGCTAATCACTTGTACGACAGTCACTAATGTTTACATTTGTTTAAAAGGTGTTGTTGGACAACACTTTATTTCCATGCTTACTGATTTTTCATGAAATATAAAAATATGGCCGTGATAACTTGAACTACGCATCATTAATACTTATACCCGAGAATGCAACAATAGTCGGGATGTTATTTACGTTTTAATGAAATAAATAAACACGACAGGGATGTCACCAATAATTCATCAGTACCACTATCCTTCGAGCACCAAATTATTACATGGTTTTCCAGTTTGTCGCGTCCGCGGCGCGACGAAATTATAAATACTTTCTATTCTGAAAAGCTGTCGCGTCCGCCATTTTTGTCGCGTTGGCGTCACAGATGTCTCAATGCTGATTGGCTGGATATTTTTTTATTCGCGTCGCCCCATCGCGTTGCGTCTGTCGCGCTATTGTGATTCCAGCATTATACGGCGAACTACAGACGCACACACTCACTGTAAAAAATAATGGCGAAATTACCTCACAAGTGTACGGTAATATTCGCAAACTTGTGGGGCAAACATAGCTTTCCTTGCGGGCAAGGTAAAATTCGCGTACATGGTAGTAGAAAATCCCATACATGGATGGAAAAATTATCTTACGACGTGTAGATCTCGCAAATTTGTAACTATTTGATAATTGCATTATATATATTTTTTACCATAAAATTAATTTTTATTGTTTAGTCATACAAGCTGTCCAACATGGCTCTCTATATGCAAGGTACAATTACCGCATTCAGGAGTAAAATTCACATAGTACCTACATAGCGGCGGAAAATCTTATAAATTTATGGGAAAATTATCTTTAGACGCGTGAACCTCTTTAGCATTGTCTCAACGGCTAAGTGTGTGTGTGTGGGGGGGGGGTGGAAGAAACCATCCTTTAACACGACAATGTTCACTTAGGTTGTCTCGTTGTCGTCGTGGTGTACTGCATAGCGCATCGACCTATCGTGAAAAAGGACCATGTTCATGCCCACGCGCCATCGAATATAGAGGATTTTAGTGTAGAGGTTTCGATTACTATTCGTCAGATAGTGTATGTGATAGCAAAAATTAACAATACTAATACTCAGCGGTATTTTTTAATATAATTTTGTTATACAATATACTTAATTTTCCCTCACTTGTATGGGATTTTCCCCCCACATTTGTAAGGTAATTTTTACGTACGATTAGGGAATGGTACTTTATTTGTTATGTAAATTTAGGCTACATTTAAGAGGAAATTTTGCTTTACACGCAGAGGTAATTAGCTTCACTTACATGAAAGTAATTTTACCTTAAATTTTTTTACAGTTTTAGCCAGCAAAATGGCGTTACTATTCTGCAACATGTCGGGAATACCGTTCGCCAATCAGCACTCCGGTAACATTGAAGCCCTGCTTCAAGTCTGACACGCGTGTCAATTAGCAAACTCAAGCAATTTTATGTGAGTACTCCTGTCCTGCCTGAACGATTTATTTTTCGTCCCGCCAGCTGGTGAAATGTGTGATGCCTACAATTTTCTGGAGTACCATTGAATGCTACTATTATGGGGTTGGTGTGTTTACAGAACTACATGACGTTAATGAACTTGGTTAGCAAGTCTGCTTGGTTATTTGCCATGTCTGTATTTCGTAGTCCACATTAATAAACTGTTATTTTGTTTGAAGAGGGGTTACTATTTGAAGAGGTAATATTTTTGCTGCAGAAAAAGGTACTTTGTTTTTATCCCCCCCCCCCCCCAAAATGGATGGCGCACATCTGAACGCTTCCAAGCGCTAAGCTATACTGAAGAGAGGCGCGCGGCGCTCCTGGCTCGGCCGAGCGATGTCTGGTGGCTACTACTGGCAACGAGTTCAGCCTCGCACACTCTGGCACCTTCCATACGCCTCTCCGCTATTCCCGCCGCCTTCTTAATCTTCCCGAGCCGCGTTTTCGCGTATAAATATTCGTCCCCAGCCCGAGCAAGTGGGCAGTGTTTCTCTTCGAGTTGCGCGGGCTGGCCGACGAGAGATCATGTCTAAACCAATTCGTATTTAGGGAATTCAGCATGCTAGATGCGTTTTCGCGTAATATGAGTACTCAAGTTAAGTATTGCAATGAACGTAGTTGTTGTTATGCTGGGAGTAGAATTTCCCTTTTAGTAGTTTTTTTTTTTTTTTAGCGATTTTTGTGTATATGGATTTTTGTAGGGAAGTGTTTCTTCACTGTTTTGCTTGTGTGAATTTTCAATATGGTATTTTATGGGAATGTTTGTAAGAGGTGGATTCTTCATTTTTTTTTTTTTTTTTGGCGTGCTGTAGTAATGGTCTCCTGGACTACGATTTGCAAAAAGATTTTACTGTCAAGGAGTTTAGTGGATATTTTATGGCGTGACTTTATGCTCATGGTTAAGTGTAATGAGGGTTTTTGCTCCTTTCCAATGGTATTCTGGATATCAGTATTCCATGTTGTACTTTTTAGTGAATCATCAGGCTTACTTTACTTTTAAAGTTGTAATGGTGCTTGCTTTACTCAGAGAGTCAGTTTACCTTTGTTAATGGAATTATACAAGTGTTTATTCATGTTGGGTGATTTCTCAGGATATATTAATATTGTTGTTTTTCTGCTTGTTCCAGTGCATATCCGTTGTCTCCTTCCCCTAGTTCACTGATCGGTAGCAAGCAACATAAATTTACGGATGCTATTTATATGTTTTAAATCAAGTTGCAAAGTTGATGTTCTTGGTAATAATGTATAGATGGGCTTCAATATATTTGTATTGATTTTGGAATTTTTGGGTCCATGCATTCTTGATTTATTTATTATTTTATGGTGTGCGTCCTTCTCCTTGCCTTCCTTTAGACCTGCTGCGTCCTAAACGGGCGTAACAGAAAAGTGCACCACTCTGCTCTCCGTCTGTCACACTCCTCTTCATCCATCTCAGAGCTGTCATCAGAGTCACTGGGTGCCTCGCTCCTGTCGCAGCTGGAGATGGATTGTCAGACTTTGCGGAGTCGCGGTCCATATCCTTTCCATCACTGTCATTATGGTCGTGCTTGATCACTGGCATAGCTGCAGCATGGCCGCCCCCCGGCCGCGGAAGGGCCGTGGTTCGAACCCGCGACCACAGATCAGACACTCTGCCCTGAGCTACGGGGGCAGAACACATAAATAGGACTTTAAAAATCTGTACAAAATTACACATAAATTACCATCTGCGCTACCAAGTCAAATTGAAAAGTAGTAGGAAAATACATGTCTATACGTAATCGTCAAGATTTAAATTGTATGCCCTTACTTTTCGTTTTTGGTTTAATTGGTACCGTTAGGATTGTTAATACAAATTGTACCCATGAGTGCACTATCTTCGCACATTATATGCAGTTTAAACCTTCAAACAGAGCGCGCTGATGATTACATGAAAATGAAATGAAAGACGTAAAAAAGGAACGAAGGCCGAATGTTCAAATAACCTCGAAAAAATGGTGTTTTGAAAGACGAAACACATTTTAGAAAGTATTTTGTATTGGTTTTATTAGTTTTTTCGTTGTTTATACACATTGTTTAACGGCCATTTTTACACGCTGTTTAACCGCTCCATCAGTTTAAAAAAACCACTGGAAAACAGTGAAAAAAATTACTGATGAATCAGTGGAAAATGTCACTGTTTCAATAAGTGAAGGAAATCTCACTGATTCATACGTTGAATTCACTGAAGTGACTGTTAAATCAGTTAGGCATTGCTGACTGATTGAAACTGTGAATTTCTCACTGAGTCAAATTTACAGCAAGGTTCTTGCAAACTAAGTGATTTTCAGAAGAAGAGATAACAATCATCCGGCAAACTCCACCCACAGGGCACGACGGAGAACAATCATAATAATTTCCTTCACAAACACACGTGGTGGGGCAAGAAGTGTGGATGGGGTCATGAGGTCCAGAGAAGTCACATAATTCGGCGGTGTGACACCGGACAGCGCGGCCAAGGAGCCAGGCAGAGAGTCAGAGAGTCCAGGGTGCGAAACCCGGTGTGACACCGGACAGTGCGGCCAAGGGTCCAGGCAGAGAGTCGAGGGTGCGAGACCCACTGCCACACCCGACAGCACGGTCAAGGGTCCAGGCAGAGAGACCAGGGTGCGAGACCCATTGTGCACACCGGACAGCGCGGTCAAGGGTCCAGGCAGAGAGTCCAGGGTGCGAGATCCGGTGTGACACTGGACAACACGATCAAGGGTCCAGGCAGAGAGTCCAGGATGCGATACCCGGTGCGACACCGGACAGCGCGGCCAAGGGCCCAGGCAGAGAGTCCAGAGTGTGAGACCCGGTGCGACACCGGACTGTGCAGTCAAGTGTCCAGGCAGAGAGTCAAGGGTGCGAGACCTGGTGCGACACCGGACAGCGCGGTCAAGGGTCCAGGCAGAGAGTCCAGGGTGCGAGATCCGGTGTGACACTGGACAACACGATCAAGGGTCCAGGCAGAGAGTCCAGGATGCGATACCCGGTGCGACACCGGACAGCGCGGCCAAGGGCCCAGGCAGAGAGTCCAGAGTGTGAGACCCGGTGCGACACCGGACTGTGCAGTCAAGTGTCCAGGCAGAGAGTCAAGGGTGCGAGACCTGGTGCGACACCGGACTGCGCGGCCAAGGGTCCAGGCAGAGAGTCCAGGGTGCAAGTTCCGGTGCGACACTGGACAGCACGGTCAAGGGTCCAGGCAGAGAGTCCAGGGTGCGAGATCCGGTGGGACACCGGACTGCGCGGCCAAGGGGCAGGCAGAGAGTCCAGGGTGCGAGACCCGGTGCGACACTTAACAGCAGGGTCAAGGGTCCAGGCAGAGAGTCCAGGGTGCGGGACCCGGCGAGTCCTTCCAACATGGAGTAACTTAACTACTCTGAGCTCCTACTTTTCCCTGTTCCCTTCACTACATTGGCCACAGTGCCCTACAGACTTGTAAGATGTTAAAACACTAGTATATATGGCACTAGACCAGGGGCTCTCAAACTATAGTTTACTTCAGTTTATCGCGGCCCCCTTCTGCAAAAAGAAAGTAATGCTTGTTGAACGCAAATGGCGGTGAACAAATGAATCAATGAGACGGATGATTTGCATTTTTTTAAACAAGATTCCCAATTATTGGTTAAATAGAATAAATTGCACAATGTAAATCAGTGGCAATATCGAGTTTGCTTTTATACTTTGGCGCCCGCACCCCCTCAGCAGGTCGTCTCGCCCCCACTTTGAAAATCAATGCTTTAGGCAATCTCTAATCTAATTTAATATTCTCATTAAGGAACTTACGTACAACCACTTCCCATCCTTCTATCCTTCCTGCTTATGATCCCAAGTTGAGATCATAACAGATGGTATATTAACCTCTCGTATCTCTATAAATTCCTACGTAGTGGACTGAATCTTCCGGGTCATCGGAATTTACAGCTTGCTTGATATAGTTCTAATTAGTTAGAGAGCGCACAGGTGAAAAACTGTTGACATGTGGTGCACATCAAAACATAACTTAGAAAGAAACCAGGTTTTCTGGGTGGGATATTAGTGAAATCGAATGCATAAAATTTCTCTGTGTGTTTATAGCTTTTTACCTACAGCTGACCAGAAAGCTAGGAAACCTTGACCCGAAGTCAGCGTGCCTCTGCGTGCAGAGTCGGCCGGGGTTGGCGAAGGGTAGCGGAGGGGGGAGGGGAGAGGGGGAATATGCTCACCTTCTGATTTCATGAATGTCAGTGTTTTGGCTGACGCCAGGTTAGTTGTTATCCCCTTCAGACCCATTTAACATACAGTTTCAGGTGTTGCAAACAAAATATTTAATATGTGCTGTACTTCAGTCGACACAATACTCGTTTCGTTGTCACAATCAGTGAACTGTAGGCTTTGTTTATGGCTACAGTGATCCAGTCATAACCTAGACCAGAAATTACGTTTACGAATCGGTAGCCCACTGAGCATCGCAGTTGCCATGCTAAATGTCATAGCAGTTCTTTTTAATATGGGCGTGTCGTTTCTCTGATTGGATACGCGAGGCTATAGGAACGGACCTAGCGTCTTATTGTCTGCTGCATGTTGCGCAAGTTTCCCTATTGGCTGGCTGCCGTAGTGAACCGGGTTCAATCCCCGGCCGGGTCACTCCCGGATTTTCGCAGGTGGGGAACGTGCCGGACGATGCCGCTGGTCAGCGGGTATACTCGGGAATCTCCCGTTTCCTTCGCGCCTGCGTTCCGGCTCTGCTCCATTCTCGCCTCACTTCACCTTCATCGGCTGTCAAGGTCCCGTTGTTAAGAGCCGTCGGAATCTCTCACGCCTATCGGCTTGGACATGCTGGCTGGCGAATACGGCAGATTCCCGGCCGCTGATTGGTGGACGGCGCTCCGATATAAAGGATGTTCACGATACAGTGAGCACTTCAGAAATAAAGATTTGAAAAAAAAATCACTGCTCCTACTTGCATATATTGTAACGGGTGCATTGAGGGACACGCCCAGCAAGGTTGGTAACGATGGAGGGAAAGTAGTTCCATATCTTAACGTTGAATAAAACGTGTTAGGTAATCATTTGTGATAAATTAAATTATTTCTTTCGCTTTCTGTTTATTTTTGTGCGTCGAAGTGTGAAAATGATCAGGTTTGTAAAATATTTACTCTCCTAATTAATTCATAGTTTCACTTGACCGACGCATGAATAAAGTGATGAGGCCAATGACAATGTTAATTTTACATAAGGCGGAAGATACACAACTTGCATACAAGTAGATCTTAAGCAGGGCTCTCAAAAGTGCTCATTTTACCGTGAACAGCCTATATACGCTGCCATAGCCAGCGACGCCATCTTATTGACTTGCGCAGCTGGAGATCGTGTGAGCGCCTAGTTCTCCTCTTCTGTATGGTGAACAACTCTGTGGAATTATGCGGGATGTGTGCAAGCAGCACTCGGAATACACACGTCACTGCGCGCACACACGTCGATGTGCATACAAACACACACGTGCCCCTCCCTACACGCGCGCCTATTTCTACACCTGACGCAGCAGCGCGAGTGTGTCTTTCTGCGCATGCGCGCATCTCTCAGCGTGACGTGCGGTGACGATGTGCTAGCCTTACACTTAAAGATGAGGTAGACCGATCTCGCTGGCTGCGCACAACCAATCTCTCTGTCCCGACATCGAACTTCTTTTCTGCCAATACGTCTAGCGAAAACGGCATGGTTTGTATTTTAGGTTAGGAAACCGATTTGTAAACAAGTTGTTACAGATGGTTTTATAATTCCTCTAACCAATTTGTAATGTAGTTTGACTAAATTAAAATTTGTAAAAGTATTTTATTAATATAATAGCGCTTGTCATTTAAAAATTATGTTGTAACCAAACACTCCCATCACTGTTGACCATGTGACTGACAGTTTTGTATGATTGGGGTAGGTCAATGTTGGGTACATGCGCAGAATACGAATAAGCGGTCTACCTCATCTTTAGTCTATGGTGCTATCACCAGGGATCGAACTCACGACTTCTGAAACACGACTCAAATACGCTCACGTGCAACTAAACATGTTCTATATTGCTGCCGAGAAATAAAACGAGATCCAACGCGGCTCGGACTGGAAATCTTGCCGCCTGGTCGTCTTCACGGCCGTAAGCCAACGAACATAGGAACTACCTATATAGAATGTTCATGATAAAGTGAGCACTTTTTAAGGCCCTCCCAACAGGCATTAACCGCTAATAAATATATATTATTGCAGCCTCAGGTATTACATTTTGATGGTGGTGAAATGTATACACTGTGCTTATTGGTTACATTGCAATGTTTACATTAAAAAGCATCTGGAAGAAGGAAATTGAATGAAAGGAAAAATTTACAAGGGCCTAAAACAGTACTCACTTTACCGTGAACAGCCTATACAATATTTCGACGTCCAATGTGTAGCAGCATATTTTTTTAAATTGTTGCTTATCAATGTTGCCGATTTGCGCTCATCTGTCAGTCTGATGTCGATCGACGGGTCTGCAGGCGAGTAGTTCAATCTCGCGTGGGTTTCTTTCTGTATCCGAGCAGAACGCTTGTGTATTTCCTTGTATAGGCTGTTCACGGTAAAGTGAGCACTTTTTAAGGCCCTGCAAAAATTTTCGTTTCAACTAATTTATAACTTTCTGCCACTTTTTAATATAAAAATTGCAATATGACTCATAGACACACTGTACATATTTCAATACTGTAAATAGTTAATGTCTGATGCTGTATTTAAGTATATTTATTAGCGATTAATGCATTATGAAAGGGCCTTAAAAGTGTTCACTTTACCGTGAACGGCATATATTCCCTGTTGACGGTAAACTGAGCACTTTCGGAACTAACATTTGAAACACGTTACTGTATGCCGACTACCCTCGTGTATCTCAACGGGGACACCGACTGGCGTGCGTCCGGTCCAGTTGCTACTGGCGGACGGAAAGAAGTCCAAGCCGCGTCCTAAAGCTGGATCCACAATAGTGCGATGCGTTGCGTTGCGTTGCGTTGAGATGGTGCTGCTATCTACTTTAAAGGTGGAAATTTCATTTTCAGACCTCACGAATGTAACAAAAGACACGCGTAAAAAGTTGAAACTGAATATATTTTAAGTGGTAGAAGATAAAAACAGGGTAGTATGAACACGACGTGTGACGAAAACTAGAGGGAATGAGACATAATAAGACGAAGGATAGTTATTTTGTTATTAATAAACGAATTTTATGACATCTATATGTATAAGAAGCCGTGTCTTCTATTTCGCACATCCACGCAGCAATAATAATAATACAAATACAAAAACGTCGGCTTAAACGCGCTCGTGGTTTGAAATTGTCAAAAAATTAATGTTTTTATTCTCCTTTTAAACAAACACTTATTCCTCTTCTCCGTCGCAGACTAACGCCGACAATCGCAACGCAATAATTTCGCCAACGCGCTCGACGCCGGCGCGCTGCGACGGAATCTGCTTCATGTTGATTGGCTACCGCTCATCGAAAATCATCACAACGCAACGCATCGTAATATTGTGGAACCAGCTTCATGCGTTTCGAGTTCCGTTTTACGTAATTTCTATTTAGCATTTTGTAAAGTTTGTTCGGAACACCACGATATTCAACTATCTAGCACGCCATAATACTATTATTTTTATATAATTATTCCAAAATTAAGAGCACCGGTACACTAAGTCTTAAAATAAACAGTAATTATTCCCAACAGTTTTTCGAGGGCAGTTATAAATTTAAAATTAACAAAATGAAACCAATATCTATTTCAAGAATATTTCAGCAACTTGCTTTGTGTAATAAATATTGTGAGTACAATATGTTTATTCCAATCACCTGGTCTTTTATGTATTTAAACGTTTCAAACAGGCGTAACTAATATAGCGTCAATTTGGTAATTTGCACCTAAATTACAAGAGTACGCCATAGATTTTGTGGACAAAACAAGTAACGTGACCATTTTGTTAACAGAAAGTGCCAATTGGAACACGGCCCCAATGTCTTAATATAGAATTGCATGTGTTAGGTAAAAAAATATGCGATTACCGAAATTATTTTTTTCTTCCATGGTTTTTATTCATTTAAGTGTAGAAATTAAAAAAATTTGTAAATTATTTAACTAATTAATTTTTTTTATAATTTCAGTTCCACTTGACCGATGCGAGTGATCAGGACCATTTAGTTGTTAATTTTACTTATGGCGGAAGAACACACAATGTGCATACAAGTAGAGCTTAGTAAGGGCTTCTAAAAAGTGCTCAGTTTACCGTGAATAGCCTGTATGTGGTCGTCACACTTCCGGACTCCTTTACATCTTGTCCCCGCTTATCATACCCCACCCAACCCAACCTGTGCTTAACTACCTTCTGTAATCAAGTCATCGTGTGCGTATTCAGTAATTAGATACTAAATTAAAATATATTCAATTTCTCCTAAATGCCGACGTCGATGATGTAGTTATTTACAATCCAGTCTACGACGTCATAGGTAGTGAGTTCCAATGTCTCTGGTATGTAATTCAAAATGTGTTCAAGTTATTTCTTACGACATGATTTAAAAAAACCCAATGACGTCTGTAAACTTTTATTCACTTCTTTGCAGTCTGTGAATGGAGTACAGTAAAATTTCATCCCGGATATTTATAACATTTATTATAAGTAGGGTTAAATAAATATTCCTGGAATGTTATTCACGAAAATCAAATGCAAGAAAAGAATTTCCTTGCAATGTGACATGGATATTTTTATTGGAGTATGAATTCTGCAACCCCTAGGTTCAAATTTCTTTCCATATTAGCTTATAATGGATATGTTGTTAACCACGGACTCACTCTCTCTCTCTCTCTCTCTCTCTCTCTCTCTCTCTCTCTCTCTTATATATATATATATATATATATATACGCTCTGTTTATATACTCTCTCTCTATCTCTATCTCTCTCTCTCTCTCTCTCTCTCTCTCTCTATATATATATATATATATATATATATATATATATATATATATATATATATATATATATATATAGACACACAGGATGATTCTCAATTAGACCGACAAACTTCGGGAGGTGATTCTTTATGGAAAAGTAAAAGGAAAACATATGGGACACTTTATACTGTAACAACAAGAACAGTTTCGCGCCAAAAGTTACATGTAGTGTAAGGGTACACTAACGCAAGTACAAGTGTATAAATAAGGTTAGGTGTGAGCTTTGATAACGCAATAGCGTAGTGAGTTTTAGGCAGTTGAAACAAGAGGGCCAGTTTTGTTGATTGGGTCATAGTTCTCAATAAACAAGCATCAAATGTAAGAAAGTTGTATGCAATACGAGGGTAGCCATCCCTATTGTATTCTTTACGAAGGGCGGTATTAATGAGGGTTAGCTCGTACGTTGAAGATCCCAATAACATAAAACAATGTTCGGAGAATTGTAATTACATTTTACTTCACTACCGATATTTTCCTAAAAATTGGCTTAAAATATTGATTTATATGGGTTTATACATCCCTTAATATTCGGTTTGGGTATAAAGTGTTTCATATGTATTCCTTTTAATTTTGCATAAAGAATCACCTCCTGAAGTTTGTCGGTCTGAGAATCATCTTAAATTATATATATATATATATATATATATATATATATATATATATATATATATATATATATATATATATATATATATATATATGTGTGTGTGTATGTATGTATGTATGTATGTGTGTGTGTGTGTGTGTGTGCGTGCGTGTGTGTGTGTGTGTACCGGGTGATTCGCCCGCGCCTATTTATCCGTATCTATGCAACCCGCACACAAACTACACACACAGCAAAACACTACCTCCGTTGTAAAATAATTGTCTCTTATGTAGCAGAGTCCCGTGCCGTGTGCGTACTCTTTACGGTGCCTTGTCGGTTTTCTGAATGTTCGACACGGTTATCAACCTGCACCAATCAGCGGTGCGAAAATAGAGAGTCGCTACAAAACGTCACGTGCGCGTTGATTTTCTTTTCCTCGATAAAGTAAGCGGTGACTGTATTAATACGTCACATGAAGAAACACAATGGCTCGAAGCATGGTAGATGTGTATTACTAAGGACGCAATCGTCTAATACCAACTTATTTCGGGAAAGAACGCAATAATAAGTTTCAACACAATTAACGGTCGTGCATTCTTCGCAAAGTTACTGTTTCTCAATGCATTGCTGACATAATACCATCCTTTCACCGCATACTTTACTGACGACAACGAATCAACGCGCACGTATTGTTCTGCTACGATTGATGTTATGTTATATGGGTAGTATTGTCTGCGGATTGCATAGATACATAAAATAAGCGCGGGCAACTCACCCGGTGAATGTGTTATGAGATATTATATATATATATATATACACACACACACATATTTTTTCGTTTTAAGTTGAATTATTATGGGATTTTGATTGCATCAATAAATTCCCCTTCAATAATCGGAAATAAAATCATTTAGAATATTTATTGGCAATTATTACAAATAAGAGGGCTTTCAGAAGTGCTCACTTTACCGTGAATACCATATATCAAGATACCCCGCGTGTTATAAATATTATTAACAACGCTCCAACATAGTTAAAAACGACTTTTTTTTCACTGCCGTATCTTAAAACATACTACCCTGACACGAGCGAAATTACGACACGAGCTTGGGTTGAATCTGCTAGATTCCCGCCAATAACATCGATAGGGTCACCGCTGAATGTCCCATAAATATAGGCTGTTCACTGTAAAGTGAGCACATTTTAATGGCCTCCCAAAAGGCATTAACCCCTAATAAATAGATTATATTGCAGTCTCAGACGTTAACTTTTGAGAGTGATAAAATGTATAAACTGTGTTAATTAGTCATTGCAATGTTTACATTAAAAAGTGACGGAAAGGTAGAAATTAATTGAAAGGAAAAATTTTGCAGGGCATTAAAAAGCGCTCACTTTACCATGGATAGCCTATACACGCCTTGCGCGTAGCGACGACGGCGCACTTGATGCACATGGCAATGTAGTCCTAATCGCTTCCGCGCTTCAAACGCGAACGTAGCTCCAGGTAGGGCACATGGCGAACTGGAACAGAGCTGCAGTTAAGGTTGGTTTACGATAAAGACTGATGAATTAAGAATTGTCCTTAATGACTCGATAAGCACTCGGAAAATGAACAGTACGAAGATTTGCAGTTCACAATTGAAAGAGCAACTGTTAAGTCTAGATAATCAGAATCGTAGAAGACGAAAGCAGCCGATCCTGGAGATATGGACAATTTACAAATATTTAATTATTTGTGGTTACTGCTTGCGTAAACGTTTTGAAAAACTCGTGATATCTTACAGAAGGGAAAGTCGGTGCCAACATTGGGCATTTACATCAATACAGCTGAAAAATTTAATCAAAGCGAATTCAATAACCTCTTCCAAGAAATAAAACATGACCATAGACTGTTCTTTAAATTAATAGAATGTCTCTCGATTAAAATAATTATTTGCATACGATTTCACAAATACGACATAACCTAAATCCAGGATGTAAATACAGTTTCCCGCCAAGAACAAATGTTACTGGTTCCTGATTGGCTACTTCATCTTGACTTGTACTTAAGATATAAAATATAACGATCTCTTAAGTCACGCCAAGAATGCACACGACCCGTCAAGACCCGCGCACAACAGTCACAAACTAATACCCTTGAACATATTGATTCATATCTTAAGCACACGGCACACTTAGGCCGTGTTTACATTCGGCCGTTCCTGTGGACGTGGACGTGTCCGAAACTCGGCGTCAAGTGACGTCACATTGACGCAGTCCGAATATGGTCTACAAATGCGTAGTCCTAAGTGATCTTTCAGAGTCTGACACTAGATCGCACGAAATTCGGCATATTATTTGTTGTTGCGTAGTGATGTTTAAATTTGCTGTATTATTGTTTATTATAGTTTACGAAATGTTTTATTTGAATGTTTATTTATAATAAACGCACTAACGTATTTATTTTCAATAAGTTCGCCAATTGACATCCAAATTTAATTTTTAAACTTACGTTTTAAAAGTTTTAGCCTACAAATAATTTTTTTTCAGACCGAACGAAGATATCCCTAATTATTACCATTTCATAATATTTGCTTTGAGGAAGCCCACCTTGCACATCCATTGTTTACATTAATAACGTAAACATTTCACGAATGCGCGAGAAAGTACTTTAAGTCTTCTTCTTTTTCTATCAGCTTAAGACACAACTTCGGATAAAAGTTCAGTTTTCCGATTGCTTCAACTTAGGACACAGGTTGACTTGGGACAGCGCCATGACGTCAGAGGGTCGCGTGCACCAATCAGCGGGTCCTTGTCCTAAGACACAGGTCGGGATAGCCCAAATGTAGAGGGAAGCGACGAACACTCACCTAGTTAGCAGGTGTCGGAGGTCACAGCTTCACCAACGCCAACACCACGTCCCGCAGAGGGTCGGCCAGCGATCGTCGTTCCACTTGTTAAGATGCGAGGGTCGACTCACTAGCAAGGCACGACCGCGCTCGCAGACTGTCGCTGCAGTACTGGAGGCTGGGTCTCCTCTGGCCCGAGTTCCCCACGTCCTGACCACTTTCCCTTCCCCGCATTGACCCCGTTACACCCCCTCCCCCCGCAATCCCTTCTCATCACCGCTGACGACACCACCGCCGGCGCATTCCACACGCCCATACCGCGGCTGGGCAGGTGCGAAGCCCGATTGCTGCGAGAAACGGAAAAAAAGCGATCGAGGGGAAGTGCGCGGCTGGTAACAATTCCTTCCCCTTCCCCTCTCCCCCTCCTCCTTTAGACTTAAGATGAGGCAGTACGATCTCGCAGTCTGCGCACAACCAATCTCCGAGTCCCAACATGGAACTGCTTTTCTTCCGTTACGGCTAGCAAAATGGTGTGGATTGGATTTGAGGCCAGAACACTGTTTAGTAAACAAGTGCTCTGAGATGTTTTTATTCTTCCTCTAACCAATTTGTAATAGTTTTATTTAATTAAAATTTGTAAAAGTATTTTATTAGTATAATGGTGCTTGTCATTTAAAAATTAAGATAGAAACAAACACGTTCATCACTGATGACCATGTGACTTTGACAATTGTGTAGGTACCAATGGGGTAGGTCAATGTTGGGTAGATACACGGAATAAGCGATCTGCCTCATCTTTAGTCTATACACGTGGCCCTCTGTTAAACACAGAGTACTTACAAATAAGGAGATGAAAGAGCTGCTGGTAGCACGAACTCCAGCCTAGTACTTTACTCCAGCCACATACGTCAGCAAAGTGGCTTCACGCATCACTAGCCAGCACCATTTTGGTACGCCATGTGCCAATTAGCATGGGCAACGAGACAGACTCTTGGGCGGCTCTTAACATCGAGGTCTTGACAGCCAATGAGGGGAAGTGAGGTGAGCATGGAGGAGCGCCGAAATGAAAGGGCAGGGGAAGTGGGAGATCCCGGAGAAAACCCGTCGACCAGCGGCATCGTCCGGCACGATTCCCACAGGCGAAAATCGGAAAGTGACCGCGCCAGGAATCTAACCCGGTTCGTCTAGGTGGGACGCCAATTAGCGCCAGTTAACTTCCTCGCCAACGGCAGCTCGGACAATAGTAAACATTTACCAGCATGCGGTAGCCAATTGGAAGACCATTTTCCAGAGCCTCGCGCAGCCAATCATGGGTAAGCGCACATCAAAGTAACCACGACGCCACCTCGAGTCTCTGTGCTCTACATCTATTAGGAATTGTTCTACTCAGGTTGAGGTCAATGTTAATTGTCTGTAAACTAACATTTTCGCCACCAGATAGCTCTGATATTGTATGTGTACCGAATTTCGTTTTGCATGTTAAACAAATGTGACAATTGTAACTTCCATAAAATAATAATTAAAATATTCCCAATTGTCTTGTGTTAAAATCTACGTAACTATAAACTGTGTTCTTCGCGCTAGAATGAGAATTATGTTGTCGTGTTTTGATTAATATTAGGTCGTAAAACTGGGTTTAACAAAACTCTGTATTACACAATTACTACGATTAAATATATTTGTGACAACTAAATTCATTTCGCTCTTTAATTCATTACTATTTTCACTATAATAAACGTGTTTACGAAAGCTTAATGCTAAACTTAATTTTATTTCTATCATTTAATCTTGTAAACAGCATTTGTTACAAAATAAAATTAACGCTTAATATTTTGGCACGCGCACGTCTAAATCACTATTCGAGCCAAACACGAACCTTTATACAGAATTTATATCGAATTTATATCGAATGTCTCCATTTACGGCCAGCTTACAAGCGACCTCTTCGGAACACCGGCGGGAATTTTTCTTACGCCAAACTCTCCCATAAATCCTGTTACAGTGCCAAATTCTCACCTCCAACTACATTTGACAACACAATTTGAAGACAAAATACGGCCTTCAAATTTTTCCTTCCAACAAATTTTATCAAATGATCTTGAATGTGTTTGAAATTGTGTCACACTGTCAAATTTTTCTTATTGGGAGAATCTAATTAGAAATAATATTTAAAAATTATTTTCATAGTGAGATATTGCTTTTGTTTTTCTATGCGGTTCATCACAGAAAGAAATTAAACTAATATTGTAATTTATTTTCGTTTCTTTACTACATTAGAGTTTTATTTGTAAGATATGTTTCCTGCACAATGAGATTTAATGCTTCTGAGTTCGCAATATTATGTGCAATATTCACTTAAAATAACATTCATGCCCGGACATCATCTACACAAATTAATTATCTTCATAACTTACTTCGTTTCCAGCAATTTGTTCGTTGTTTTAAGTTCCTTGACGTCCATTTTTGTCGTGCACGATTCTGATTGGCTGAGACCGTCAAACATCAAATAAATTTTAGAACTGGTCCAATTTTCAAATGCTTGATGGAAACTGAAGCCATCCAACTTTCTCAGACAAATATGGCGGTGGTTATTACGTTTCGATGACGTCATATTTGCCCAACTTTATTGGACCAAACTTATTGGAAGCAGTTTGACGAGAAAATTTGACAGTAGTGTGACAGGGGCTTTAGGAATCTCGTTTTGTTGCCAACCTGACTGGATTAAACCTCGCATCAATTGAAGCGCGAATATGAAAGGCAACGAACGCGCGCAAGACGAAAACAAGGTGATTTCCAGTTCCCCTTGTCGAGCGGCTGACATTACACTTCCCCCTCCGTCCCTCTCTTCACCTCCTAACCAGCAATTTCTTGAAGGAGTGGGAGTGGGATGTTTGCGACCGGTGGCACTTGGCTTCCGGTGTGCTGTTTCCGGGTTCGACTCTTGCCCAACGCTACGTTGCGTTTAACAGTCGCCGGCAAGCAAAAAAATTCATTACTTTACATTCGTGGTAATTGCTGTTCGAGCTAAATGTGTTAGGTGTTATGTAATTAGTAGCAAAAAAATGATTTCACTGATTTTGCGTAAACACGTTTCAATATCGCAATTTTTACTGTTTAGCAAACGCACTTGAAGACATTGAATGTTTACATTGAAAACACCATGAGTGACCTAAATTTTTTACTTATATTTACGCGCGTGTGTGTGTCTATATATATATATATATATATATATATATATATATATATATATATATATATATATATATATATATATATCGGATTCGGATTCAAGGGAGTCGCCATGTTGTGACGTCATGAGGCCGCCATCTTTTTCCCTTCAAAATTTACATTTTTTCCCTCAAAATCGACTAATTTTCTCTACAGCTGCCCCTGTTTCCCTCAAAATCCCCCCCTTTGCCAGACGAGCATGGTGCTGACCTTTTATCTTGACCTCTGACCTTTGACCCAAAAATCCAAAAAAAAAAAAAAATCCAAAGAAATTCACGAAAAATTAAAAAAATACACAAAATATATACAATTAAAAATTATTAAGAAATGTATTTAATAAATTAAATTTATTAAGGGTGTTACACCTGTAAATAATGGCATTACTTAAGTTAAATATGATATGTAAGTGTTCCGTAGGGCAGCCGGTACTTCCCGCAGGCTGTATAAAACTGGTTGCTCGAGGGGCGAAGCTTTCGATAAAAATATTACCTCTAGTTTTAAGTTTCCTCTTATTAATCTGCAACACAGTAACACTTTTTCCTGTGTAACAGAGAGATGGCTGGCATCTGTCGTCTGGGTGGTGGTAGATGCAAAAGGAGAGTTCTGGACCACCCCACATTTTCATCCAAAAATCAAGCAATTTGAGGCCAAAATCAAGGTTTTTGCCCCAAAATTCTTGGTTTGAAATTTCAAAACTTTCGCTTTAAAAAAAAAAAGCAAATTTACCCGAACATCAAACCAATTTACCACTTGTTTTCCTTCAAAACTATCTCGCAGGCTTGTCTCGCCATTATAAACATTAAATTTTAAGATAAAATCAAGCAAATTTCTTGCTTTTCAAGTAAATTTCCACGTTTTCTAGAAATAGCAATTTTGCAAGAGAGCAATCTAAATCAAGCAATTTTAAGATAAAATAAAGCAAAATCAAGTGAAAATATAAAAAAAATATAATTGGTAGAATTTATAGATTTTATTCAGCAAAAGTAAAACACCAATAAGATTTTTTAAAGTCTAAAAATTCGTAAAAAATTTTTAATGCAACCATTCAACTATGAGTCTAAAATATTGCATTAAATTATCGAAACAATTTCTTGTTTCTGAAAAATCGTTTACATCCTCCATTTAATAAAATGAAAATTTTATAGATCTTCAGTAATTTTTTCTTTCAAGTATTCATAAGTTATATTTCGTTCACTAACTAGAACAACATTACAAATTGTACCAGCTCCAACAGCTTTATTAAAATCAACACTAATTTTTATATTTGTTTTTCTTTAACTATAGTTGTTTTTCTATGTGAACAATCTTCGCCCCCAAAATGAATAATAATTTATGTTACCATGCGTGTTTACAGTTGGTTTATAATAAAGTTCATTATTTCTATATACAGTAGCAAGTTTTGTTTTCGAATTTATAAAATCGCTATAAGCAAGATACATTTTATTGAAAAGGCCACTTTCTATGTCTAGATTCCAGTTTTCTTTTGAAAAAATTCCATTTCTTCCATTTTTAACATAAATATTATTCATACCAAACATAGAAGCATGTACGCTATGATCAGGTAGATTTTTTTTATATTAGTTTGAAAGCCTACAATTACAAAATCGGGCATGTCAAGTTGTAAATTATCAAACTGATCTTTTATATCTAAGTTAAAGATAATTATTCCAGTAGGAACTTCTTTTTATAAAATTTGCCAATAATCAAATCTAATTGACAGTTTAGGTTCTTTGTATATTTTTTCTTTAATTGCAATGGCTTTGTTTGCTTTATATTCAATACCAGGCCACATACTTTCTAATTTTTGAATAACAATTTTACCTGGATCAGCATAATATCTATCAAGTTTAGTACCATCTGCTTTCTTAGTTTGATAAACAAATAAACAATTATTATCAGAAGAGTTTCGAAAAAAAGTGATTTTATACCCACCTTTCTAGTAAACTTCATTATTAGCTCGAATAAAACCAAAGAAATATATCAATGGATACATTATTTCATTAATTTTATCACTATGAACAGATTTTACTCGAAATTTATTATCAACACCAGTAGACTCTAAATAATTTTGTTCACTTGGCGATCTTAACAAAGCATTCATCAACAATGTCCATGTTATGAAATTTCTACTCTAGAAAACTTAAAAGGAAAAAAGTTAGAAAAAACATCAATGTTATCTAATTTTTCGTATTTTGCCTCATCTCCTTCCTTATCTCTCTTTACTAATATATTGCTTGAAAACATAAGCATCGTTTGGAAAAGAAAAGCCGTCTCCTATAGGAATATCAAACTCGATTCTTTTATTGTAAATATTCAAATTTCCCTTAGTCAGTTGGGGGAAAAGTTTGTCTTTCAAAGCTCTCAATACTTTCATAACTCATTTACAAGTTATATATAATATATAAGTGAAAGAATCAAAGGATATTTCTCTAGTGAAGTCGCTCATTGAAAACTATAAAAGCTACAAAAAGTACCATGCAGTAGAACATGAAATAAATAAGAAAAGTTGATCGATGAATAACGAAATATTGGCAAAAAAGTAGAACGAGTAAGTGAAGAAAACCAAAATTTAATAAACGCGTTTGTTCCTGTTGCAGCAAAAAATTTATTTTATCCGCCAACTCCGGAAGAAACATCATTCAAAAGAGAATTATTTGCAGAACAAGAATCTCCTCATTTGGAAGAGCAAATGGGAATTGCACCCTTGAAATACTTACCACCTATAGCAGGTGCTTCTAATATAAATCTCGGATAGTATATTTCTAAAAATATTCTTGTTAATAATGATAAATTTGGTTTACAAGGAGATGGGCAAGGTTTTAGAATTGTGGGTACAAAAGTAAAAATAGATGGCTATTTTCTATTTGTCACGGATAAAAAATATGAATTAACAATAGGCCTTACTAATTTGTTAACAAAAAGTAAAAAAGATGATCTTGTAGATAAATTTACTGGTGAAGATAAATTCACTAATGATGACTATAAAAATTATGCAAAAATTGTTTTATTAACAAATGCAGCATATCAAAATTATGATCCAGATATTAACAAAGCTTCGAGTATCGGTTGGAAGTATAATGAAATAGTTAAACAATTTATCATGAATATATAAAAAATTCTCCCAAATCTGACAAAGGTATAGAAAAATACAATAGTTTGCTAAAATAATATATTTGGATGGATGATGTTAGAAAATTAATTGAGAGATTGTTAGTTATTCATGGCGAAGAAACTGCTGGAAATAAAAATGAATTTGCTAAACAATAAATTTGCTGATTTTGTTGTTAATTCAACGAAAGGAATTCCATATCAAATACGAGTTTTAAATGTTATTCCGCACTCATTTTGGAATTCTGAACACCATGGAAAAGGCATTATAGGTTGGGCATTAAATAATTTAAATTGACCTATAATGCATTTGCCTAGTTATAATTATTGTGGTCCATTTACAAAATTAAATAAAAGATTAGAAAGAGGAGACTCAGGAATAAATAAATAAAGATAAGGCTTGCAATTATCATGATACCGCATATAGCGACCACAAAGATTTGGAATCTAGGCACGAAGCTGATAAAATTTTACAAAAAGAAGCAAAAGAAATCATGTTAAACAAAGATACTCCAATTGGAGAAAAAATTGCTTCTGCTGCTGTTGCCTCAACAATGTTTACAAAAAGAAAATTAGCTTGGGGAATTAAAATGTTTTATTGAATATTATATATATATATATATATATATATATATATAAAACTTATATAAATGAAGTTAAAAAGCTTAACTTTCGATATACCAATTGATAAATCAAGACATTTGGGTATAGATACATTTTAACAACATATTAACTTGAGCCAAAAAATAAAAAAATTAAAAGAAGGCAAAGGTTTCTTGCTAACCTTGCCATTGCCAATACTCAAAAAATATCAAAAGAAAAATCTGAAAGTGGTTTACATCATGGAGAAATTATTCCCCTCATAGTTGCTGCTTTAATTAGCCTTGGTGCTTTAGCAGGAGTAGCTACTTCAATTTATAATTCTGTTAAAAAAAACTAGCAAAAATAAATATTAATTAGAAGAACAAAAAAAGACATAATTCAGCAATGGAAAATAAAGCTGTATGTGGTGTAGTTCCAAAAAAAAAAAAGACGGAAGACCAAGAAAAATTTGTAAGTATACCCACTATCCAATCTCGATATTGAAAAATATCCAAAATAAATAAATATAAAAAATTTCAGAAATGTTTATATGATTGGTGAACTACCAAAAAGTAAGCATAAAAATGAGTGTGCTATGGTTAATTGCGATATCTCATCAAATCCTGGCATGCATTGGGTTTGCTATTTTAAAGAAAATAATGTTTATTATTTTGACTCATTTGCAGGCAATATTCCTAATAATTTGTCTAATTATTTCAAAAACAGTAATGTGTATTACAATGATGATCGAGTTCAGAATATCAATTCTGTTATCCGTGGACATCTATGTTTAATTGTTTTACGCCTTTTTTCAAGAGAATTTAATTTAAGCGAAATAATTTATATGTTATTAAATGACCGATATATTCGGGAAACCATTAATCGAATACTTAAATAAAAACTTTGATATATTGCTGAATATTTAAAAACATATGTAGATTCAAAATGGAATTCGAATGTTTCTTCGTTACAAAGCGAACTGAGCACTTGTTTTGATTTTACAAAATCGTATGTTTCTTTTTTGGGGCGAAGAATTGTTAATATAGGTGATCCTGTGGATAAAAAATAAAAATTCAACAACGCTATTGATGATTATATAAAATGAATAAATAATGCTGAACAAACATTACAAAAACAGATTCAAAATATAAAACTATTGTGTCTGACTATGCATTAAAAAATGATGTTAAATCAAAATACAACACTAGTGTTTCTGATTTGAAAACATATGTAGACTCAAAATATAATAACCTTGTTTCAGCTTTACGAGATCGAATAAGTAAAGTTTTTGTTTATACAACAGACTATGTTTCTATTCAAAATCGAAGAATTAATAATATGGCTGATCCTGTGGATGGCAAAGATGCTGTCAATAAAAGATATGTCGGTAAAGAAATAGCTGATAAATTACAAAATTTAAACAAATCAATTTTGAATTACTGCGATACACTTGTTAACACACAAGCTGAAAAAACTAAAGAAGCTGTTGATAAAGAACTAGATGTCAAATTTCAAAATTTAAGCCAATCAGTTGACACACTTGTTAACACAAAAGTTGAAGAAAAAAAACCCAAAGAAGCTGTTGATAAAGAAACATATGTTAAATTGCAAGATTTCAACAAACTAGTTTTGAATTATTGCCATATACTTGTTGACTGGAAAATGGAAGAAAAATTTCATAATGTATTTTATTTACATGCAAGGTGGCTTAAAGATATGAATGTTTTTCACGAAGACAATGTTATACTTTCATTCATTTTTTCGATGGATTGTTCTGTTTATAAAATAAATTCTCATAATTTACCTGATGATACTCTAACTGCGATCAAGGATTTAAAAAAAATTGATTACATTAAACTATTTGATGGTAAAAAGGGCGAAAATTTAACTTTTAAAATAAATAATAATAAAATATCCGAATATTCTGATGGGTTTACAACTACAATAGAAATATTCGGGGAATATAAAGGAATGTGTGCATGTGTGTGTGTGTATATATATATTCAAATCTAGGAGTGTATGCTCATCACCTCCTGAAACACCATAATGAATCAAAAATAAAATTTGCTTAAATCTTCAGGGTATAAATTTTTAGACCCTGGAATATCATATAAAAGTTAGTTTCTTACTCAATTTGATAAAGATTATTAATATCATTTATTAATTGTTGTTGAGTATAGTTATTTCTATCAATGTTAAAATAGTTGCGAAAACACTCAATGTTGCCATTCATGGTTTCTTTTATTCTTTGGTATAAATTTATAGAATTTGGAATATATCCAAATCTCAATAATTCTTCACAATTTGGATGTATATCTTCGATTATTTGCAACTGTGTTCGAAGATTTCTTCTTTAAGTTCTAATCTGATAATAATCATATTCACAATTATTATCGAACAATTCTAGAAGAATAAAAGTTGGATTCAAATTTGGATCTTGTCTTTGTTGTGCAACATGAACTGTTTCTGTTATATTTTCTATATTTTTATCTTGAATTTTTTTATATCTTTTGAGTGATTAACTTTTATTTCTATAGTTTAATTTGTTTAATTTTTATGTATTTTAATTTAATTACTTTATGTAATTTATATTCGCCATGCTTTCTAATTGATGGTAAAATTTCTTCATACAACGAATCATAACAATTTTTCAGTTATTACCATTTAAGATGTGGTTAGAAATTGAAAAAGACCCAGTTAATTATCAAAACGGTTAGATTTTTGGATCGTACTAGGTGTCAGTGATTCACTGACAACGAATTTATCATATGATTTTTAATATTTTACTTTAGTTTTATCGGACACTGCTTGTCTAGCTCGTTTATACCCAAGTATTTCGGCAATTTGATTAGTATAAAACCAGGGATTATTTTTACTATTTAACACAACAGTTATTCTTTTATCTTTAAAAATTAAATTATTTAAATCATATAATACAGTCAATTTATTGTTATAATATAGTTTTAGGTTCTCTAGTTGTTTGGCCAGTGATTCGACCATTTTGTATGTGGGGAAATATGTTGTTTTATATATATTCTTTTTCTTAAAGAACCTTCGAACTCTTCAGTATCAATTTTTGAAAGTGAATTTGCATCACCCTCTAGATATCCATATATATTTTTAAAAAATCATAACCCATATTGCCTGATTCTCTTCTTTGGACAGTGCAAAATTTATATTTGTAAGGTCAAGAATAATTATATAAGTCTTAATTTATATAAAAAAATTTCAAAATATAATAAACTCTTGAATTTTATTTCTATACTTCCCATTTTTCATTTTTCTATTCATATCTATTGTAATAAAACCATAATCTTCGCCCCAACATTCTGCACAAATTTCTTCAAATTTATCATAAAGTATGCCACCACGAACAAAATCATTATAAATATGATTTAAGTTAGTGGCATCTTCTCTAAAAATACACAAAATTTTTTTATTGTTTCTTACCAATTGTTTAGGCACTATGGAATAAGTTTGAGTGAAATAGAGAACATCAATATTTTTATGCCGACCTCTAGTAAAGTACTCACAGACTACATTTTGTTCATCTAAAATTACATCATCAAAAATAACTAAAGAATTATTTTCACATTGATCTAGGGGAATAATTTCCTAAGTATTATTTTTAAACTGTGCCATTTGTTCATTTAAGTTTGGTATTTCACTTTAAAATCGTCTTGTAATTGAATATATTTTGTTTGATTCAAACTTTTAGAGCAAAAATAGAGTCTATTAAAATTTTAGCCCCCCCATTTTATAGATAAAATTTATCATCAAATTAGTTTTTTCACACTTACTTGGACCTACAATTATAGCTTTTATATTATCAGGTAATGTTTCACCATTTGTTCATTTTTAGGTTTTTCTTCAGAAATTAATACATCAACACCCCAGTCAGCTTTTTTTTTCGTTTATATGTTGATTTTTTATATAAATGGATAATAAAGTATTTCAGTTAACAAATAATACTTCTATTCTAGAGAAGAAACTTAATTATGATATAATTCATAGTGAAAAATCGATTGCATCAGTTAGTTTTCATACAAAATTTTTCACACCAAATATTTCCAGAGGCCAGTATGATGCTGAATCCTTCAAAGAAGTTATAAATATGATTGAGCCATTTTCGACAAACAATGCTGAAATAACAACAGACAATGTGAAAAATAGAATAACATCAAACACCAAGATATATATTAAACTTGATGATCACTTATCTTTTATTCTTGGTTTTGAAAGAAAATTAAGTATTGAAAAAGATAAAATTTTTGTAGGTACTAAATTACCTAACTTTAATCCATATAAAACAATCAATATTCATTGTAACTTGGCATATGGCATAATCATAAAATATGATGTATATAATCATTTGGAAACTGATATAATTGCTAGTTTCCCACAAAAAAAACTATGTTTGGTTTTAGAGATTACATTAGCTATAAGCCCCCTTATCGAATTTTTCATAGAAAAAATAATAAACATATTAATTATATTGTCTTAGAAATTAGAGATGAAAATGGTAAACTAATTGGTTTTGATAGAGCTGATATCGACATTGTTTTGGAGATTAAAGAAGTTTAAAATATGAAGTTTTTCTTTCAGAAATAATTGTGATGAAAATTTTTTTATAGCATTAAGTGTCGGTGTTTTGCCGACACCTAATTCGTCATATGATTTGAAATATTTTTCTTACTCATAGCACTTCTCATTAATAAAATTATGAAGATTTGACTTGCACCAAAATGGTGCTAGTAGAGAATAATAACTTAATTATAAATTTCGATATTCATATGGCAGTGTATCAATTTAATTTTCTAATATAATTCTCTTGTTATCACAATGACTTAATGTGATTTTATTAACTTACACTGTATATATTTTGTGTTTCTCAATCCTTACCAAATGCATTGTTCTATATTGAATTTTCTCATCACACAAACAATTCTTATAGTCTTCGAATATCATTCTTTTATTAACAACACATTTTTTTACACCTTTAGATTTTTTTCTTTATCGCCAACTCTATACGCATGCTTTTTGCTCATAAACCAGCAAATTATTTCATTATTTTCTCATTACACTCGTCTTGCATCTTACCTATAACTTTCTTATTTATTTGTGGAATGTTATAAATATTGTAGTTTGGAAACTCACTTGTATCAAATTTATCTAACATCGACTTCGTGTCTTCATAAAAATCATCTGTTTTAATGTTATAAATGTATGAATCGGCATCTTGATAACACAACTAAATTTTATCGTAATATTTTGGTTTCATCACTCTATAATGGAAATCATACATCAATTCTTTTGATATATCAAAAATGGACATACCCACATAAGTAGGCATATTAAATTTTACAGTTGTTTTATTTATATGCAGAGCCACGAGATTCTCATTAAATATAGTACTTCTTTTAAAATTTGGTTTTGATATTAATTTTTCACATTTTTCTGCATCTGTTATTAATCTTATATCTACTCTGTTTCTTATATTTTCCACAATTTTACCGAACACAGAATTATTCATGAGCTTATAAAAATCTTTTTCGAAATCATTTTTTGGATTAGTTCTCATCTCTGTATTCACATCAATATATTTATTTAACCAATCAGACTGATCAAACTTCAATATTCTATGTATTTTTGTGCATTTTAATCCATTATTTAGACACTGTTTCAAGTTGCGATAGTGAATTACATACTTTTGTTTTTATTTAAAGTTGATAATAATTTAGATTGATTTGTTCCTGGAACTAACTTATTTTCTGGGCAAAAAAGAAGATCTTTATGTAAATTATGTAGCTCTTGTGGATATTATAAATCAACTTCTTTTATATAACCATGTTGTGAATAATCTTTAAAATTTAATATTTTTTCACTCCAGTAATCTAAATCATATAATATATAGTAAACCCAATCGAAACCTCCATATGGTAAATTTTGAGACATTGTCCAACCATATAAATTATTTGTATCGAGATATGCTAAATAATTTGATTCTTGATTAGAGTTAAAATCATCTAAATATTTGTTATTAGCTTTAACATATCACTTACAACATTGTGATATTCCACTTCTAATTCCTTTTTCAATCATTAATATCATATCATAGTTATGTAATGAATCTAGTGGTTGTTTAGTCATTTTTAACATTGCTTCCCACTATAAACCTGGTGCTGTAAAATACCATGCTGGATCTAAATCATATGAATTTATACATGTGTTTCTAAAATTTTCGAATATGTCTGCTAACAATAATAAATCACTTTTTAAATATAAATCATGGTATTTTCCAAGATTTTAAATATTAAATTGATTCCATACACATTTTTCATGTTCATAATCGTCAGTTATATCAGATTTGTTTAATTTGGTATAAAATTCACTATTTGGTGGAAGTTAACTTTCTTCAAATTTCTTATATAATCGTATATAATCGTCCATATAATCGTATGGGTAAATACCTTTTTTAATAACTTAATCAGCTTGATCTTCTGAAAATGTTTTTGCGTGTATTTCATTTGATATTTACTTAAATTAGATGATAATTTATCTAAACTACTAGCCATAAATTTGAAATGTGTCTATAAATTTAATTTTTAAATTTTCTGTGTTTTTTCCAAAAGTTATAAACTTTTCTTCATTATTTGCTATCCTAACTCTTTAATAAATAAATAAGCATCATATCCAGCTAAATTATGAAAATTAATTGGTGCAACATTTGGTAATTTTAATTTTAGATTACAATCTTTACATACAGGATTAATGAATTTTCCATTTATGTGCTCATGATGATGCACTTTTTTATTGTCCTTCGTATATTCCCACTCACATACAGTACATCTTTTAAAATTTAATATATAGTGTTTTTTCTTCTGTTGTTAGTGGATGCATTGGCTCAATTTGTGAATATATTTCACCAATTTCTTCTACTTCCCTTTTATTGATTGTATGAAAATTTTATGTGCATTTGAACCTCGATATACAATTGATGGCTTATACTCACCATAAGCAGATACAATATAATAGCAAAATCCAGAAGCTTCATGTAATTAATATTTCATAGTGTATGATTATGTTATTAATTTTTTCATTAGTAAGATTATATCTTTCTTTAAGTTCTTCTGTTAAAACTGGATATTTTTGATTAGTATAAATTTATAAATTTCTTTTGAATTTGGTTTAGTTGTTGATATTTTATTTATAATTGATTTAAAATTTGCATATGTTGTGAATGGAACTTTCATTGTATGTTTATAATTTTTTAAAAATATTTGCTATCCTTTCGAATGTAATTGAATTTTTACTGCTACTTTTTTTAACAGTCTTCTGTGTGCATATTTAATTTATCTTGAGAATAAAAGAATTAAAGACACATATAGCATATATGAACTTTGCAATGCTTATTATTTTCCTGCATTGAAAGCAGCCTCGATAAATCTTTAATCCAACAATAATGAGAGTTATCACCTTCTTTGAAATAAAGTAAATTTATATGCTTATCCTTTTTATTTTTTGTGAGTTTTAATAGAAATACCACGAATTTCTTACCTTCATCTTCAATAGAGTATACATTTATGGATATGTCAATTTGATTTTCAATTTTTTGGTATATCATCAATTTGAATTGGATATTCAAATTTATCTATTAATTTATCGATATCAAGCCCCACATTTTTATATTTGGTTACTCTATCTGAATGGCTGTCTGATGGAAATAATGCAAATTTTACAACCCAAAGAAAGCATTTCTGATCACTGTTTTTAACATTTATGCATGCTTTCTTAATCTTTATAATTTCTGGTAGTTGACTATACGATGATCCTTTTAATGCATTATACTTGTTTATTGCTGATTCTATCCCCATTATTCTATCTAAAGTCCACCCCAAACCTCTTTATTGGAATTCAGAAACATTTGTGACTGTTTCTTGTATCATGCATTTATAAATTCTTTTAATATCTCCATCATTTAATACTGTATAATTTGGTGATTGAAATGTAAATAATTCAACTTGATTATTTTCTTGCTTACGATAATTGATATATAATTTAATGCTGGTTTTCAACCCTCTAAATTTTAATAAGATGTTCATGTATTGTCTCATATACATTATTTTTATTGAAGTAAAAAAATGAATAGGATGTGCTAAATAAAAAGAATTTTCAATGTTATACGTTGATATCCTACTTTTAAAAGCTTTATTAACTAAGTAAGCTTCATTGGTTTCCTTATTTCTTTTATTAACGAAAACATTAGTAGAATAAGGAAATTTTTTTTTCAATTCATTTTTATTTTGTTTATATAATTCATTGATATCAGCATCAGATAAAGGCAAATTTGTAAAATTATTCTTTGTTGTCCACTTTGTTACCCACTTACTTTTATCTCAAGGTTGTACGAAAACATTAGTAGACAATGGGAATATTTCTTTAAATAGACGATAATTCTTATTATATTCACTAATACAATTGTAACATGTCCTAAGTTTGTCGTTATTTCTGTTATGAACTGAAAATAAATTATATATGTTTATTCTCGTTTCATGCTTTACATGTTTTTGTTGGGTAATTATTGTGTTGAATTTCATTTAGAACACTAACACATTGTGTAATTTCGTATTTTTATGCTCTTTGAGAGATGCAACACCAACATATTTTCCACTTTCGTGTATTACGTTCTCCTTTTTTAAACTTATAATATGCCTAGCATATTCTCTACAACATTTTTACAGGTGTTAATATGTGTTTATGTGGTGAAAAACTTTATGTTTAATACTTCGCCACACTTTTTACATTGGTTTTCTTGATCTACCATTTTTTATTTAATAAGAACAATAACTATTGAGAAAATGAAAAAATATTTTCCTTTAATAATTTGTTTCTTTGTAACAAACCAAAAGAAAAAATTGAACCTCTCTTCAAGAAGTTGAACAATTCGTACGAATAGACTAAAATACAATATCTAGAAACAAATAAATGTCTTGCTGCTACAAATTTTGAAATTTATGAGTCTAAGTTTTGGAAAAAAATTAATTGTATTCTAGATGGCAAATTTAAAATTTCACTACCAGAGCGCTATGTCAAGATATTCGATAAAAATTCTTTGAAACTAATAAATAATAAGGGAATTTTATAGCATATCGAGGCTTAAAAGAACTGAAAAATGGAAAGTCTGTGCAGGATATAGAGCTCTCTTTATATATATATATATATATATATATATATATATATATATATATATATATATATATATATATATATATTTGAATCTTTTTAATATTTCATTTGATTTTGGATTTGACTTAGATTGCTCACTTGCAAAATTGCTATCTCTAGAAAACTTGAATATTTGCTTGAAAAGTGAGAAATTTGCTTGATTTTAGCTTAAAATTTAATGATTAAAGCGGTGAGACAAGCCTATACGATATATATATATATATATATATATATATATATATATATATATATATATATATATATATATATATATATATATATATATATATATATATATATATATATATATATATAAAAGTGGCAAATTTGCTTGATTTTGGGGTAAATGTGCTTGTTTTTTCTTAAAGCGAAAGTTGTGAAATTTCAAAAACCACGAATTTGGGGCACAAAACCTTGATTTTGGACCTAAATTGCTTGATTTTTCTATGAAAATGTGGGGTGGTCCAGAACTCCCCTTTTATATCTACTGGTGGCTCAGGTCTGTCCCCCACCACCACGGCCGCATAGCGCGACCCTGGTTATGAATCAGCTACGACTTCATTTCATTCCACCCTACATCAAATTCACAAAGTCTATCTTCGCTAACTAACTACCCTACTTTCTTCAGGCCTAATCCAATGAAGGAACTACATTTATCCTCCGCGACTGTCGCATAGTTTTTCCCAGGCCCTCTCGGCTTTGCTGGTTTTCTATGCCCTTATCTAGACCCTTCTTCTTTCGGGGTGTGTCCATGGCTACGACAGAGGCCATGGCACCAGACAACCCTGCTACAGCCGCGATGCATGCGCCCATATTATTAATTTCAACCCGACCTAAGGCGTAAACAGCTTGCCCTGAGACGCATCCCATTTTCCAACCGACTTAGCTACTAACAAGCATACCGGAGGTCACACAGAACTGTGAAGGTGCTCACGTTGGCGTAGCGGGATTTGGGGGCTCGCCAGAAAAAAAAAATTGCGAAGCTTTCAGTCGTGAGAGTCCAGACGGGGAGGATGTTTTTGCTGCTCCGCTCAAGGCCACGAACCAGGAGTGCACCTAGCGGGGCCTACTGGAACTGCTAGGACTGCCGGCAGTCGTGTCGCTGTGCCCTTGGTCAGATGATGACGAGGTAGTTGTGGAGCGGATATCCCGCTGCCGAGAGCGTAGGTCCCCTCCTTGTCGCGGAGTGCACCCCTCCACTCGGGTTAGTCCAGCGCCAGACAAGTCCAAGGAAAATAAGATTCAGCCCCCCCTATCTACTAGAATTTCTCTTCCTACTAATAATGCACATGGTCCATACCCATTTGTTTCCCGTAGCATTTTCTAATAATGCATGTAACAATTTTGAATTCTTTTCTGTCGACTGGGTTTTTACGGTGCCCGTGCCGGATTTTTCCAGTCTCTTCTTATTTATAGTTTTAATTATAGGTACACTAAGGGAGGTGGTCATGACCCAAAACGGTGGCCATGGCTGCTCAACCCCTCTCCGCCGCGATGCATGCCTCCTTGCATGGATTCCCTCCCTTGTAGGCGTAAGGGGCTCAGCCCTGAGACACAATAGTTTCCGCCCCTGCCTCAGACGTACAACTAACACTTAGAATTAGGGTAGTTTAGGATTAAATAAAAACGCCACATTCTTCCACCCGCACGTGGCAAGATGGGAAGGAAGGACTGCTTCACACTGCGGTAGACCTCGACTGCTGGGAGTGTTTATGAGTACACAATTCCGAGATGCAGAGCAAAGTGATTGACATATAGTGAAGGAAGAAATTATTAACTGAAAATCAACATTTTAAAGTAAATTGGTCAGTTTACCAATTAAAAAAAACACCCACATAAATAGTATTTCATAAAAATGTATTCCAAAATCTCCGATACAAAACTTATCTATTCAAAATTTCAGATAACATTTACCGGGTGTTTCTTAATTAGACCGACAAATTTTGCGAGGGAAATATAAAGGACACATACCACCTAAACTGAATATTAAGTGAGTAATAAGCCCTTCAAGAAAGATATATTAAAATGTATTTTTGCAATATATCGGAAACAAAGTGAAATGAAATTACAATTCTCCGATAATTACTCTATGTTAATGGGCTCTTCAACTTAAGAGAAAATTCACATTAATACCTTTCCCCGTACAGGAAATAACAAGGGTGGCCACCCTATTTTTCCTGGCAACTCTTTCACAGTCAGGAATTTCGAACATTTGATTATGAATTATTGAGCAGCATGACCTAAGGAACGGCGTACATCCAACCTCGGTAATATACACACACTTCCTGTAGGCGTAAACGTCAATATGAAAATAAAAAAATTGCCGTACCACTGACGCAATGTGCCACGCCGCGCCATGTTCCATCTATCTTGACGAAGAAGCTGGACAAAGTCTTGGAACTGTCACCGGTGTTGAACGGTCCACCAAAAAACCGATCGCATGAAGTACAAACCAGGCCGCACCATTATTGTCAGAAAACAATGAAGTTTGGTTCTTCGACTTTGTCAGTAAAACCAGTTCACCAAATGTTCATATCGTTTTGTGCCTCCATGTAAGAATTGTGTAGATATTTTATTGATTATTTTGTTATTGTTTCTATTATGTGTTTGAATGTGTAATGTATAATAGGTTAAGGGTAAACACTTCTGTATATTGTTTGTGACAAACTTATTTATATATTTAAAAAAAAGATGCCTGAGTTCGGTGCCGGTCCCCTCCAAAATTATTTTTCTTTTTTAAATACCGGTAAATTGTACAATATAAATTGTAAACTATCGTAAATAAGTTTATTTCATGTAATTATTTGCCTACATTCTATGAAATCAATATTCAATTTGCCACTGCAGTCGGCCGTCACTTATTCAATCAGTGAAATTGTTTCACGTCACTAATTCAATCGGCAAAATTTTTCCACTGAAACAATCAGTAGCTTTCCACTGATTCTAAGTGGAGCCATTTTCACTGATTAGAGTACTTGTATTTCACTGCGAATCAGTGGTTTCCCACTGATTCGAATTTAGAGTGTACCTACGACGTAAAGACTGGAAGAAAAAGGATCACCACAGGATCTGCGAGGTTAGTATGAAAATAATTTTGCTGTGAAATATTAATTTTATTTGTGTATTTTAATAGTACAGTTACAAAATATTATACCTTCTCTGGAATTTGGTGTCCTGTTAATGCTTAGGCCAAATTTCTACATTTCAGTTCTTGAATGTATGTTTAAAATTGAATAAAACCTACTTGTTTACCTACGGGACTACGGACTTGCACAAGGGAGCCGCCTACCTGATGCGAGATGGCACAGCAGCGAGCGAACGCTAAGGGCGGCACTGGCACGCGCATCAAGTGCCGCATCGCCACTATACGCCAAGCACTAAACTAGCGCGCAAGCTTTTCGTCGAACCGTTTTTTCCTATGGGACTTTAAGCGGTGACTATATTATTTTACTGATGGAAAGTCTAATGCGAAGTTCAATGCGGGATTGTATATGGTAGTTTGAAAAGGCTGTTTGTAGCTATGTTTGAAGGCTTCGAAATAGTGGTTCTAATATGTGTAGTGTCATGAAAGCGACATTCCGCCCTCTCTTGAAGTTTCTTTTCTTATTGTTAATTAGCACATTGGGCGCACGTTGAATAGTTTCGTAAATAAACGGATTTCCCAACACGCTGCAACACATTTCTAGTGCCAAGTAGGCACTTAAGATGGCTGTGAACTTAGCTAAAGAACTTGTAAAATTTTTTTTTTTTCTGTGCCATTTTGATAGTCTTCAGTTTGAACAAAATCGTTCAGACGGGAAACGTAAGCTGCGACAGAATGCAGTGCCATTAATTTTCCTTACACATAGGATCTGTGGAAAAAAACTTATGCCCATGTAAAAAAACTTTGTTGTATACATTTGTGGTACACAAGTTATTTAAAAAAACAAGTTGACATGTAACTCCTAGGGTGATTTTTAAAAGTTTTTTTATCTAAACATTCTAATAAACCGTGAGTGGACTATACCTGTCTGTGTGCTCATGCAAGTAAGTACTCTCTGATAGGGTGGCAGCAGAGGAACATGTCAACCAAGAGAAGACACACACGTGTGCACACTATCTCCCTGTATTTACCCCCCTTTCCCTCATTACTCCTCGTCCTCCCCTACCCACTTCTGTTTCTTTCCTTCCACCTCCTTTCTCTTTGTTTTCTCGTTCCTCTTCTTCACCCTCTTTCTGTTTGCCCTTTCCGTCCGTACAAGTAATAAAAAAGTATTTCTGTGGGGAAAACCCAAACGGTCATTTCCACGAATACTTGCTATCAGGGACACATGAGGTGAAAGGAGGTAGCGTGACAGGAATTCTGCCTGCCTGCCGTCACTGGGTAGATTTTTTTGCCTTCTGGTTCCGAAGCGGCCGGAGGGGTGAAGGTTTGACAAGGATTAATGCGGGGTGCGGAATTACACGTGCGGGAAAAAGAATATCAGGCGCCCATGGATGTTGTGGAAGTAAAGAATATGCGTTCAGCAGTAGAGGAGCGAAAAAGGCGACACATAGATGGGCTTCAAAGGTACGTGTCCTTTCTAAGAGCAAGACAATGAACTAGCGTGCCGTTTTTTCGTCGTTCTGAGTGTAATGATAGTGTTTTAATTGTCACTGAATTTATAAATTTAGTGCAGCTCTGTAGGGGCCGTATGTGCCGTGGACACTCAATTATAATATAGTCAGAGGAAGAATTCAGAAAATAACTTTATTTAGCCACCTTGAAAATGATAAAAAGTAGTGTATACTGAAAATAATTTTATTTGGAAACGTTTAAAATGCTGAAAAGTAGTGTTTGCATTGTGGTTTAATTATTAAACGTTGAATTTCGGACAAGTGCGAAGTGCGATGTGTTATGTAAGAGAAAGAGCGGAAACGATTTAGAGATGTAATTGAAATCATGTACATCAAACACTTTGCAATCATCTTCGCCATTTTGCAGTTCGGGAGTACCATTCACGACTACAAAAATTTCCATCGTAATTCCTGTCACAAGTTGGTGTTTCATTACAACAGTAACCATACAGGAGATCTGTAACTCGATATTTAATCTGTTATTATTTCGGAAATAGAATTTTTCAACCGCTACTTAAATTAAAATTTTTTTGCTGATCTCGTAAAGCTTTAACTCACTCGACAGCATTTCCGCACTGCCGTATATTGATGACTAAACAAAAAAAATTGAATTTTCATCGTTTACAAGAACTCCTATCACGTCTTTGTCTGGCAAGTGCTTTTACTACAAAGTGAAATTAAATTATGTGAAAAATCTTACAAACATCATCACATAACACTGAATTATCCATCAAAGTGTGTAAAGCATATCAGAACCGTATATGACGTGATAATATTTGTGTTTGCAAAATCCTATTTTTACAATCTCATATTGAATTTGATAACATTGTTATAAAAATCGCCATATCAAGCAACTGACATTTTGTGTAACTCATCATTATTAATACGATGCAACTTATACTTAACTACACAATTAGTTGTCTAGAACTTAACAATTTAATGCAGAGTAACTGAAAGTATACAGACTACAATGCTCAGCTCGATCTGTGATAATTTTGTTCCGTTTGTACAATTTTCAGGGAATTTCAGCATTACGCCAGTTTTTGCATTCAAATTTTCTAGGACAGAAGGAATCTTACTAATGCTATATATTTTTTTCTAAATATTATCTCATTTTATAGGCAACAGGCGGAAGTGATGAATGAAGTAGAAATTAATAAAGTAACTAACATGTGCACATGTTACGTTCAATAGAACTTATCGTTTCAAGCCACACGGGAAAAAAAAGCTCTAATACGAATTACAGCGAAAGATTATGAACCTTCATCGTTAAAAAGAAAACTGAAGTACAAAATCTGTTGATATGTAAGTATCATTCTATGTAAAATATATGGAGAAAACATTTATTTTATTTACCAATTTTCTGAGCGGAAAGATGTTTCGCCCCTCAAGGTAAAAATGCAAAATATGTCGTTTATCTGCATTTATTGTAGCTACAATCTCTATTGTGAGGCAATTGTGCCAAAATTCATAATCAAAACTATATGTTTGCAATAGCTGTTTAATTGGTCTTTTTGATGTATTTGACTGCAAAATTTATTGTTCCCATTTTCAGTTCCTAGCTTCCTAAACAATTCGCACGAAGATATGCTCTGCACTTAGTAAATAAGTATGTAATAAATAAAAAATTATCATCGTTCATTTAATCACCAATTAGGAGCAATATACACTACATCTGATCCACCAAAAACCAGACTGTAATATGAAATATCAGTGTAGTTTGCCACCTAAAGAATACTGTACCTTCACATCTTGATTGAAGTATAATACTTCAAGTGTAATTTAATATTTCGATAGTAATATACACTTCAATTGCAAGTTTCCACCAGTACTAGCATCTAGAATATAAATGTAAAGCAAATTTAGTCCCAAGCTTTAGAGGACACCCAAAATGTAACACGAAACCCTGTCTTATAAGTTGAATACTCGATTCTAATTAAACACGAGATTGTCATTTCACTACGAAAATGTTAGCTGACATTGGAGTCCCTCTAAATACCTTCACAATAACATTTAATGTGCAGAAAAATGATGGAAGATTTAATAATATAAGAAAATAAGAGCAATTGAAAAGAGAAATTCTTGCACACTGATAACGTCCATCTCAAATGCATAGGTAACATTTTGGTAGTTGTACGATAGCAACAACTGTACTGCTTATTTTGCCAGCGTATCCCGTCACCTAAGCTGTTCTCACTTTCAGAAGCCATGCTTTTTGTTATGTCAGCCGTTGACATAACCACAGAAAGTTCAGTGCACCAGTCAGTGACTGCAACTTCTAACGTATCGCTTCCATTTGCTTCAAAAGGTACGAAACTTTCCTTCAAACTCGAGACTGAAACATGCATAATGAGGAGTTGCTGAAACTTTATTTTCACATTTCTATTGTAAATTAAATTGATCATCTAGAGTGATATGTGCTAATGGTTATACTTAGTACAAAATAAATTCCACTTACTAATTTATACAACTATAAATGTCCATATACAAATTGCTCAAAAGGTATACTGCATAGATGTTTGACTTGTTCCTGCCTTGGTCTTGTTGTGTGTGTGTCATATAAATTTCTTTAGTTATTAAACTTAGAGGTGAAGAGGGACTGCAGACTGGAGTAGAAATTGATTATTCCACAATTGGTTCAATTTTACCGTTGTTTTCATCCCCCCAAAAATATTTTACTATTAAGTGTAATTTCCAGATTTCATAATTAATGAGAGTTAAATTTTTAAATTTGGTTTTCAGAGGTCATGTTGTTTGGGTTCATTATTGTATGAATATTTTTATTTTCATGTATGCTAATTAACAACGTATATGTTTTTGGAGGCTGAACTATGTTTATTTGCATATATTTTGAGGAATACTAATTATTTTCACCCCTCCTATATTTATTTGAATTAAGAGTAAAATCTCATATCAATAACATTGTAAACCACACATCCATTAATTTTTGGTTTATTCTATGGTTTCTGCAAAGATATAATATTTCTTAACGTTAATTTAAAAGTTAAACTTATATATTGTCTTTGATTTTCAGTAATTATTTCTTAATTTTTGGACCATGATTCTTCCTTTTATTTTATCATATTTTTGTATTTAATTTTAATTTAATACTGGAAGTAATTCTCCATGTTATGCTGGTTAAATACGAAGATGCAGGAAGTGACTGCTTCTGGGGAGGGGTCTTTTGAATGGCAGTCTGAAAATATATCGCTGGGATTTTATCCTTAGAAATGCTCAGCGTCGTCCTAATTTTAAAACAGTTTTTGGGTCCCCAGAAGTATAGTGTAGGATTCCACGGCCAGTCACGCGAAGAAGAGATTGACGCCCCGGAACTAGATTATTTATTGGAGTGGTTCCAGCGGACTGCAGAGACGCCGTCCATCGAAGCGCTGGCGCCATGCCAATTGGTTTGACATTCCAATGCTACATGCAGGTGACGCTGACCATGGAGACTTTCAGCTATTGAGAAAAAGTGTATGATCTGCTGCAACCACGGGTACTTTTGCCACATTTTGCAGTGTGTTGTACAAGAGACATATTAATCTGAACTAAGTTACGCAAGGGTGGTAAACCATAGGTCCCGCTCTTACACTGAACTATCGCCGTAGCAACTATTTTGAGAACTGAGCTAAATTGATAAACATTCTTTAAGTATTACAAAGATCAACAAGGATTTTGGACATTTTTAGTTGAAGAAGTTTTAATTTGCATTAATTTTAATGAGCAGTGAGAATAGTGGAATTGGTGCTTAAGTAACTTTTAACATATATCAAAACGTGAGGAGAAATATTTCTGGAATAATAATATTTTATTTATTTTAGATTAGCGTTTTATTTTCAAGCAGCTTTTAATATTTTCAATCTTAAATTTTGCTTTTTTTTTTCTGTAATAAATAATGTAAGGATGCTGGTATTCAGTTATCATACTTCTTCCTACTTGTGTTAGAAAACTCATACAGTTGGCATTTACTTAACCTCAAATCAAAGATATCACACCAGTTTAAACTATTTAATTTACAATTTAAATTATTAATCAATTAATTTTCAATTTGGATTTATAATAAAATATCTTCGAAGTAGTTATTTTCTCCTTTCGAAAAGATTATTATTTCTCTTTTGGTATGTATGTTTTGTTACTGCCAGCTTTCACCGAGTTCCAGTGGTACCCTATCGACGTGTGCTACGTTGTTAACAGAATCACGTGTCAGAGGACTGACACAGAGCCACGCCACGGCTCACTATCTCACTAAACACTCCATTTCTACTATAATTAATGCACGAACAAATGAGATACAAACACGTGAGGTTTTAAATAATAATCTCAAATAAATCCCTAAATCCCTCACAATGTGTAGTGCAATTTCCTTGGATTTGTTTAAGATTATAAATGTTATTATTTTATACATGTAACAATTACCCTTAGTATCTTTTTTTACCATAGCAGAAACAAACATTCGAGTTCCTGATGATGGTTGTCGATTTTTTAAGCACACGGCAATGTGTAAAAGGTGGATGCACGCGGATCCACCAGAAATGAAAACTTTCAAAGAGCTGTAAACATCCGCACGCGTCCGGAAACAAAAGCCGGAATAAACGGAGAAGGGTCCAACAAACTGGAGCAGTAGGCTACTTGAGGACTGGGTCCGGTAACCCTCACTAGTAACACATAAATTATAATTAAAAATAAATAATAAATTTAAGTCTGAATAACTGGTGCGCGGCGGAAAACGAAAAAACCATAGGGGTACTCGCCACAGAAAGAAACAGACGGAAATCCGAACGAAGAATTAAATTTGGAAGACTTTATCACCGGAAAATTAGTATATATATAGCAGCGAAAGCTGGTGATAAATAAAGTGGGAAGTCCATTACAGACGAATCATGCCAGACACAAATGGGAGGGAGAATCCAATCTCGCTTGAAAACTGTAGACAAGTCCGTGTATAGAAACGCGGGTGCTAGGCGAGTTACAGGAGGCAACGACCGAGATGTAGCTAACATCCCGAGTGGAGACAAGATGCACGAAATGTGGCTCGACTGGCGACTAATGTGGTATTGAAAGTAACTTGAGAACCGCAGAGTGAAATGAATTGTAACCAAATTAACGAGGCAAACATTAAAACAGTGAAATATTCACAAACTCCAAATAAGTAAAACCGTAATATCTAAATGATTTGCTGTTGAATCTCTGACTAACAATAAAATAAATATGAAATATATATGCCTTTTACTTGAATGTAAGATATGCCATAAATAAATATAGGGCAATTGGAACTTATTTAATAGTTAAATAAGTTTTAAATTTCTCAAACAAAGAATAATTGCGTAATAAACTCTATTGTTAACAATACAAAAACGTAACGAAACCTTTAAATAATACTCATCCGCTTTTAAGGGTCCTATGTACCTGCCCGTTCAACGTCAAGAAACGAGGGAGAGATACGGGCACACTAGCACACACACCTAGCGCCTCATCGCTCGTATGCGTAAGGCGTGCAGTGTTTCCGTTCTAACGCTTTACTGTGTAAACTAAATCTGTAACTGTGGGGTTTTATTATACGCGAAGAAAGTACACACATCAAACTACCTGCGTATAATCGTACTTTTCTTTTACCGCTTAAAGAAACTTCGTAGGCAAGCTTTAAAAATGCGATATCTGACCACTTTCACGATTTTTTCTCCATTAACAAACTTAATATGATAAAAGAAAAAGAAATCGCGATATAGACAGTAGCTTTTTTTATCCTTTCTGGCAAAACTTCGTATTTCCAAAATATTTATTTACTGAGGCACGTGTTTAGGCGCAAATAACGATTTCACAGAAAACGTTTCAGTACATAGGATCCTTAAGATACACACAGATATTTCGTCGTTTTTATCCATTGTTTTCACGGACAAAATTTTTTTTCCCGTCCTTTTAATTTATCCCCTTGTTCTCAACCCAAGACGAATTTTTTGAAAACAACCTCTTCTCCCTTACCACCCTCCCCACCCCCCCGACATTTATATGAAGCCGTTTGTCATGAATACCTTTTTCAGGCACCTCCGCTGGCACAACTGACACCACGCGCACTACAGGATACATGTACTCACTAGTTATTTCTTGTCGAGCAGCTGACGTGGGCAGTTATGTCGGAAGCAGGGTTGCGTCGGAACTTAAATTCGTCCGACGAAACTGAAGATCTTCCGGTGTTGCCTTCTGCAGGGAGTTTACCTGTCGTGCACAGTAGTGATACTGAAGCTTTAGCGGGCCCTAGTTGGATGGACGATTGTGGAGACGTAAACAATGTTCCATCGGTTGCTGTTCCAGGCATGCACCGCGGGACGAGTACACTTCGTTTGCCCTAAAAGCGAATGGCCTAATGCCATTTGTCCTACTGCGTTTATCCTAAATGCATTTAGTCTAAATTCGTTTAACCTAATTTCATTTGGCATAACTTCGTTTATCCTAATTTCGTGTAGCCTAACTGCTTTTCTCCTAACTGCGTTTAACCTAACTTCGTTTGCCCTAAAATTTCAATTTTTGAATATTCTCGACAGAAACTGCGTTTGTCCTAACGGCGTTTGGCTTAATTCCGTTTCCTCTAACTTCGATTAGCCTACCTGCGTTTATACTAAAACCTGAAGCTTGCGTTTCGCCTAACTGCATTTGTCCTAACTTCGTTTGGCCTAATTGCGAATAGCCTAACTGCGTTTATCCTAATTTCGTTTGACCTAACTTGGTTTACCCTAATTTCGTTTAGCCTAAATGCATTTGTCCTAACTGCGTTTACCCTAACAGTGTTTGTCCCAACTGCGTTTGCCCTAAAACATATTTTTCATAATGAAGTGGTTATCATTTTAGAATCAAATGTTCTTCAGTGTGATGAAAGTGTATTCAATTTAACACAAGCGATAAAAAAATTTCAACCGTAACTTTGCTTCAAATAATAGTTCGGATTGTTACTCAAGAGAGGACGTGCTGTTCTGTAACCAGTAACTAATTTCTGTTTTGCCCACCATCCTTTGGTCGAAATAGTTACACTGTCTCGTACTAGATGTCGCATTAGTATGGTTTTGATACAAATAAATTATATAGTTTCACTGTCAACAGAGGTCATTTTAGTACGATGTTTGGGTGATTTATGGGAATCGTAAAGGAAAGTGACTGATATCTAGAGACGGATTTCAGAACTCACGTAATGTTGATAAGCAACACGTAGTACGTATGCACCCATATGTACACGAAGAAGCGAAACAATGGCATTTAACTGGATTATATTCAGAAGAATTAGAAACAAAATTTTGTCGGGAAGCATGAAATATGTAGGCCCTATCTGTGGTCACGCGAGTGATATATTTTTTGTAATTATACCTGCATTCGTATGTTACTAATGAGATTATTAAACAAAATCCCATCTGAACATTCTCTCTTGCGCTAAACATATCATATTAATTACTAACACACACACACACACATTAATAAAACTTAAAATTTAACATCTTTGCAGGTACTATGGGCTACGAGCAAAGAACGGAAGGTCAGTGTATCCAAATGTACAAGAATTCACGTACATATGCGGGTTTTAGTGGTTTATTTTCGAACACTGGTTCTATTGTGCATTTGCAAGAGATCTTACGAAAACACTACGTCAACAGAAATTACTATAAATATTTCGTCTCCTACACAAATGCACAGCAAAAATTCTTTACCCATACCCGCCCTTAAAAAAATACAAAATAAAATTCCATGACACACACACACACACCAATACGTACGTAGGGCCTATTAGAGGACTGTAACGTAAAGCCATCTTCCGAGGACTTACCTCATGTAGGCGCAAGCACAGCATTTGAGGACTGTAAATGTAATCAGCTTATCAGAGGACGAGAGGAAGAAAGGACTTACACATCGGGGTATTAACCGAGGAATGTAAACTGCATTGCATAATTGAAGGATTTGTGTTAATATTTTGTGAATCATTCTCTTTTCAATTAATATCGGATAACCGTAAAATAATCTATTTATTTTTTTAAATTTAGCCGACTTTGTTGCTGTTGCGTCAGTGGCTTTATGCTAGGAAGTAATTAAAACAAATTGTTTGCGGATTACTCATCCAAATTTAATGTACGGGGCAGAGTTTTAAATGCTTTACTTTTGTTTCCAAGGTTATCTATAAATAGAATCATACCTCACATGTATGTTTATTATTAGGAAAAAAATCCCAATTGGGTTTCTTTCGAAAATTTATAGAATGGCATTATGATGAAACTATTACCGGAAAAAGGAACGTTTTCAGATATCAATGATTATAATAACTTCATTAAATAAACACTCTAGGCTGTTGACGATAATGTGAGCACTTTTGAGGCCCTAGTTACTTTTTCCATTCGGCAATTTTTAAAAAATTGAACCACCTCTTTAAAATAAATATTGCCATGAAAGTAGTAGATACAGTGTATATATTCTACCACACTCGGAAGTTTACGTCTAAGGCTTCTATAAAATATATTTATCAACTGTTATTCCAAATGAGACGGCTTTCAAAAGTGCTCACTTTACCGTGAATAACCTATGGTTACATGTTAACTTTTAATTTCCATATGTAAATAAATTGTTTCCCGTGTAATGAAAAATTGTTTTTTTTTTTCTCTCTATACAGGTTGAATAAATTCGCGGTAAATGTTGTGTAACTACGAGTCCTTTTCAACAAATCCAATATTCTCCTGTGGGCTAACGTGATTATCTAGGATGGATGAGACCTCGAATATCACGTTAAAAATGTTTAAATATGAGATATAACAATAACAAATATGAATACAATTAGTAGCAATAAATTAGAATGTTATAAACTAATCAGAATTTTATAAAGCACTTGAGATGAAACAACAAATTTCTGACAAGTGTTTGGTTTTCTTGTGCGAAGAACTTTTACCAAAGGAAATACAGTTGGTAAATATCGTCCCCAACCCTTGCTAAATGTGCTGCAACAACCACATAAATACTGTGAACTTATTTGGATTATTGCTTATAAACAGGCATGCAACAAAAATAAAAAATAAAGTCTGTCATATGGAACTTGCGACTCAATACATGAGAAATTGAATCGCCATGCAGTGCATCAAAATGGTGACTCAACAGCAGAACACTGAAACAGTTAATTTTGTACTGCATCCGCGTAATGGACAAAGCGCTTATCGAAAGAACATAAGTTGCATAATTGCCAGGCGTTGTGAAGCGCCCTCTGGAAACGTGTGCTGTTTCAAAGAGAACCGTTGGCATGAGATTGTTACACCAAGACACCAAGGGGAAAATCTGGCATGATAGTTACTAATTGGTCGAAAAAATATTGACGAAGTTCATGGTTATTTATTTTCAAACATTACTACAATGGCACCCTCGATGTTAGCCTACTAACGACAAGGGGACGATACTACCAAACAAATGTTAGTCCATAATAACTTCATAAAAACACTGTAATAAGATTTTTTTGTTTAATCTCGCGTATTTTAGTGCTTTTTTAAAATAATAAAAGCGTTTCCAAACCTCTTGCATGAAGTGTATGCACCTCATTAAATGATCACTTTAGGCTGTATGCCTCATTAAGTTTTTTGCCTCATTTTTCACTTGTACCATTTGCTTGGAAACAACTTCTATATATTTGGACGTTTCTAAATTATCTTAGTTATATCAAATAAATTATTTCATTTGAGAATGTATTAGATATGTTTTTAAATATATTAAATCAACATCAGTATTAACTCCATGTAATGGAGGTTATGTGAGAATTTCTTACAAACTATTATATTTTAAAGTATTTAATTTTATTTTCTTGTTCTGGAATACGAGAAACAATTATTATTTTTAATTTGACGAATTGAACAGGACAGTGGAAAATGGTGTTTGTCTTTGAACTACTTGGTAACCGATTTGTTGTTGATAAATTGGGAAAACGACTATATACTGTTTTCAACACAGAACAATTGGTTTATGTGTCACTCAAACTCAGTCATAGAAAGAGACAACATCTCCACTATCTTAACATATGTCTTTAAGAATTATTTATTAGGAGTGGAACTCGAACCCACGCTCCCATACAGGAAGCAGGGCTTAAATCTAGCACCTTAAACCGGTCTACCTAACAGACATTTGCAGAAAATATTTTACTATAATGAAAAGTGTTAACCTTTCCCTTGGTTAACGTCATATGATGATGACATAGAATCTTAAGCTAATGTTCAAAATCTACTAAAGAAACATAATTTTTATCAAATTTGCAATTGTACATGTATTTTTAAGTGAGCGTATTGGAGTGCTGTAATGTAGGACACTTCGGTAGCATAGTTGATTACTTAAAAATACTAAAGATGTTTTGAACCAATTAAAATGGACAGTAAAAAAAAGTTTAATATTGAATTCAATTTAAATGACAGAATAAAAGTTTGCTTTTCAAAAAAGGATAAACTTCAAGAAACCATTAAACTCTAAGAAGATGATAAGTTAACGAGAATATATAAAATATTAAAATGTATGACTGTTTAAATTATAGAAAGGAATAAAGTGTAGAATATGTTAAAGGTTAGAAAATGTTAAATTTTGAAGTTTAGAAAAAAATAAAACGAAATTTTAAATATTTTGTCTGTCTGTCTGTCTGTGTCAATCCACTCATTGTTCGCTATATAGCTCCCGTCCTGTTGACTCTTCAAGTCATGGTGCATGCTAACCGAGATCCATGGGAAGCCTGCAGTGTGTAGTGGTATAGGTGAAAGTGTATATGTGTTTGTGTGTGTGTTTGTTTGTAACGGAATGAAAACATTTGCATCGGAATGAAAAGTATGAGTGTCCAACCAATATGTAAATAATACTTCGTGTAGTTATCCATTGCTTACTACACCAATATATTTACCTTGATAAGTCTAGCTCGTCGTTCACTGTTTAAATTTCAAAGTAATAAAACTGAACGGAACCGAATTCAGTACCGATCTGCTCACCATTCATTAGAGTTTGAGTTTGTTGAGTATAGCTTCGGTAGATGGGTAATTATGAGTAACTATGTTTATAAAAAAGGGTTTAGGTGTGTTAGACCTTGCAGTCTTGTGTTTTGTTGGAGTTTATGTGTATGTTAATAATTTGGCGACTAGCTTCGGTATATGGATAATTATGAGTACCTGTGCTTATAAGCAGTTTTAAGTTGTTTTTGACCTTTCAGTCTTGTTTGTTGTCGGGGTTTATGTGTATATTATGAATTTGATACTTATAGCTAGAGACCCAGAAATTTAGCGGATTCATTCGGCAACAAGCTAGACTCTACAATCCTTTGTGTATTCGAACAACATTTAGTAGTTGATTGGCTGTTGTTCCAGTTTAACACCAGGCCAGGTAGTTTGGGATTCGGTTCTTATTTTCCTTGCAGATTCGTTTTTGGTTGAAAGTCGTTCAGAACACATCTAAAAAAACTATGGTCCAATGAAAGTACAAGCACATATGTACACGCAAATGCAATTTAACTTGTCCTGTTATGGATCTGCGAAATTTCTAGGTCTCTAGTTATAACTTCGGTAAATGGGTTTTTATGAGTCAGTATGCTTATAAAAAGTGTTAGGTGTGTTTGCCCTTGCAGTCATGTTTGTTGTTGGGGTTAATGTGTATGTTACGAATTTGACGAGTAAAGCTTCGTTATATAGGTAATTATGAGTAACTATGATTATCAAATGTTTTTAGGTGTGTTTGACTCTATTGCTCTTATCTACATCGGAGGTGATGTGTATGTTATGAATTTGATTAGTATAGCTTCGGTATATCGTTAATTATGACTAACTATGCTTATAAAATGATTTTAGGTGTGTTTGACCCCATTAATCTTATCTACATCGGGGGTGATGTGTGTGTTATGAATTTCATTAGTATAGCTTCGGTATATGGTTAATTATGATTGACAATGCTTATAAAATGATTTTAGGTGTGTTTGATCTCGCCAGAAAAGATTTAGGGTCGAAATGACCTTACCATTGGGGTGTATGTCGGGTATGGTGACTATATTACGAATTTTATCACTATAGAATCGATGGGTTGAAAATTATGATTATATTTACAAAAAGCTTAAATGTATAATTGGCCTTGCCTGAAAGGGTTAGGGACTTAAATGGTTAAATAAATAATAAAAAAAAAACCACTTTCATGCTTACTAAAATTCAAGATGACGGTAGTTGTAGTTACAAAATCATTTTTTCTGACCACATATTCTTATCACCCTAAAAAATACAAATCTTTTGATATGTCGCTCGGTTATGTTTGTTTTGTAAAAGTTTAATAAATCTGTTATTAATTTAAACACATAACATTAATTTTATAAAATTATACTTTGAATATTTGGCTGTTGTGAAGACATAAACTTAATCTTCTTTAAATACGAGTTCGTATACATATTGCTTCATACTTTTATGACTGAAAATTTTAAACTTATGAATTAAAAAATATTGAATATAAATACATAAGTTTTTAAAAATAAAATTATGCTTTAAATAATCGATTGTACAATCATGATATATATTACAAGTCCCTTTTGAATGTGAGAGTTCGTAGGTGTTTCTTTCTTTTTCATACCTTATTAAAACTTCTACAGTATCCAAGCTCTCGTGGCCGAGAGGTCAAAGGCATCAGTAATCTGGCGACCTAGGGGTCCCTGGTTCAAAACCACCTGAAACTGAAGTTTTCTATAGTGTATTAACAATAAGACTTCTGCGCATAGCATGTGTAATTTATAATGATTTATCTTAAAGGGTATACCAGCACACATAGGTATATCAGATAATAGCATTAAGCAATATAGTGGCTGTGGCAGGCGAGCAACTCGCCAGCTACCTAGCAGTCATTGATGACATCAATGTAATCGATTCATCAAACTTGTGCGCCATCTAGAACTAATATGGTGGTCGATGGTGACAGCAGAGCTGTTTAGCTGTCAAGTTTGGAACTGAACACGTTTTATCTTGCTCGGAAGGAGTATTCGGATGATGGATGTTGAAATTTGAATGGTGGAGGGGGGCGGGGTTGAGTAAACACAGCAGAGGGGATGGGTGGTGATGAGACAGGAATTCAGAATAAACAGCACAGCAGGGGGGAGGTGTGTAGATGATGTTAACCAAATCTGAGGAGAACCTACGGGCTTGCAGCAGGGACCCGATCTAACTCAAACTTTATACATAGTTGTGAAGGAGGGGGGAGGGGGTGGGGGTGTAGGTTTCTGAAGGGGTGGAGAGAGGTGTTTAGTGTATCAGGCATTAGGTGTAGACAACCACAGTATAGCTCATTGTGAAGGAGGATGTAGAGGGGAGGGGTTCGGGGTGTGGGTAGGTGAAGGGTTGGAGCAGATGAAGAATGCAGAGCCGAGTGTGGTGAGTGCGGAGCTAACTGCTAAGCAGGTGTAGGAGGTTTCGGAGCTAAAGGGTTTTCTTAGTGAGATGAAATTCTTCCCAGGTTAATCTTAAAGCACTATGATTTTATAATTGGGGTAATCGTTTCAAGATTGCCCAGGACATTGTTCCCCGCTTAGTGGGTTGGAACATACACACTTCCCTTACTGATATTAATTAACGTACAACCCTTTTTGACGTTAACGATAACATATATTATAAAGCATGTGTTTGTATCAGTTAGCTAAGCATAAATTTCTCCATTAAATATGTAGAATTATGAATTGTTTACATTAGCATGAAGTTTTGTCTGCGGCATTTTGGTTGATTTGCTTCCCATTTCCTTTATATTTGTTTTGAAAATATGCCACGAAATAATTTTCTGATGACTATAGCAGCTTTAAAAAGTTATGATAAAACTTTAACCTTACTAAAATCGAATATAATAACTGGTGATATTATTAATAGCTCTCAGCTACTTGTAGAAAAGTCAGCGTCTATATTCTGAAACAACTAGAGTGCAATGACACGGGCATGGATTTAGTTGGAGGAACCCAGTATGACATAATTCTGTTGTGTCAAACTGTTCGATTGTCAGTTATGTCAGTAAAGTGGCAGTAGCCTTCATCTCGCCAGACGTGTAACCAAGAGAATGGTAATTTATTAGTTTCGATAGCATAACCCACCATATCAGCAATTTTTTAAATTTTTACTTCACTGCCTTCATTCTTGCCCCGTTTTCACTGGTAAAATTAACATAATGTTACACCAGTAATTTATAAAATTCAGATATAAAGCAATTTTGAAATTCAGTCTCTGCAATACTTTGTATAACCAAAGCTAAACCAAGTGCAGACCAATGACTTAGTTTTCTCAGAAATATATTCAACATAACATAAAACTTAATCTCACATATCGTAACTCATTCAATCTTATTTGAAAAGAACTTAAACAGACAAATTCGATAATCTTATAAGAACAGCATGGTTGTGCCTGAAACTTTGTAATTAAAAAAAATTGAATAGGCTTAAAAAAGTTAAGTCATATGTACATTTATTACATAAAGGCCACATACGTGGAGTTAATTTCTGAGGCACCGTAACATGGGAATGGGAATAGTGGCAATGTCCCATCGCTGCCACACAATACACTAAACAATCATGCAGTGTTTTGGTCGTGCTACATGTAACTATGGCACCTTAGCAGTGGACCTGTCATTTTATCGGTGGATAGTCTTCAGGGCCGTATGGTTGTTTTTTAGGTGTGTGCTTAGTATATTTTAATATATGGCTGACTGAAAAGCAATTTTAGCTATATTGGATGGTCTCAAAATATTATTTTCTCAAGTGTATAATATTTTAACATTACCTACCCACCCTCGTTTCAAATATATGTAAACCATTTAAAAGTTTCGTTAATAAATGTGTAAATCAAACACACGGCAACTCAGCTCAAGCATAATGTAGGTGGGCCCCTTAATGAAAGTGAAAAACAAAAAACCAGTACCGGACAATTTAACCAGGATTTTATAGTAAAGTGTAGTTTAAAATGTATTATCTGTTTTATGCCTCTATTTTTGTGCTGATTAGTTACGTTGGTCAGGAGAAAAACAAGAACAACTTGGGGGAGGGGAGTGGGCATACCTATTCGCACCCTTAAAAATTTCATAAAATGTCAAGATTGGCCTCACATTTACTATACATTTTAGGGTGCCATACGACAATAATGTATAGTTGCAGGCATGTAGGCTGAGTAATACTGTAACTGTTATACAAAATATTTTAACAATTTTGTATACAAAACACAAACTCAGTTTTCAGCTGTAAGCATATATGTTGAAAAAGTTAGTATCATAAAATCAACTATGCACCTGGCCCATAATCCCTTTCCCAAATTTTCTTTTTCCTTTCATTACTACTTCCCACGGCACTGGTAAAAAAACAGCGAATTAAAGGACCTGTTTATTGACCCATTAATTTACGCAGAGATGTTGTTATTTTGCCATAAAGGCTACGTTAGCAAGAATCTTCTGTGAAATCTTGAATCCTAGGTTAGAATATCTAAGTTACGTCAATTTAGTATAGTTTTTATGAGTAATGAATTTTTAAAACATAATCTTTAATGGTACAGAAAATATTCCACTAACACATCTGCAATGCCAGAGTTAGCTGTTATAAAGCAGCGTTGAAAACAGTGAGTGTGTGCATATTACTGAGTCTTGAAGCCTAGCAAATAGTAATTAGATGTGGTACTATAAGTGAACAGAGAGAGGTGGCGCAGTGGTAACTCACTGGACTCGCATTCGGGAGGACCCGAATTCCCGGTCCTGCCCCCCTAATTTCGATTTTTCCATGGTTTTCTGAAATCATTCCGGGATGGGTCGAAGGCCGTGGCCGATTTCTTCCCAATCCCTCCTCCCTGCGCAACCCTCACAGTCTCTAATGACCGCGCTGTCGACCTACCTACCTACCTACCATAAGTACAAAGCTCATAATACCATCTCAATTTAACTTTACTGCATATGGGTATTGGTGAAAAAGGGTTTAATGATCAAGTAATCTTAGGATAGTTCATATATTGTACACAAGGTAAGTAACAAATGAATTTTTTTTTAACTATGGGCACTGGATAAGTGCACACTTCAAAGGTGCAGTCTTTCTAGTAAATTTCTATTGAAATACAAACTAAAACTTAAATAATTTGTATGCATACTGGTAAACCTGGTGCCAAAATAAACAATATATGTTCCATGTTGAGCCCAAAGGTAACTGCCCTATTAGCCCCGTCATGCTCCTCTTTTCAATCTGCAGGTTCAAACGAGGAGTTTGTTCCTGCTGTACTAACAAGTGTAGCGTCCACAACAACTGGATTTGACATACAGGTGCATTACAGGTTTAAACAGTTTCAATCTGAGCACTATATTATTTACCATCTTATTAATAATGTTGCAGTGCTTGTTTACATATCTCCAGGACAATATTATGTTGTTCTGTAAGTATATGTATGTGTGTGTACACACATGTAGTTTGTAATAGTGTAATTAAACTGCGTATATTTTATTTTACGTACATTAACAGCTATTAAATATGGCATGGTTGTTTTTCTATGAAAACTATTTTATTCCTGACGAGGTCGCCCTCGATGTTCGCATGTGGGAAACATGACGGATGTTGCCACTGGCTGGTTGGTTTTCTCAGAATTTTGCAGTTTTCGATACCATTACATTTCATTGCTGCTTCATATCCACGTCACTTCATCCCCATCAACACTGAAATTTTCAGCTGCTAAGTGACTCCCAATCTATCCACTATCATTAAGGACAAGGACTAACACCAAAACTGTTAAAATAATATGTAATTTTTTTATAATGGTGTACTTTGAATGAATACATACAGCAAGTCTCACATTAAATTAAATTTATATCTCGTCTCACATTAAATAAAATAAACATCTCTCAAATTATTTCTGGTTTGTTCAGATGACAGAAAATATCAGGGTGACTGCATTATCTTTAGAGCTGAAAAACTTCATTTTCCAATTTTTTCTTCCCATTTTCATAAATACAGCTAAACTACATAATTTTAATTATGAGTTATTTGTAAATAAAATCTCATGTTCACTAATATAATATGTATGGCCAAAGCGCTGCCGCAGCACTGGCAGCTGCTGCTGCATGCCGCATTGCAGGTTCAGCTGAATAAATTGCTGCTAGCGACAAAGCTTTTTCTTAGAGGGGTGTTTGTTTGTCAAGTTTCTGAAGCGTTGTTCTGAGATATTGAAACTGAGTATTTTTTGATTTATCCAGAGGAGAATTTCACACAAAAAATAGCAACTGTACGAGTTGGTAGGTAAAAATAATGAAATTTTGTCACAAGTGTGTCTGTGGACCACTTTGGTAGTGGTTAGTACACGCGCACTAGTTATCGACATCATTGCGGTGAAAACATCTTTCACCCATTGTAGTTCAACAGTATATCCTTATGTACCCAAAGTAACCTAAAAAGCTGGTGGATAAGTTTTCTTACATTTTAACCTAACCATGATAACAGAGTGGTTGCTTTATTATCTCTAAAAGTGTATTTATAGAAATGATATCCCATTGAAACCAATGGTTCCAATTGCGAGCACTCTCACATTCACAAGAAATTTAGACTCTCCTAAACAACTCACATCGTTTTAACCTCCACCTACTTATAAAAATGAAGAAAACCTTAAATTATTTCGATGCGCGGGCAGATACATTTATTTTACTATGGCAACAGACTTGACTCACACAAATGGAGAGATGGTAAAATATTTGTAAAAACTTACTTCAATAACTTCAGATTTATAATTATATTTGCCTGTGATTACTACCGACTCGCTCGTCTTCCTGTAATCTGATACAGTAGACGTTTTTTATTCGTTTCTTTTTTGAAACTTACATCTAAATATTTGTAACCTGCAAGGAACAATGGCTACTGAAAGAGGATAGAAAATAAATTGTTGCGAAGCAGTGCTGGACCTATGGGGGAAACGTTGTAATTATTATTCGCGAAAATGGTTACATGGAGTATATTTCAACACGCAGGGAACTGAACCAACTAAGTAACAGTCGAGTAGGAGCCAACGGCCATCATAACAGTTGCGATACTCCATGCCAACAAAAAAATTTGTACGCACGTTGTGTATTCTTCCGCCTTGTGTCAAATTAACATTGCCATGGGCCTCAACACTTTATTCATGCGTCGGTCAAGATAAACTGTGAAATTATTAGGAATCTAAACATGTTATAAATCTGCTAATTTTGTTGATACTCCTGTTAAGACTGACAACATAAATTTAGAGTCTGCCTTCGAAAATAATGATTTCCACACAACGGAAAATCACTACATTTAAAAAAATATTTAAATCACTCATGCCATCAATGACTATAGACCAATTATCATAATGACAGCACTATCCAAGGCTTTCGAAAATATTATACACTATCAATATATAAATAATAATTTTGCCTGTTTATCTCCATATCAGTCTGGTTTCCGATCTAAGCACAGCTTCCCTACAGCATTGACACAGTATGTTACAGATGACGTAAGGACAAAATGGATGAAAGGAAATTAAGTTTTAACAATGCTCGATTTAAGTAAAGCTTTAAAAACTGAAGATTATAACATGCTATTGAACAAAATGTTGTCTCTCTTCATTCTTTCCCTTGCTGCAGTGCAATGGTGTCAATCATACTTTACTGACCACAGGCGGTACATCAAAGTATATGATCATTCTTCCAGATGTACTGGGAAGTTTGTAGTAGGCAGATTATCACGTGTACGCGGATTATTTCCAGATACACTCAAGTTATGTACCAAATAAATTAACTCAGCATTCAGTCGCCGTGTCCATGGTCTTGGACATGCTGCTCATGGACAATATTTATGATCTGCTCAACCTGTACACAGCAAGGAACCAATGATCAGTGCTTGGAGCGTTTTTCTTGTGAGGAGTATAGTGATTCTGAATAGTGACATCAGCGTACACGCAGCTCCTTGCTCACTGGTTGTGAGAAGAACGCTCAAGTCAAGTACAACACCGCACACCAAAATATTACAGATTTGGAACACATAAGCTTTAAAGTTAAGTCGGGACTGAGCAGGTTAAACAGAGTGGTTCAAGGATAATGTATTGCAAATAAATGCGCGTGAAAACCAGTACACGTTAACCGGTTCGAGGAATGTTTCTCGATCTGCTCAAAATCAGCCCTTTAATGGTAGGCGGTGAACAAATAAAAATTACCTGTCAGTCACAAATTTAAGCGTACAGATCAATGATTCTTTCTCCTGGTCAAATCATGGTAATACGATATGCAGAAACGTTTTCACATTCTCGTGCTCACTGAAGGGAATGAAAAACTTTCTGTCCCTAGCTACAAAAAACTTCTTGTTCAGTCACTTTTATTCTCTTGCATAGATTAATGTGACGATGGTTATAGCGATCTCACTAGCGCTTTATCTGCCAAACCACCGTGCCTTCACACTTGTGCGTAAGGTACATATACAATTTGAAATCTTGGAATCACATCAGCTTATACTACCAAAAACTAAATTGGATCACTCTGTAAGAAAAGGGAAAGCTACGTTCACTTTACTTATTTAAAAATACACTTGTTTTCAAAAGTCTTAAATACCTGGCCAATAGATTTAAACCCCTTAACGTTAACCACAAACCACACACGTTCATGTGAAAGACCACACTTCATTATACCCATTCATAAGTCTAAATTTTTCTCCCAGTCGTTTACGGTGTTTACAGGGAATGATCTCCCCAGTTATATAAAAGTTTTTCTAAACGTGAACTGTTTCAAGCGTAATTTAAACACTCATTTGGCGCAAACGAAATTGTTTTGAATAAATAGATGTACGGTACATTGTCTTGTACAATTTAAATATTTCTATTTGGTAAAAAAAAATTGTTCGTGTCTGTTTACCAACTCTAAATGTCTTAATCTATTCATATAAGGAGTTTCAACCATTCTTAAATGGCAATCTGTTTCAATTTGTGTATTCATTTTTAGGTGCTATTGTTACATAAAAGATACTTTTTGCTTAATTTTTTGGTAATATTTTTTGGATAAACGTTTTCTTGTTTTGATGTTTTAGAGAGTACTATTGGGAACGTAGTCTTAAGTAATAATTCATTAATGCATTTATGTAACATTTTCCGTGCACGTGGTTAAGTGTAAGAGCAGGCGAAATCCTTAACTTCGCGACAAATAAATCCTGTAAATATAAATAAAAAATTGGTAATATGAAGAAATCTATATATGTTCGTAAGTGCTACATTTCTCTAGAAAAGAACATTCAGAGATTTTCATAGAGCTATCAGAGAAATTTCTAACTAATTTTCAATATTTATGTCGTTTACGTAATGTTTTTACGAAGAAAATGACTCGAAATTTCATAACCTTAAAACAGTAATCAGTGTAATGAAATTAATTACAAATTCACTAGTAATATGTCGGGATTGGACAAGTGTTAACATTTTTTTAAAGTCTATAATCATAGCTACATTTTTTCTTTCGCCTACAGAATACATGTGGACCGTACACTGGAAAGTTTATATTCATCAGCACGCAGTCAGTTTTCCATCTTCCTATTACTCTTCATATTTTTGTAGCGCTACCGCCTTTCGCAGGTTACTTGTGTTCGCTTTACACACTTTAGTGTGTGAGTTTAACATTTTCAAGCCACATCAAAGCGAGGAAAACTTCGGTAATATACAGGACAATGGAAAAATATTTCTTACTTCATATGAATAATTATCTGTTAAGGTTTTATTCTGTACGAAAATACTTAAAATGTGAGTAAATGTGTACATATAAATATAGGAATATAGAATTAATTTTAATGTATATATAAGTATGTACATAAAAATGTGAGAATTTATATTAATTAATTTTACTGCATATAAGTATGTACATATCAATGTAGGAATATAAAATTATTATTAATTAAGTATTAATTAAGTAATTTATTATATATAAGTATGTACATTTACATATAGGAATATAAAACTATTATAAATGTTTAGATATATAGCCTACATATGCCTACAAGCATATTTAAATAACATATTGTTATGTACCTGAGGTATAAGTACCTACATATGTAAGTACCTGCGTGTTTTCTACCGGGGCGAACAAGTATTTGGGTTTTCTCAGAGTGCTTCCATACCACGAAGATGACTTGCGAATATGAAGGACTCCCTTTTGACCTCGATGATCATGGAGCCGTGACCTGCATCATCGCTGACTGGTTGTCAACAGTGTTAATTCTGCGATTGAGTTTTCACCTATGTTAAAAAAAAAAAAATGCATCTCGGTATGAGAGGGTGGTCCGTACGAAGAGTTCTTTTCATGCGACAACCAATCGAAAAGCATGATGGTGGACTGTCGTGGTGCTGCATTATTCAGTACAAAGTCCATGTTGCACATCGACCAATGGGCCTGGGTCATTTTGCTCCGAAAATGAGTCATTTTGCTCCGCAAATGGGTCATAATGGGTCATTTTGCTTCGCAAATGAGTCATTATAGGTCATTTAGGGGTCAGCACCGTAATCAGGGATCATTATGGACAATGGGGTCAATGGGGTTAATGGAGTCAATATGGTAAATGGGTCAATGGGTCATGGGTCAATGAGCCAGTCTTGTGAGGGTTCGGAACAACAACAGAAGTCAGTTTTCTACTTTAAGTGTGGTCATGATTTATTGGTGAACGAAGAACTTGTCTGGAAGAAACTGTTGAAGATATAACTGCATGGTAATGTGATTAAGGAACTAGCATCTAAAGTCTGCCTACCTGCCTGTGTGTGTGTGATGTCTCAATGCCTGCATGTGATTGGTCAGCTGCAATCATATGGTAACTCGGTGATTGGCTGATCGGTGTCTGCACAATGTATTAATGATGTAATATGATTGGTTCAAAGTCAATATGACGTCATAGGGCTTGCATACTCGTATATAATCGGTAGTGAGGTCAGCTGAGAGGTACAGTAAGAACAGGAGCTGTCGTGGAAGGCGGATCGTCTCGGCTAGCTTATATGCCAGGTCATCCATGGCTAGTTACGTTAAAGTTGAGTGGATATTGCCTACCAAAGTATTCTCACCACCGACTTCTTCAGCTGCGATGGCTATGTCACTTGCAGCATCTAATTCCACCAGTGCAGTATCATCGACTTCTTCAGGCATGGTGCTGACAGCACCGTCGACTTCATCAGGTGGGTTACCTACAGCAGTTCAGCCATCGACGTCTTCAGGCATGACGTTGACAGTGCCATCGACTTCTATGAGCGGGCTACCTAGGGCAGCTCCATTGGCATCGCTAACTGAACCATCGGCCTCTGTTCCAGCAATATCTGTATGGTCAACTGCATCTGCTGAACCATTCCGACATTATAAGTGTCGCTTCTGTGAAAAGACCTTCACGCGCAGCAGCAATGCTCGGCGACATGTGCGATATAATTGTACTAAAATTCTCTGTTGTGTGTCATATTTGTGTGATAGATGCGGTAAGCTGATCAGCCGTAGCGAGAGATTACTTAGACATATTAAACAATATTGTAATTTTTTGAGGGTGTTAGCGACTGTAATAATTTAATTGAATAAAGAAATGCCTGTGAATAAAATTGTGTTTTATTTCATGTTTTTCTACTTTGTCGGGATATAATTAAAATTAAAAAAGGTAGAGAAATAAAATAAACTCTATTAAAAAGTATTGTACTACACGTACAATTATATAATTAAATAAAAAGTTTTTAAAATTAAATAATTTTAAATTTCCAATACCAAATATATATTTAATAAATTATGCATGTCATCAAAGTCTCGCATTATACTTGGAGATATAATGCTGATTGGAAACATCTGTTTTAAATAGGGTACACATTTTAAAGTCTTTTTATGCACATAAACATAAGGGCCGACAACTCGCTTGGCATCCAGCATGCTTACTTTTACGAATTTAATCTCAAGCTTTTGTTTTCAAGGTCATTCAGAGTCATGGGGCCAAGGTAAAGGTAGTCTGCATCCAATATGGCGGTGGTAGTCTGAAATGTATTACCTGTAAGCATTTTTTCCCGATTTTTCGTTTTCAAGGTCATTCAAGGTCATGGGGCTAAGGTAAAGGCAGTCTGCATCCTATATGGCGGATGGGTGAAGCCTACCAAGATGGTGGTCGCCTACCAATATGGTGGCCTCCAGTAATGTATAAACAAATGACGAACGAAAAACAAATATGGAGGCATCCAGTAACATATACACAAATGACGAATTAAAAAAAAACAAGATGGCAGAATGAGTATAGGTGAGGGGAGTGGATGCGAGGGAATCAGTCTTCTGCTGGATTCGAACAGAGGTGAGTAATTGGTGGTGTGGGGGGAGATCTCAGGAAATGTAGGCTTTTTAACTAAATTTTTCATAAATTTTTTAAGGGAAATTCTTTAGGGATAAAGGTAAATTCTAAGGGAAAAAAGGAAACATGGCCGGCAGGGTTAAAGACGACTTAATTAAGAATTTTTTAAAAATAAAATATTATAAAAATTAATTTTAAACGATTAAAAAAATTTTTTAAAACTATTTTTAAATTAAATTTTCTATAAATTTATTTTAATTATTTTATTTTATTTTATTTCTATAATATATTTTATATTTTTTATTATCAAGGTCAAATGTCAAGGTCAAATGTCAATGGTACTGATCCTGGTCACCTGGCTCTGAGTCACTGATCCCAGTCACTGGAGATGCTGGTCCCTATCAGCATTTCTGGAAAAAATGTGTCATTTCTGAGGATATTTTTAACAATTTTTTAATAATTGATTTTTCATAATAAAACCTTTCGAAATTATTTTAGAATTTCTTGAAGAGTTTTTGGAATTTTTAAAGGTTTTTCAGTGTTTTTGAGGTCGAAAGTCCACGGGGTCAAGGTCAAACATCACACGGGTCAGGGGTAAAAGGTCGACGACTTCGAATATGGCGGTTGGGTGACGTAACAAGATGGCGGCTCCCCAATCCTAAGATCCTACTCTCCAATATCTTGCGCGTGAACATACATTTCCCTACTACTCACGCTCGCAAACGTGAATATCTGTGCACTCAATATTAAATGCTTTAAGCGCGTCCATTGCCAAATTAATTTCCCGTACGGCCATGTAATTTTGCACAACACGCCCAACTTTCGTGCGTGAAATTTTAAGCAATGTTTTCTCGGTAAACGGGTGGCATGCACAAATTCTAAGCACGTAATAATTCTGTTAAGATATTCACTCTCTCGAACAAGAAGGTGCTTTAATCAAGACACGTGATGCGCTCGCGTATAATCTAAATCTCAGTGTCTCAGGAACACGTACGTATTTCAGTCCAGTCCGTAACTTTGCGCGATCTTCCATAAAATAACAGATTGGCTAATAGTACTGGTTGTAAGACCGCCCACTTATATCCGCGTACAAGTTATACGCTGGGCCCGATTCACGTAACATATAGCGGCCTTAAATTCGAGTGTCCTTCTGGGACGTTTGCATTTTACCGCTCGGCTCACCTACTGCGGTTTCTGCATAGCCATTTCAAAGATTGCAAGTCGTTCGCGGTTCACACTGAACATACAACTCTATTTATGTCTCGGCTGCGGCTGTTATTGGACCGCACTCCGACTGGAACTCGACTGCCGTACGACTGCAAGCCAACTCACTACATGGCTGCGACTCGACTCACGCACTGTTGCCAACCGACTGCCACACTGGCCGGAGGCAACACGAGCACAGCCGGCCAGGTGATGTCACGAGCCCGCCAGTGGTGCGATACAGCGGCAACCTTCACACCAAGTATGACAAATTCACGCAAAATGTATCGCAAATAAAGAACCAAAAATATAATATTTTATTGAATAAATAAAATACGTCACACTCAAATACGTAATTACTACTGTGGAATATAACCAGAATACACGACCGGCCGTTTAAAAACACACATACTAAAACTGATTATTAAAATAGTGACACACGAGGCAACCAACTGTTACATTTCGTGGCCAAGAAACACAATACACCAGGTGACGATAATCATATCGTCACACTAGAATACACAATTAGCGTTCCAACAGCGAGTGGCTGTATATCCAATTAGCATGACGCCCCAGTCGGGAATACGTAAGGGCCATGTTCGAACCCTGGAGCACCTCAGACACACTAGCCAAAAAAAATTACACTGGTGGTGACATGTGGGAAATATATATATATATGCGGTATAATACTTATGATAAACCTTGATACAATATTGCTGAAAAACTATACACGCTACTATAACGACGGAACAAACAGAGAACATAGCAATGAGAAAAAATTACACAGTATGACGAAAAATAACTTCGTTAATATATTCATTAATGAAAAAATATGGTACAGCACTGGTGGAAAAATATATGGTACAGAACTGGTAGAAAAAATTTTTACAGGCGCCACTAAATACATTACTATATTGATAGAGGAACAAACTGACGACATAAACTATATACGTCACCCTACACACGATGAGACATTATGAGAGGGGCAGGTTCGACACCCGGTAAAATACTGTTGGGAAACATGTCAATGGCAAAACCAGCACACATAACCTATAGAAAACCCCCTGAACCACCAAGGTACCCCTACACACACACACACACACACACACACACACACACACACACACACATCCATATATATATATATATATATATATATATACACACACACACACACACGTAAATGGGAAAAGTGCGTTTGCCGTGACAAGGAATACTTTCCAACGCTCGCTAAAAGCCGGCAACTGGCAAAATACATTTATTTATAAAGGCGTGTAACACCTATGTGAGAGAAAAACGTTATGACCAGCCACTACGAACATCATCAAGGTCAAATTTATAGAATATATATGTAAGCGAAAAAATATGCGCACATCCCAAGGTGCGGTAAATATATCAGTTTCATAGTATTTTTTAAATGTAAACCAGTACAGTGTTCGTACCCATGAGCGCATACACAACATCCTGTAGGTATTGGGAGGGATATAGTAATCATCACACTTCGAGTGACCCAGCCACTGCATGCACACACTGCCATTATGCCGTTTCAGCACCTCCACCAAGTACACGTCTGGAAAATGTGAAGGCTAGATTTCACGTTTTTTTTTTTTTTTTTTTTTTTTTTCGCACCAAGTCACCAATCTTGATTTTAGGTTTTCGCGGGTCCCACCTCTTCGGAATAGTATATGATGTTCGAAGCAGGAAGTCGTTCTTCACATCTTCGGCCTTCATGCGAGTGGTAGAATGAATGATAGAATTATACTCGGGTACGAGTTTCGGGAGTAGTGTCAACCTCTTGTAGTTTCCATTCGCCGTAAAATGTCTCCACAGTTTAGCTTTCAGAGTCCTGTGAAAACGCTTGACGATGCTAGCCTTAAGCCCAGAGAATGTGGAATAGTGATCGATGCTATGTTTCGTCATCAGTGCACTGCAAATAGCGTTAAAGTATTCTTTACCGTCGTCGGTGTGGAGATTTTTCGGCACGCGCACTTCGCGCAATACATTCGCCACAGGTTTCGCTTAATCGCGTGCATTCTTCGATTTGAGCGGTTTGACCCAGACGAATTTGCTATAGGCATCGATCATGGCCAAAATATAGCGGTGGTCTTTATTCGCACGAGAAAATTATTGCATTTCGATCAGGTCGGATTGGAAAGTATCGTCCAGCCCTTTCAAGACGTATTTTTTGCGTGGGTAATTTATCCTACCGTATTTGTGCAGCTCGTCGGCAACTGCATACTTGATCATCTCGAAACATAGACCGCTTCTGAGGGTTCTTCAATGATGGAAATTATTTCGTTCGTGTGTGAGAGGTTTCCTGGAGACTATGAAGCGACCAGAAGTATCAGCCTATCTACCAACTCATTCAGATAGTTCCAATATTGATAGTCGATTTTTCTCCTCTCTCCCAATTTCAGAGTCAATCCCGATCTGCCAATTTCACATACCTTGGGACAGCCCGGCTATAATGGGAAACTTTTCGTGCGTCACTGTAAGCCCCTGCAGGAGGATTCTTTTGAAGATGGAGGGGATGGCCTCCGGGAGCAGCTCTCCTCGCCTTTCACCTGGACGCGCCGTGTGGGGCAGAAATACATAGTACTGTGCACGCTTGCCACTTTAAGGAGCCCTTCAATTAGTTTTACAGTTCATCAACCGATAACAGCACAATACAGAAACTGTTTGTTGTGGCCTTCTCATATACAACCAAGCTAATCCACCAAATTAAAATTATGCTCTTACACATGTACTTTCCAAATTCTAGCATAAGTTCTCAAGGCACAAAATCACATTAAAATCTCTTGAACCAATATAATCCTCGTTACGAAGCTAACAGTTCGCACACTTCAATATAAAATATTAAAAATACGCCAACTAACTTCGGCCATGAAGCTTTCGTCGAGTAAAACAACATGATCAACCGCTGAAAATGGTTTAACGAGGAACACCTAGTGTGCACTCTTATCCACCACCATATTCTAGTCCCATCAATGTAATGGGGCGTTTTACATTTGTTATTGTTTTAATGTAAGTTATTTACAGACGTTTTATTCGTGTGCTAATCATAAAACTTACTTCCAATTTGTGTATTCTTGTGCTCTTTGTGTATTTCATTACAGTATTGTTTAAAAACATAGCTATTGTTCATTTCCTAAAAAAATCTTTTCTGAAATGTTTTATGGTTTGTAGCTGTTCTTGTAGGTACGAATTGCCTGTAACATTTTGTAAAGCAATGAAAGGGATATTTTTTGTGACTCTGTAAGACCATTGTTTGTATACAGTATTTTGCATTTACCAATGTGAAGAGAATTTGTGTAAATGGAGGTTTTCAAAATGTATCTTAGTAATAAATACCTGTCAATAGCTGCTTACAGCTGTTAGAATTAACTTCAAAATTACTTCCTTTTTGTATGGAATTGATATTATTAATTAATTAACAGTGAATATTCTGTGTTGTGTGTATATTGGTCTCTGTAAAGAAAACAGTTCACTGCAAGGAAACAGTTCTATTACAGCAATATCAATATTATGTAAATCGTATTGTTTTTATAGGCACACCTTAATTTTATGGTTTTCTAGTTTTAAAAAATTAAATTGATTTCGTGTAGGTTACCTGTTTCAAGCAGTTAAGAACCATAAGGTCTCTATTACTATCTGTATTGAATGCCAAATAGCATTACTGTTTAAGTAACCCTTAAAAATTTATCAACTAGGATATAAATTTAAATATAATCGTTTAAAAAATTCTGGTTAAGTTATTTGAAAGGGTTCATGCTAAACCGATCAGTTGTAAGATATAAAATATTTGTTGTATTACAGTAAAATATTCATTCAAAGTCTAGTTAACGTGGAATATTTAAGACAAAATGTTACAATTAAGCACGGCTACCGAAGAACATATTTCCTCTAGAAAAATTGTATTAAAAGTTTTCTTTCGAAACATTTCAATGCCTTATTGTGCGAAATAAACACACAATGCACTATCGCGCGAGACAACAGAGCGCTTTATTCAACTTTCATAACTATAACTAGGGATAGGAAAAATTCGTGAATTAATTTCACGAAAAGATAGGTTTAAAACGTGTGTACACTGAAGTCACCTATTCAGTTGGCTCAGAGATTATTAAACACGGCGTGGTTGACTTTGAGCCAATAGCAGACTTGCAAGGAAACAAGAAGCGAATAACATATTGGCTGGTGTGGAGTTACGCTGGGACAGCAGCCAATCAACAAACATCTGAGGCTCGACTCTACAAAGGATTGTGGAATCTAGCATACGGGTCACTGAACTAGCGAAATTTTCCTATCCCTAACTATAACATATCGTTTGCCCAAAACCATTGCACATGGCGTATTGTTTTTTTGTAAAAGACGCGCATTGTTTTGGGTAAGTTTTGATGTACGCCGTTTTATAAATAGAAGAAATATTCGTAAATTTTATTTTAAAAACATCGTGCGCGTCACCTAAAACTTTTAATATTTTTCCTTAAGCACAAGTAACTCTTAAATGGCAAAGCACGAATGCCACATACAACAAACATATATATTTACCATTGTCATACTCTATAGTTAGTAAAATCAAATTTTCAAGAATTTATTTTTTTAGTTATTCAACAATGTCAATTTTAGTAAATGCGCGTAACGCGTTGCCAGACAAAAAGCCGAAGCCGTCACACGGTCGCAACTCATATGGCGAGATGCGCTGTACCTGTCTCCTCGACGCACCCGGTTAGCTTCTTTCAGACAAGAAAATTCCTCATGGGGTGACGAGAGCACATTGAGGGAAGAAGAGGCACAAGGCCGACGGCGCGCACCCCACCACTGGACCTTGCACTAGCTACGTCACCGCTATTAGCCGCGCCCCCAGCCCTATGCCGCGCCTTTCGGACTGCTCGAACACGAGGCAATGAGGGCTCACCTTACGGAAACCCTAGACCCATAAGCCTCTTTGAGGACCCTGCCTAAAGTCACTGCTGTCTGTGTTGCTGTGCTGGTAGTTAGGCTGCTAGCACAGGAACATGGATGGCAATTCCATCTCAAGGGCGCATACGCCTTTAATTTGCTGGCCCAAAGCCCCGCCACCTCTCTACTAGATTCTTCACTCCCATATTAAACAGCACGGACTCCACACCTGCTATCTCCTTTAGCATTTTCACTAGTGCTCCCATGAGTTTAACTCCTTTTCTGTCTGTATGGGTTTTACCGTGTCTATGCGGGTTTTACCATACCCCTTCTTACCGTAGCTTTAATACACGTACACTTAGGGAGGTAGGCATGGCCCTAAAATGCAAGCCATGCCTACCCAATCCCTCTTGACCGCGATGCCCGCCTCCTTTGCATGAAATTCCCTCTCCCTTAGGGGCAAGGGGCGCAGCCCTGAGACGCAATTAGAACCCGACCCTACCTTCGAACTTACACTTAACACTTAGCATAAGGTAGTTTAGAAATCTAAAAAGCTGCGAGGCGATGCTCGATCTGTATTCTGTTTACGAGCAGTGCACGGCCTCCGTACTTAGTAACAGGCGAGCGGTGTCTAGAACACACTTAATACTTATAGCTCATGCCATTGTATTGCATTTTAAGCATCTTGTTAGAACTCTACACTGACACAATTTATTTAAGACAAAACTTTACATAGTGAAATATTAATTTACTTTTTCTTAAAACATATTTTTATTTCATAAAATGATGTAAATTACTTGACACCGTTAAAGTTGAATAAAATTTTGAACGAACTTAAGGATGTTGAATAACGATTCTGTCCAGAAACTTTTAGCGAGGGAATACTATGTTATAGCTTAACAACGAAACATTTTTTACCAGCAACTTAATACACTCACACAATACCTAAAGAATAACATGTGAAATAAATTAATAAACTGCTGATAGTATAAGGGGTTTAACAACGCACGTAAAATGAAATTAATGGGTTATAGCGAACACAGACGGTGTTCATGATATATTTAAAACACATGAAAATGTATTTTAGTTTGTACCTGCACTTATCGAGTAAGTCAGTTCATTTACTGTGTAAATCGTTGAAACAAGTATTACAAAACGGAATTATATGAATGTTTTGTGGATTTAACCATGTTTGGAAGTAGGAAGCAGTATGTATGGGGATTTGTAAAATACCGCGTTTCTTCCACGGGTATGGTTGTTCAAACCATAGTTCAGAAATACACAGTCACTGCCGTTCGGAGTGGGTGTGGATTGTCTTGTTTGATTATAAACGGGGGCAGAGTATCGTTACTTGTTTTTCCGCCTTGTGGAGACAATGTGACTTGCGATGGCCACCGCTTTCACAGGGAAATGAGAGAGAGAGAGATAGCGAACGCACGAGAGAGACAGAAAGAAAGCGCAGTGAACCACGCCCTAACGGAACAATTAAATTCTGACTGAAGAGGCTGGCGGTGTAGACGCAAGTCAGGCGAGCAGAGAGGACAGTGGCCATACCTATCCTTGATAATCTCGTTTTACACACTACTTTTTTCTTGCGCGTCTTCATATAGCTACTTAGGATCGGAAATTCATTAAACTTTCGTTAATCTAAACGTGTGGTGGGCTGGAGCTTGTGACGAGCATGGTCCGGCGGCGTACGATGAGCTAACGTAGGATAGCGTTTGTAAGATCCGACCGCGGTGTGCTTAAAGCAGTTATGCGATAAAGTGCGTTTTTAATTATTAATCTAAACGTGTTGAAACTGCTACTGCTACGTGGCGCCTTTGTTAGTTACAGTATTATGTTAAATTTATATTCGAGCCAAAGTGCTATGACCGGTTTGGATCAACATTCCGTATATTGTTACAGATGTCTATGGCAGAAAATTCATGCACCTAGTTTCGCCATCTTATATCAATGCCATTATTATCTGACACATAGTTAATTGTACAATTAGTTATGGCCCTATCGTATTTTCAAGTACCCGGTTTTTATTATAAGATACAATGGTGACGAACATGCATCAAACCAAATACTTGATTTCAGTTTGCTATACGGATTTACGTACACATAATAGTTTGGAGTTGACATGTTTATCCTGTTACTTTTGTACATAAAATTTCATGCTCGCATGCTATTCATTATAACTAAACTTGAAACGGTTTTTTTTCCCCAGTCCGCACTACGTCTAGGCAATACGTTTACGCGTCCGCGATGCTGGTGTGCTTATGTGCCGTAGAACCCGAACAGAAATGTGCCTTACGAAATGCTGTTTTCGTCAGACATACTGGCGGTTTATATGCAATGTCTAAGCTTGCTCTTTGTTAATCCTTTCATACCACTGGTATAGTCCATTTACTATAGTAATTTTACCAAATTTTGACATTTCTACGAAAGAAGTACTAAAACACTTTATATTCTTCCGCCACAGCTGTTCTGTCAGTGATGATACCAATTTTGTAAACCAATGCCACGTGGTTCCCAGTGTTTGTAAACTCACAGCATGTGTAATTTCAAACATGATGTATCGAAGTTATTGGAGGTAGTCCATTTAATGTATATTAACTAAATTCTGAAAGAAATTGTGAGCAATGTAAGAGCAAGTGAACGGCAAATCCTTACATTACGAAAGTGCTGGATAAGATGTTGAGTTGCTGTCATATCTGTGTTATATTGGAGAAGATGATGCTGAGTACGCAAAAATCATTGACACATTTTCGGAACTATGCTATTAATACCAGTTGTATATTGTAACAAAGTACCAGCAGATAAATCCAACACTTGTATCGTGATTATGTGTAGGGTAATTTTTAATTTCATTTCTAGCTAAGGAAATTTGCTTTCATATTTAATTCAGTAGGTTGATGTATTATTTACTATTTTCTAGGAGGTTAATTTTGTAATTAGGAAAAAAAATTAAGGCCACGAGTAAATAGTATTTATGTAAATGCTCTTACACCAAACACGTGTGTTAAGCTCTCATAGTTTCCTTTGAATATTTTGTCAGTAATAGTGTTTTTGGTGTATTCAATTTATTATTATAACATAAATACCTTAATTTTACTATTCATTATGCATTTTACTTGCTTAAATTACTTTCACAAAACCATTTATAACAAGTGCATTATATAGTTTTTCCAGTAAAGACTATGTTTACTGTAAATAATGATTGAGAGTTTTGTTTTGTTTTCAATTTTCATTAAATGTTTTTATTTTTAACATAATTTCTTTGATCCACCCAATTAATTATAGTAATTTGTATTAACATAATTAGTCATTGTAACCCCCCCAACCATTTTCTAGGTATCGTATTTTCAGTAATTTTTTTCTTAAAATTTCAATTTTGTTTATCAAGGACATTTCTATGCTGTGATTTGTTTTAATTTTTTCTGGTGTGATTAAATTTTTTCAGTTTTATTTTAATTGTGTTTCATTTTTCTTGTGTTATTCGTTTAGTGATTTATCAGTTTTTTTTTCTTCTCGAAAGTTAGTGTTGGTTTTTGTGTTATCGCGATACGTAGTTTCCTGAAATAGGGCTTCTAATGGGACTTTCTGAGTAAGGCAGCCGCGATTTGATTCCGCCCGGATTGAATCTGGCCAGTCCGTGGCGCCAACACATTTAAATAATTTTAGAGTGGTCTCCGAAGCAGTTTAATTGATCGGAACCCGCGGCGCTATTGAGAAGCGGGCGCAGGCGCGCGTAATTGTAGGGATCTTTTGGTGGTTCACATTTTAAAGCTGCACACAAAATAACAGCTTAGATTGATTCCAGATACGTAGCAAACACATCAGTTAAAATTAAAATGAGTATATGGCTTTACTGAAGCGTAAGTTAAACAGCTTAGGTCTTACGTCCGTCCAAGTCGTAGGCGTCAGTTTCATGACGATTACTCTAAATCTAGAGAATCTTAAACGGGTCTCTTCATAACCTGCCCTAATTACAATTAACTGTTATTGCCGTCTCTCCCTACGCCAGAAAAACCCTAATTTAGGTAGACGGACATATCAAAAACTCCATCTCGGAGCCCTAGACTTAACGTAGGTCCGACTCAGTTCAAAGATGCCACGATAGTTCTTCCCGGGTCTACACCCACGCTAACCACTAGAAACGGAAATTTGAATGACGTCACTCGGGGTTGTTATGGCCAAACTTAGCCAGAAATTGTCGACTGAGAATAATAATGTTTATATTACTCAGATATTCCACATGAATAAGAATTGATAAAAAGTTTGTGCAATTAAGAGCGAGAAGAAAAAAATTAACCTGTAGTAAACACTACTAGCATAATATAAACAACATCGTTATACACTTACGTAATCATTTGAGAGGCGGTAAAATAAATATTTACTTAAATCGTTACATAGCTCTGGGCACTATTTAGTTAAACTGTAATATTAATAAAACATTTTAATCAAAATATATACACGTTATGTAAATGTAAACAGAGGGCAGAAATGTAAACAATCTCTGACCTTGAGTCTGTGGTGGCCTACCACCACACGGCCAAGAAAGAAGTTTCAAATAAATAATATGTACTTGTTCTCGGCGATAATTCATTGTTACACAATTTCCAATTCAAAACTTTCTAAGAAAATTTCATATACCGACGTTTTGATGCATAATTTAATAAAGCAGTGATATAATTACCACCTAAAAATTCCATTATAAACATTAAATTTGGGAATTAGTTTTTTCGTTCCATAAGCAACAAAACACCAGTGCAGTAACCAACTATATCCTGATGCAGTACATTTCAAAAAGGAGCAGCTGCTTTTTACACACAGTTACACAGTTGGTCACGATAGCTGTCAAATTTTTGTGAACTTACATGAAAAGGGAATAGTTGTAACTACATCTGCTCTCCTTGTAATATTTTGCAGCTAAACGACAATAAAGTAATATTAACAGCGGTAAGTTTTAACGTAGTGCACCAGCTAATTCCGTAAGTAATGATAAACTATTTAGCAATTTAGTTTTTAACTATACATTATTAACTCCTCCACCTAGGTTACATTTTCCTATAAAACTCCCTATTTACAAGGAAAATTGTTTGTCGTGATAGAACAGACGAGCTCGCCCTTTATTGGTGGGCTGTCAGTCAAAAGAATACCGTTTTTATTTTATTGTAGTGAATTGTTTTGATTAATGGAAAAGTTGTACAGTAATGGCTGTTCAATGCAGCAACAATAAAAATATTTTTTGCATACTTAATTTTTTCTTGTTGATGCCTTGTGATGTTCAAATATGCTCGTAAATTATAGTACTGAAACAATGAGATTTCTCAACGGCAGGGAAACTTTTATACTATCATAGCCCTACATACACACGGGCTTAGTGCTATAAGTACTAAAAGACACAATGCAATTTTCACACAGCCACCTGTCCCCAAAATATGCTGTTCCGGTCGTCCCTCGCATGAAAATGTTTCATAGAATAGCTCTGAAACCTGTCAGCCGCAAATTTCACATGTTCGTACGCCCAAAAATTGAAATATGTTGTAAAGTTTATAAGGTTATTTCATTTGAAACAATAAATAGAACTTGTACCAACGAAATATGAATAAAGATTTTGTGTATATGTATATACCTATGTATGTGTATATATGCATACGTGTATGTGTATATGTGTGTATGTATATATGTGTATGTATATACATACACATATATGTGCATGTGTATGTATATATGTGTATATACGTACTTAAATTATAGTTTTGTGAAACAGTAAAATGAGCAGCTATCGTGTCAATTATTTGCGCATTTCCTTTTTTTTATATAGTTCGATAGACAAGGGAGCCCAACAAAGACACATTTTGAACAACGCTGTCTCATTTGTAATGGAAGCCAATAAGAAACCATAGACTAGAATAATGTCGTTAACTTTAGTGCCAGAAATGGCGCTCTCCAGAATCGTATCGATGACTTCTGCCTGTTCCCTCCGCCAAGAATTTTTCATAATTTCTATCGTTCCCTCCAAAAATTTTCTCTGAGTACACGACGTAGTCGCATACTGTGTAGACACAAATAAAACCTAAGTTCGTAGTTACTTCACTTTCATGCGTACGAAAATAAACACATCAAATCCAAAAAAAAGAATTGGTCAACATCAATTAATTATGTCCAAAGTACTGTCATCAATCTGCAACAGTTTTAAAATAACTTCTTCCTTTTTGTAGAATAATTGTGGAACCAAAGTTAAACCTTTTGGTTATTCGATAAAGCTCCGTAACATTATGTCCAGCTGCTGTTTTCCTTATCATTTATACTGTATTTAGAAGCAACTTACGTGGTTTAGCGTGGTTTGTTTGGCAATTTCTGGCATGACAGCCTACAAAAACTGCCTTATGGAAACACGTACAAAAAATCAACTTGCTTTAGATACACAATAAATCTGAAAAGAAAAGGAAACACTTGTAAGGCGCAATAAAGATACCGGGAATTTATGTAGATTATTTTATAATTTAAAAACTAAAACTAAATCGACTCCATTTATCTTTAGATACAGTGAGTGTGTGTGTGTGTGTGTGTGTGTATATATATATATATATATATATATATATATATATATAACAACTGTATTTACTATAGTTATGTTTAGGAAATTTTAACTGTAAGAACTACAGAAGTTTGTAATTACAGATCGGCTGTGGAATTTTCTCCGAGGGAAATGACGCCAACGCCCCTGTATACTGAAGTTACCACATCGGCGAAATCTACTTCGGAACAACTGCCACATACTTTCCTCAATACTGAAGCTTCTGTAGCAGTTGGTTCTGTTCTGGGGGAAGAGGCTTCTACTTCTTCTACAACTGAAACTTCCGCTCTGAACGAAACAAGTAATGAAGTAAAAAATAACAGCATGGCTGAGGTGAGCGTTCAGAAGAAAAATGAGGAACAAACACTAAATGACGATCAAGAACTATCGCATGAAATACTTATTTGCGATCCACTTGCTGTAAAGTTAGATGGTAGACGACTAATATATATAAGTTTCGTGCTCCAGCAAATTAAAAACATGGATAATGATGAAACACTTTTTGAGCGTGGGTTCAAAGATATGATAGTAGTAAATGAGAGAAGGCATGGTCTCAAATCTTTTATTACAATGCAATGTCAGATGTGCAAAACTGAAATGAATCTGTGCACTGACCCTCCAGGGAAAAACAATATGGACATCAACACATCGGCTGTTTCAGGAACAATGTCTACTAGAGGAGGGCATGCTCAACTTGAAGAGACATTGTCAACCATGAACATTCCGTGTATGTCGTACAAGACATTTACAAAGTACCATGATTTCGTCGCTGATGGGTGGAAGCAAACTGCCCAAGAAGAAATGTCTATCGCAGCGAAGGAAGCAGCTGAAGAAGCAATCAAAAGAGGGCATGTGGATGTGGATGGAGTTCCTATTTTGACCGTAGTTGTAGACGGAGCATGGACGAAGAGGTCCTACCGTACAAACTACAAATCACTGTCAGGAGTTGTAAGATAAATGTTCATTTTAACTTATGCCAGTCAGTTGTGTGCTGCTGAAGTCATATACCATTTTATACATGATTAATCAGTCTCACAATAAATAGCATGCCTAGATCTTACTGATTAAGCCATAGGTTCGATTCCTACCAGCTTCACTGAGGATAAATTTTCCAAAAAGGATTGTCCACTTTCATTTAAGATTAATTACAGCATCGTTCGTTATTATGCCCCTATTAAATTTTTTCCTAGTTAATTTTTATTTCTGTTTAGCAGTTTTCAGTAAAAATTAAATATGAATTTATTCATTTGAAGACATGAAGTGTGTGGCACAAATAAAAAAAATAAAAAAAAAATAACGTGAAATTATGGTTGCAATGGTCACATTTGGCTGGGAGTTTTCTGTGATAACATTCTGCCTGCATAAGCAGTACAAGTATGTACCTGCAGGTGACTGTCGGGGAGTTCCGGAAGGTTATCGTTCATTACATGATTTACTTTACAAAATTAAGAAACGGTATTCAGAATGACAGCAAAGATTGTGCTCACGCAAACAAAAAAAAATAGTTTTTAGTTTAATAACTGGTAGAAATATATACCAAACAAAATATTTTAAAACCAAAGCAATATTTTAACTATTATTTAATTGATAGTCAGATATTTGCAAACCTTCATATTTTCTCTTAATGAAAATAATTACCTTCTCACACAACTCTCTAAGTCTTTGGAAGATAGCACATGAACGAAAAATTATTTTTTAGATCGTCTGTCTTATATGGTTACAATATGTTGGAATTAATGTATTATTCAACTCCATTATGTAAATAATAAACTATGTTTAAGAACTTAATTGGTCTCTCGAGTGATTGTTACTTTTTGAAACATGCATTTTGTTTTTAAAAACTTTAGACAATATTATAAAATCGTAGGAAAATGATCAAAAATGCTCTAAAAATTATAACTGTTCGGTCAAAGTTAACGTAAGTTTTATGATTATATAAAATTCTAGGGAAACTTCTCAGTGTCATGTGGACAGCTTTGAATTAACTCTTAATGTCTTGACAAAACGTTTGCACTCTGACTGCATTTACCACACGGGTATGAATAACCTCATTATTTGTCTACAATAGTGGATGAATGAGTATTTATTGTGCTTGCTTACGCTTGCGCGTCGTGGGTGTGGCCGATGTCACGGTGTGGAAGGCCACAGCGCTTGTGGGCGCTATGTTGTCAGAATGATACTGGTGTGGTTTTTCCATTGCTTTCTGCAGAATGAAAGGAGCAAGTCCAATGACGGAACCGGGAATCAAACACGAATCTTTCCGGTTAGAGACACAACTACTACCCCTCTTCCTTTCCCGTCCCCCACCACAACTCCATAGCTATGGATAAAAAAAAAATGATATTAACTGTTTATAAATTATCTTTCATGAATTTTTTTTTAAAGTTATGAGCAGAATAAATTATTCTTTCAAGTCTATAATAACATATGGCTTTCAAAGCATACATCTATTGCAAGATATCAAAGTAAATACTTGAATGTTCTCGTCCCCCCCGCATAATTTACCTCTATAAATTTTTAATACAGAATCGAAACAAAAGTTATTACCGGACAGTTATGATTGAACTGTACAACTTAATCATTTTACAGGTAATAATAAAAAATATTATTACACTGGTTTCCTTTCAGAATGCCATTGTAGGATACTACACACAGAAAGTTCTGTACGTTGGTGTGAAGAACATATTGCACATTCTGTTCCCGGGCAGAAAAAGATGGAGAACAAGCAATACCTCATGCTTGTTACAAGAACAAAGCTCGACAAGCATGGAGGCTGGAATTATCGCAGAGTGATTTAGAAATAGTGAAGCAATGTACGGTGTACGTTATGGCTGCCTGATTGCAGATGAAGACAGCAGTGTCTACAAAATATTATTGACCAGAGACCATAAAAATACTTACCAGTAAAGAAAATTGAATGCCGCAACCACATGCTGCGAAATTATTGCAATAAAATACGCGAGGTAGTGCAGACAAGTGACAAAGGTCGCTATCCAGTAGTTCTGCGTAAATGTATTGAAGAAAACCTTAAGAGACTGCAATATGCTGTCATAATGACAGTACAATTAAAAAGAAAATGAAGATCATTTAGACCAAGCAAAACTTCGCAAGGAAGACATACTGAATGGGCCTCGTAATGTATTTAGTGACCACACTAAATCTGCATAGTATTTTTGCGATGGAAGTGACAAAGGGAAATTTAAGAATCTAGTTCCTAACATGTTGGCTTGTGGTCTCTTCCAAAAACTTCAGGATGCAAGTCGTTTTTTGAGCAACAGTGAATCTAGTTTACTGAAATATGTAGATAGCAATTATGCTGAGCATTATAATAATGCAGTTGCGAAATTCGTAGGCGGGAAGAGAATTAACTTAGCAGGAAGAAGAAGCTATGAAGATAGATCCGAAGGTGCTGTGGTTCAACACAATACCAGCATTGCCCAGTAAAAACTACACACAACACTGTTTGGTTCCAGCCCAGGTAAGTTTTCAAAAACCTGCCAGATAAAAAGGAAGAGAAAAGTTAGACTGAATCGGGAAAGAAGAAACAAAAGACCGAAAGCCAAACACTCCCTTTTTACAGAAAAGTATCAGTACCAAGCAACCGACAAAAATTATGGACCAAATGCTCAGACACCTGACCTTAGCGAAAATGAACTGAAAGAACATAAATATGAATTTTTGGTTAGGCTTTGTTTGAGTAAAGAACAACGTGATCAACTGGAGCGAAACACTAGGCAGCAAAACGAGTCGCCAAAGGAGTTAGAAGAAAAGCGGAAGAGAATGACTGCATCTAATTTCGGCAAGATCTGCAAAAGAAGGCCTACCACTAGCTGCAAAATCTTGGTCCGTGATCTTCTGTATGGCACAATGAAGTCTACACAAGCAATGTTGTATGGACCGTTTCATGAGGAACTCGCACTTAAGGCCGCTGAGCAAACTATAGGAAGGGAGCTAAATAAATGCGGAATGTTTGTTGATAATGAATACACATACATAGCAGCAACTCCGGGACTGACATCAGATGGAAAAGGACTAGTAGAAATTAAATTCCCACTGAAAATTGCAAATATACATCCGAAACAAGCTGCTAAAGATGGGATGTTGGAATATTTGAAAGTTACAGATGACCGCATTGAAATAAATAGACGGCATAGTTACCACTACCAAATTCAAGGTCAGCTACGTGTGACAGGCAAAGAGTATTGTCTCTTTGGTGTCTGGTCGTCAAAGGGTATCGAAGTTTTGGAGATTCACAGAGATGAGGATTTCTGGAAGAAGGATATTGAACCATATCTGATCAGATTCTACGTGGATTGAGTGTTACCAGAGCTAGTAGACACACGGCACACACGCTCAGTGCCAATCCGAGATCCGGACTGGGTAACTACAGCTCAAGAGAAAGCTGCAACCAAGAAGAAAAGTAATGAAAAGGGGAACAGTAAACCGAGCTAAGACATGTTACACTCTAGAGAAGGATGTTATTATTGTTGTAGTGGAACAAGTAGAGTTCATTAAATAAATATAATGAGAAAATTTGCTATTATACAGAAATTTTTTAGTGACATAAAGTGTGTTACTAAGGTCCGATTAGCATATTTGTATAAGATAAGATTAAAATGTTACTGTCATCTTTGATCCTGTTTTTTTACATAACAGACATCTGCATTGCAATGGCGAATGTCCAAAAATCTCCATCTTAGAATGTTACTGTATATAATAAGAATGACCTGGAAAAACTAGGACTTACATACACCTTGAATGTGAGGTCGTGTTGTTCGAAAAACAAGGGTATTTTCATTTCAAAATGTTCGGTAACGTAACAGAGAACTGAAATGTGAACCAAAATTTAAAGTGCTTGGTGATCAAAGATAAGCTAACTCCTTGAAATTAGTTTACATTTGAATCGTTTGAATATCCAAATTGCGCGTTGGTTTAGTTTTACATAAGTGGATTGTGTTTTGTTGTTTAATTATTTTATGTAATTAAAACACAATGCATTTTTTAGCAATCTCTCAAAGAACTTTAGTTATTTAGAATACCTTGCTTAAATGTACTAATTTGTGGAACATTGTGGTTAATGCTTATTTTTTCTTGTACACGTATTTTTAATGTAAATTAATTATTTTCTTTCTGGCCAACTCTTTCATTTAATATTATTATTGGAGCACATATGTTATGGTTAATTTGCATTGTAGAACAGGATAGTTAATGTAAATGTTATTTTTATTTTTTCTTTGCCAGTGAAACGGTCATTTTAATTATTTTACGACGAAACTCACAGAGATATTTTTTTTCCGATATTTGTATTTAAAAAAAAAAAATTTTCCTCTCAGTTTCCAGCAATTTGTTGATTATTGTGGGGGACGATTCTGCTATTGCCAATTAGGGCTTGAAGACTTTTTAAAGCCGTCTTTGTAATAAGGAATTCTACTTTATTAGAAACGTCTTTAAATGTAATAATTTCTTTTAAAGGGGGAAAAAATGGCGTCACGCTAGGATTGGAGTCGGATCGCAGTTGTCCGTCCCACTAGGGATTTATTAGAATTTCTCTGTTTAACGAGTCCGAGTGAGCAATACCAGGCGAAATATGAAGAACCAAGACGTGCGCATGCTACAGAAATAAATAAGAGGCCTGATGTTGGACGACCATGCGTTTAATGTTAAATTTATTAGTCTTAGTCAGAACGCTTGTGTAATAACTTACAATGGACTGCATTCAGCACTGATATAAGCCCGTGTGCTTACGCTTAGGGAAGTTTTCGAAGGAAGAAGAGGACCCAGCGAGAACTGAGGTCGACTTCGGAGATATTTATTTTATCCAACTACATCCAGCCTACGTCATCGCATCATCGACGTTACTAAACAGCAACTAAGCCACTCTACGCCTTATTGCTAAACTGTGAGCAGTTTTAAAATCATACATTTTAATTTCTTTGAACAGCAATTATTTTAAACAGTTTTACGCTTAGAATATTTCTTTTATTTTTGCATGTTTTGTTACCTACATAGGACCCTAAAGATGGTTATATGTAAAAGTCATTTTAATGCCAAGGGAGCTAGATTGAGCTGTAATATCACGACTGGAGTCGTCCCATTCTTTGCTGGAATAATTTAAAACAAGTCTGAGAGCATTTTAAAAGCAATTCCTTTGTTAAGTTTCTTGTTAAGGTTGAAATAATTTTTCTCACTATTTTTTACTCGATAGTAAGATTGGCCAGAAATTTGTTTTTAAAACTAATTTAATGTTGAGAGTCAAAAATAATAATTCTATCACCATTCCACAAGAGAAGTATTTTTAAATTAAATCCCTTATTCAAAAAAGCTGCCAAAATGTTTCTTTGCTTAGTAATGTTGGAGTAGTTAGAATTTTTTTTTTTAGTGTCTGGATATGTGATGTTTATTTTAAGCGACAGTGTAAAAATCTGTAAAGGTCAAATATGGTTGACTTGCTGTACAGAGTGGTGTTGGTAAGTGGCATACCCCTGTTCATGCTAGTGCTGTGGACTAGCCGAGACAATTTACCAATACACTATCAATAATTCAAATATCCATATCTCCCATACATTTAGCAGTATACTTAGTTACAATTTGTTATTATAATGTAAATTATCCATTAAATACACTATCACAAAACTGTTAAAATTGCCACTTATAACCAAAGCAATACTTTTGTTGCATATGTCTTTATTGCTATTTAATTGTATTTAATTATGAAAAATTAAAAATCTATGTATGTATTTATATATTAAGCTATCGGCCAGTATTCCACATAGAGCCTCTCTAGCCACAAACTATTGGTGTAATTTCTGTGATATATTTGTAATTATACAGTGTTATGCGTAGCATGTATGTTTGTAAAAATACAACATTTATGATGAGTTGAAACTATTCTACACTTACGAGCTTCTCCTTAACCAAAATCAACCATTAGGAATCAACGAACGTACTCTGAACATACCGTAAAAAAACGAAATATTTTTATACGTAACATTCGAATGTGTTTCCACCAACAGAAACTGGAAAGGTACAACTGTTGGAAATATATACACTATAAAATACACGCAAAAAATAAAATTTCATAAAATTCGACACAAGAACTATTTCTTTCTAGCCAGTACCAACATAGTACATCTCTCACAATTCGCCAATCCGTCTTAATTAGAAAATAAATGTAATTATATAAAACAAAAAATTACTTAAAATATGTTTATACTTCATTTATTTATATTCCGGTACTCTGAAGTTAACAGCAGTAAAAAAGGTTTCATGATTATTATTTAATAAACCAGCCAACAAGTTATTCGTACGATGTTTTTTCAAAGCGTCGATCCAAAAAATGTGAACATACCATAAATGGACTATGCGAATTTGGTTGAGTGAAGTTAATTTTACTCGAATTAGGCATCACATGAATATCAGATTTTACCTAATAATTGTAGTTACATCATTTTTATGTCATAACCACTGCGATTTGGCCATTCACGTACTCAGTATTTTAGATTATGTTTTAATTCTTTATGACAAATTAATTATCATTTCTTATTATTCTACCATCAAACAAAATAATTGAAGGATTGACAAAGTTTCCATGTTATAAAAGGCACTTAATGTGACAAAAAATTGCTGATATTTTGTACGAACTAAAGCTATATAAAAATTACAAATTGTTGTTATTTTCATCGAACGTACCTATTTTATATTTGGATGAACTTACATCTGAAGTTAAATAATATATTTAAGTGATTAAAATTACTTATTATTTTACTTCGGGGAATATTATAAATTTAAAAAAAAAATTACGCGCATGTTCTGTACAATTATAAATAACAATCCAAACGTTTAAGTTTACAGTTAATATGTACCACATAGTTAGGGGAAAGGCACCTAAGAGTGCGCAATGCCCTTTCCTGGCAGTTGGCAACACTGGAAAAACTACGTATGGTCTCAGTTCGTTACTATGAGGCAAGTGTGTGGTGCGAAACTTGCAGTTGCTCAAGGCTATTTGTAGATTTGACAGGTGAGAGAACAATTTTTGTTACTTTGATGTAATATTTTAAGGAAATATGTTAAGCTTTGCCGTGCAGGTAAACGAAGGTGCATTCATTGTGCGTACATTATATAACAGCCATGGTTCCAAGCATTCATGGCGACCTAATACGTTGTGATTCTCCCAATATTGGCTGCTATCTATCGGTTATTTCAGAAATCTCGTGCTCGTCCCCAAAGAGTGCGCGCGCACTCCTTGGGGCAACGTGCACACTCCCTGGAAACAGTTATAGTTTTTTGTATTAATGAATTCGTTTATATTTGTTTCAGAATGCCATCGTCGTATAAGGTAGGCAGGTAATTGGGCTTAACGTCTCGTCGACCTAGCGGTCGTTAGTGACGGCGTCGTATAAGAGAAAATCAGACGGGAAGTTGATATTACAAAAGAATTGTTAAATGAAGCAAGACGAAGAATACAAAATGGGGAAAGTCAAAGCAAAGTCACAGTGGATCTGAGCACAAAGGAATCAACACTAAGAAAATGTCGTAAAACTGTGAGTAGAAATACTAACCAAATACTCTCGACTAGCGACGAGAGTCATGACCTATTCGATTTTCCTTACCGTACTGAAAATATTTTGCCTAGGGCCACTGAGGTTAGTAGATCGGCTGGTGAAATAATTCTCGAGGCTGAAGTGCGTTCTTGTGAATCAAGTAAGTATAGTGACGAAGAAAGCAGTTATCTCAATGGCACTAAGAATAATAGGCCTACTATACCAGAAAATAATGAAGCAACAGCAATCTATCTCTCCAGCAGACATCATTCCTCTTCCCAAATCAGAGAAAAAAGAGGAAGGAAATCAGAGGTAATGACAAGCTCTCCATTAAAAAATACTATTTTGTTTGCGAATTACAAGAAAAAGGCTCGAGATTCATGGATGCAAAATAAATGGGGAATATCTTAATGTCCAGTAAAGACGATTACATTATGAAAGACAGTAGAAGGTGATATATTCTGCCCAAGATGCGACCAGATATACACTGAGCCTATCTTTGAAGACTGGATACAAAGAATCAAATGTCAACAAAGGTGGCATGAGTAATATTCGTCATTTGAAAGAGTTTTAATATTTACACCATTGTTGAATGCGCACTCTTTGGGTATATGCTGTGCACTCGTAAGAGCTACGGCTCCTAAGAGTGCACATTTACAATTATTCAGTTTTTTTTTGCATTTTGTGAAAATTAGACCATGTCTATGTGATAGGGCCTGTAAGCACGAAATTATGGCTTATCAATAACACGCCATGTGCGTGAACAATATTTCTTCACTATAAACTGTAGCAGTAACGGGAGTCGATTTGTTAGGTGCGCACTCTTTGGTGCCTTTCCCCTAATATTAGGTAACTGATAGGCAAAAAAAAATTTGTTATACTATGACATTTTAGAAATGCAGGAGCAAAAAAAGAATGCTGAGTAAGCAGAACCTTGAAGATGCTGGTGCCCTATTCACATTAATTACTTACGAAATTCAATACACAGCCAAAAGAAAGTAAGAATATACAGATACGAATGGCATATGGATAGAATTTTAGGTTTTTTTTGTTTGTTTGAAATGTTTATGTACCAATATACCATTAAAAACAAAATACTACACTCTAAATTCGAATCAGTGGGAAACCATTGATTCGCAGTGAAAATGGCTCCACTTAGAATCAGTGAAATTTTTCCCATCACTAATTCAATCATAGTAATTTTTCGACTGAAACGATCAGTTATTTTTTTTACTGATTGCAAGTGGAGTCAATTTCACTGCGAATCAATGGATTTTCCACTGATTCGTATTTAGAGTGTACAGTGTTTGTTTCTTTCCTTAGCAGTTCCCTAAAAATAATGCCTAACATACAGTTTTAAAAGATTTCTAACAGAACAATACTTTTAATTAAGAAAACTTTTACAGCAACATAAGGGAAAAAGATGGAGTGATAGATATATATAAAAAAAAAAAAAATTATGGCAGCTAAGACGAGGGTGGCTGTTTATTTTATCTCAGTGAGTGAATCGGGAAAGACGAGCTGGAAACTGCTACACAAAAACTTACACTGTCTGCAGTAGCATACGGTAATATTGTGTATGTAGTATACACTTCTAATAGTCTTCTTTGGGTGTGCTCCAAAGGTGAAGTAGTCTGCGTCGTAGCCCAGATTTACGACGAGGAAGGGAGGTAGCATTCCCTCTTTATATTTTCTAGCTCCGTATAGTGTGTTAATATTCTAATATCTAAACCATACGTAGTTGTTTTACATTACTTTCTTTCGACAGAAAATGTTTACAGTGTTTCATATTCGGTGCCTTTTATTTATTGTTTGAATGGGGGCAGAAGTTCCTCTGCCGCGCCAAGTGCTACAGTCATGGTGACTCCTTTGAATTTCAAGTGGCACTCGCGACCATGTCATCAGATGGGACAAAATGTTTGTAGTTTTATTTCACAGGCTTGTGATCGTTGGCAATATAGCAAGCGAGACGTTCAAAAATCTTCATGCAACATACCTTACTCAAATGTAATAAGAACGAACAAGTATGTGAATTGAAAAGAATGCTGGAAGGATTGGTAAAACCAATAGGTTCGTTGCCATAACTTCCCTGAAGAGCGACAACGAGGAGAAGACATGTGGCAGGTAGAACACAACTGGGTTGGGGACATCCTTCATCACGAGAGTATGACCGGGGGGGGGGGCGGGGGGGGGGGGGTTGTTTCAGCAGTAGGCAGCTGTATAGGGGTGGGAGCAAACCTTGGTAGGGGAGGAATACGTTGTGGAATGTGGAGGGGAGTTCAGCTGGACTTTCCACAAGGGGGGGGGGGGGAGAGAGAGAGAGAGAGAGAGAGAGAGAGAGAGAGAGAGAGAGAGAGAGACACACACACACACACACACACACACAAAACCAAAACGACTGGCTAGTCGCTGGTTTCCAGTTGAATCTTTAACGGTGATTTGCGTGTGTTTAGGTGAAATTATGTTAGGAGTGAGTTACTTTTTCTAGGCAATACACTGCAATTGTGGTAAGTTGTTATTTTGTGTGTTAATATTTATTTCTTGGTGCGCGATTAATATTCGTGTGATCTGAAAGTGATAAATCGTTCCTTGTGTTTGTAATTCATCTGGTTTAACCTGTATTTCGTCGCATTTACTTGTTTGTGCATTTTGGTGTTAAGAATAGTTAATTCTGGTTATGTGGTCTTGAGAGTCGATGAGAGTGAAGTGAAGTACATGTGCTTAGACTCCATGGATGTTAATATACGTTATTCCATGGATTGCTGATGAGTTTTGATGTGAACCTATGGTAAGTTGGCTGTATTTCATGTGCTTTTATGACACCTAGGTTCTTGGGCGATAAGTGAGTAATGTGCGATGATCATTTAGTTCTTGGGTGAGTGTAAAATACATTTTTCCTGTGTTAATATTTTGTTACTTTGTTGTATTCCATCAGTTCGTTAACAAGTTTGCGTATTTTGAACGTGTGAAATTGGTTTAGTGTGATTTAATATGCATATGGTTAGCACTTGTTACGTGTGATTTATTCTGGTGTTTTGAAATTGTGCGTATTTTTACTGTGTGTTTGATTAATTTTATGAAATTCGTTTAGTGAGTTCAGTTACTTAACACTTGTTACGTGTCATTTATTCTCATGTTTGAAATATATTATATTGGTAGGGAAATAGTTTTGGATCTGATTAGTATATTTTGTTACAGTATTAATACAAATATTGTGCTCCATTCGTTTGAATTGATTTGTCTCGTGTGATGTGCTTCGATGGAATAATATTTTTAAAACATTCATTTCACATATCTAATTACTCACGAGTGTTCAGTCTTCATTCAGAGCCCGCCTGAAGTGGACATGGTCCCATGAGTCACAGACGTTCCATCCTCAGTACACCTCTAGACGGTCATGGGTAAACATCGCTCCCGACACTTATTACACTCCTGCACCTAACTCCACTCTTATATACCCAATAAACTACGCGTTACTGCTCGGTCGCCTGCCAGACGTCCGAAGATGAATATCGTTCCTGAAAAAAAAAAAAAAAAAAAAAAAAAAAAAAAAAAAAAAAAAAAAAATATATATATATATATATATATATATATATATATATATATCAGAAATTTCCCAAAAACGAATTATCCCTTAACCAAATTAAGCAATTTGCAAATTAATCTGATTAGGATTAGCAAATTTACACGATTTGCAAAATCTATTTTTAGATCCGCTCCATCGATGTCATTCGCCTCATGTCCAGTCAATAGTTTTGTGACAGTTTTAATGGGCAATGCTTTGGTAGTTTTCTTTGTAATTCATGGTTTTGAGTTTTCGCTCGCTGCCCGCAGCTACTATAGTCGTATTGTGTTGGTTTTGCCATTTCACTTTGTACAAGTTTCAGATGACTCCAATGTATATTAAATTCTTCCAGGGAAGTTACAGGTTGGGAGATAGCGGTTATGATAGGGCACTAAGTGTCGTCCGCTCCTACCAGCCTGGAATTTCGGTCTGAAAGCCCAATGTTTTTGATGGCATTAGGGGACGAACGACAATTAGAGTTGAAACCTTTGCACAATTCAGAATTCCTAGAAGTGCATAATTTTTTATGTTGGGGATTTGTTCACTCAGTTCCATTGTGATTTCCCACTGGCCAGATTGTGGTTTGCCTTTAATTGGAGTGGTTGCTATTCAACGACTGATAAAGGTATAGTTGACGCTTGCATGTAACCTTACGCATGTTTACTGGTCGCTTCGACGTGCCGTCGTAAAGTCAATATTTCGGTTTGGGAAAGGTGGTCGGATTAACAGAATACAAGAAAGAATATTTGCAGCGGCAGATGTAATGTTTATCATAACAGTAATTTTGAGAATATTCGTAATTATTGTGCGTAATTTTGTAACTGATTGTCAGTTTGAACACGCACTTAAAATTGGGTTTCGTCAGTGAACTGACAAATTAATATACCGAGGGAGAAAGATTATAAACACTAAGTAACAAAACATTTACCTGAAGGGCCCATTATCTGAGAGCGTGGCTACTTAGAGAATCTCAGCTCTCTCGTTTAATGTACATGATAATATTGTATGGTATTTTATCTTATTGCGCTGGTACACAGTTTGGAGTTTTTTTTATAAGTGTAGAGTATAAATTATGCTAGGCATGTTTTACAGGTCTGGAATCCTTGTTTTAATGATTCTATTGAAGTATGTATTAGTGGCTTTGTAATTAATCATATAATATAGGGAATAGCGCAAGAGCATGTATTATATCAGTATTCATTGAAAGGTGTAATCTCTGGTTTATATCAGTGGTATTTTTAATGAGTTGTTTTATAAATATGTGTGTAAATGAGTTTATGATTCCTTTGCATGATGGATGGTCAGATGACGTCGCACGCAGCTAATATTGATAGCTGCCTTTGTTCTTAACTGTGTGTTTGGTAACTCGTGGTTGACCACAAATGGATTGTATGCAACCAGGATCATATATTGTTTGAGATATTTTTTATGAAAGATCCCTATTCACTACAATTTAATGTTAAGTACCTTTTGAAATATAAAAACGGTCTTCAATAATCTGTTCTTTTTTTTGGGCGAGCTAAAATAGCAGTTAATTTAATTGTATTGTAACCCACGAGTATTCAAGTTTTGGAGCCTGTATTTTGTCAACAAGTTAGCCTCAGGTTTCAACGAATGTATGATTTTGGAGGCTTAATAAACATTCAATAATTTTGATAACCAGGTGTGTTCATTCTTGTGAAGATAACTATTTGTCAGCATTATCGAACTCAAGTTAATTAAAGAGTGATATGATGCATAATAAACATCTGTTGTTAACCTGGACTGTGTGTGTTATGTACAAAAGTTCCCATGAGTCATTCGTTTATGGCACAATAGAAGAGAATGTGAATTCCGCATTCCGGTACATAGTAGGAGATGTGAAATAAATCAGCATTTCCACCAGAGCGTACGAGCTGAAGGATATGGAATACTCCATAAAGAAATCGCTACCGCACGACATCGCAATTCGAACTGCACGGGAATCCGTATACCCTGAAGGTTGAAATGTTTTGGACCCTAGATGTAGATTCCACGGAACCAGATACTATCGGCCCTATGCTGGGGTTTGAAGCCAGTGTGTATGAAGCAGGAATGAAACACGAGTCATGGCGGGCCGTAAACACCTTTCCTGCCAACGTCATACGCATAAACTTAAGACGGTGTCTCAAAATTATCCAACCGCCCTACCCCTCCCCCCCCAATCGTTCTATTGCCGCGGTTTACCACGCCTTATGCGTTGGTTTGCCCGGAGCTTCACTACGCAACATCGAGCAGCCGCAACCTTAACGCTGTGCAAATTTCCACCACCTTATACTGCAAAATGATGGTGAAATATATAAAACAATATAAAGAGTGACCTATATTTCACTTCCCCTGATGATTCTGTGATCAAGTTCCTTGCGTGGGCAAGAAAACGGTGATTGGCGCGGAGGTTGTATTATGCATGTCCGCTCAGACACTGAGCTCCATCATCACTAGAACGTATGACTGTCTGAAGCCACGTCTCACCGCCAGGGGTACTACCAGCGGGCGGTGAGTTGGAGCACCTGCTTTGCCCCATGGCGGCATGGGGCTGATGTCACCGCCGGCGGAAGAGCTTTGCAACATTTTTTTTTGTTTTTAACATTGTTGAAGAATAAACAATATTCCTCGTTCAGGGATTGGCTGTTCAATTGTAGTCACCCCGATAGGGACAATTAGGATTTTTATTGTGTGTAATCTCAATGGGCTGGGTCATTCGGCAGAGAATGGCTGCCCCTGATACTTCTGTGCTAAGATAAGTAAATCAAAATTTCCGACTGTAATGGTAATAATTATGACCAATCAGGCTGGTAGAATGGGCATACTTTGTGTCTGGTGATATAATCTGGTAGGCTCCATACGCACGTGTAAGATTCATGAACTAGTCCGATTTTCAAAGTGCATCAGCAATTAATTTTTGAAATAATACTTTATTTTGCTTGCTAATATTGTGGGAAAACTTTTAAAATGAACCTTAAAATCAGTCGATATTTCACAGAAAATTAAAGTTAAACTTTTGAAAATACCCACATGAGAATAATGGCAAAGAGAATTTATTACAAGTTTTGCCATGCAGATAATATTTTTGTGGCATAAATTTTCTATTCTGAATTAAACTTTCAAAGTTTAAAAGAAGTGTTGGTTCCATGTTTGGAATGATAATAGTAACCTTGTAAATCTAAATAAATGGCTTTTGAGGTGACATTAAGCATGTTGGATAAATGTAAACGAGTTTTTACCCAGTCAAGAGTAGTCACACTAATTATTGTATTTTTGAGTAGAAATTAAATCTAGTTATGTGGACTACATGCAAATTAGTTTTGACCAAAAATTCTCAGAAAGTGTTGCAATTTTAAAGTGAATGAATTTCAGCCAGGTGAAACTAAAAGTACACGAGTTATTTTCAGAAATTGGTTTTTCTACTATACTCAAACGGTTGTTGCCATTTTAGATGGCAGTGTTCAAAGAAATTTTAATGGGACAGAAATTGAACTATGGATGATAAATGTGATCTTTACCAGATATTGTTCTGTCACAAGATTTTAAGAGAAAACACTAGAACTTTGTTACAGTTCGTTCTATATTTATAATGCGCCCTAATTGTTTTGCTTGGTGCCCTTTTAAATGGATATTTATCTTTTTTTTTTTTAAATAAAAAAAAAAAATGCTACAACACACAAAATATCAAATACATAGTTTTGTACTGGAAAATTTTTGATGCTAGTAAAAGAAAATAAAACGAGTCACGTGTTACGTTTTGTTGGTTAGTTGTATATATACTTTTGCCCGCTTTAAGAGAGTTTTCACTCGTACGATTTATTTTGGGTAAATTTAGGGCTGGTTTTATGTGACTATTTGCCACGCCCTTAGGATAAAGGCATCACAAACTTGTAACTTGGCAAGTTGAAGTTATGGGAATGGTGCACCGATGGGTCGGTTGTGGCTGGCATTGCTGGTCATCCTGGTCCTGGGAGGGTTGGAGAGTTGGCGTCCTCTGATGTAGGGGTTGGCGATACAGTAGAGGACTTCCTCAGCCCTAAGGAAGGCCTGGATTATGGGGTGGGGGTGTCAAATAAAACTGGAAGGGGAGCTGGACCGGGATCTCCAGGCGGCGGACGGCTTGAGCTCATTTCTGGGAATTAGGCTGTAAAGTACAGACGGGTTTGAGTTAAGACTTTGTTTGTACTTAGAGGCAGTAACAGCTATTTTATCCCTCTTTTGAATACCACTCCAACGGGAGTAGGGCACAAGGATCACGCTTTCTAGTACCAGCCCCGTGAAGGTAGAACAGGTGACGTTCGTCCCTATCTAGGTGTACTTCCGCGTATCGCAATTGACAGACCTGCACAGGGATTCTGTAACTATGTTTCACCTCATTTCGATCGAGATCGACTTTAATTTCGATCGAAATTGTTAGTCGTTTTCAACATGGCGGAGGGTTAGAAGACCCGTATTTGATTAAGATCTAAAGTTTTCAATTTGTATGGTGCTGCATATTCACAAATTTCTGTTAAGAGAATGTATTTATGGGTCTGGAACACTATATATACGTTTATATTGTAATTTTGCAAACGAATACGTTTCACAAAATAACATGTAATTCATATACATGAGTAATAGTTATTTTGCTGTCCATAGATAGCGCTCAAGATAATAGATTATATTCGTTGCTTGCTCTAAATTCTTATTTGTAATCGTATGTAAGTGTAAATTATTAAAATGGGTTCCAAGTATTAACTCGCAAAACATAGGACGATTAAAAAATATGCATACTTTTGAAAACAAAGTACTTTTCTTTAACACTACGCATATTACGCCAGTATAGTTAAACTATTTCAAAATATCTCTACGAAATCGTACTATGGTTCATATTTTGTTGATTAGTTCAAATAGTAATACATTTTTTACTTTGCTAGGTGCTGAAGGTGTATTACTCATAATTTATACAGCGACTGCACTGTCGGATTCATATTTAAATGAAGGGATAGTTACAGATAAGGAATCAAAATAAACACACGCCATGTAAGTAACGTTCTTTACTAATAAACATATTTATTAAATGTTAAGCATAAAATATGTGCTTACTCTCTGTTCTAAATAGGTAATATAGTCCATTCCCCAATGGAAACAACTTTCTCGGAGCCCTGCTAAATATCTACTTGCAGGCCCGTTTCGTATCCTTCTGCCAAATGTTAACAAACATTGCCATGTAGTATCTGTCAAAATCAATGTTTACATGTCATTGTGTGCGCACATGTGTTCGTATACTTTCGCTACACCTAAAAATAAGCATTCAAATGTGACTTCTGCTTTTATACCTGTCAAATGTGTTGTTTACTGTTTACAGCTTTTCAAAGAATTCTGTCTTAGGTCTATTTCAAAAACAATTTTGTACGAATTTTCAGTTTAGGCCTATAACATTATTTAGGTCAGCCTTATGACGTCTTAAATATGTCTGAATTACTGATAGTTCTTACGGTTACGTCACATTAACACATTTGTTTTCCACGACATAGCACATTACACTTATGCACGTTAATATTTTGCCACGACTGTGTTAAACAATGTTACAACTGTGGGGTAATGAACTGTAGTATTTAACTTTTTGTTATTGATATATGTTGGGTTATTTCTTTAAAAGGACAGCCTCAGTTCGAATAACGAAGAATAGGCAGTCCAACGAAAAAGTGACATTAAAATCAAGCACGTAACTCGTGTCGCTCATTTTTTGTTATAGAAACTTATAATATAGCGGTGAACATGCGCTCAAATAAGCATACCGTAACTTTTATTCCACTCATATTTATATGTATTGCTACTTACTGTGTATTAGATTTATTGAAATCTATTGGGTCTGGGCTTGGTTATTTTGTTGGGATTGGTGGTAACTCACATTACACGACTGTGTTTCAAACACCCAGGGCATAGGTACAACGTTGTGATAAATAAACATACGTGGATGTAAATAAATAACTTCGTCATAAAAACAGTTCACATTTACAACGTATAAATAGTTCACATAAAATATCTGAAATCACGCAAACACAGATCCAATGTAACTATTACTAAACAGCCAAGCCATGCCACGCTATTTCACAAGCAGCGGTTAACAAAACACACCGTAACAGTATATTTATTACAGCAGTGGAAACACAGATTTATCACAACATCGTAACTTGCATATAGTCCATTCCCGATTGGAAGCGACTTACGAAAATCAACCTTTGAAAAAACACTCTAGACATAACATGTCAACTGGTTTTTCAATAACCTGTATTACACAAATATATAACACTGTTGTTAACTTTAGAGTACTGTATTATTGAATAAATAAATCTTTACCTTAATATCTTCTATAATTTGTAATATTTATTTCTTTTTTAAATATGAATTAACAACAGCAGTGCAGTGACGTGTTGGCACTGAACAGTAAGAAATAGTTCACAGTTAAAATATTATTTAAACCTTGTTTTTAGTATACTATTTGTAAATTAAACAGTGCCTATTGAAATATTTGAATATTTAAGTAGCCCCGATGGCAGTATATCTCATTTTTACAGTTTAAAATAACAGCGGAAAATATCGTGAGTAGGCCGTAATGGTACCGTATTGTTTTATCGAGTGAGAAAGCGTTTGAAAAACTGTCTGCTTGCGAGGCTTGTCGCACTCTTTCTCTTTCTTCGTCTCTTTCACACTCGGGAAATTTCGCTTTGCTAGAAACAACGCAATTATACATGTTTTCAATGGTAGCATATTTCATACTTAGCAAAATAATGATTTTTGAATTTATAATTTACAACTGAGAAGAGAATCTAATGTTTGAATACGTATTTTAATATATTTAGATATGATGGGGCAGTTACCAACTGAAGTTGGCAGACATGGTGAGCCATGACATGGCGTGTTGCTTTTTGCCAAACCGAACATAAATTATTCTTACTCCTAAAAATACTTCAAATTAATACATCACATTTGTAGACGTGTTTTTTAAACCTATCTAGACAAGTTACGACGTGATAAATCTGAGTTTCCACGGCAGTAATAAATATACTGTGACGTGTGTTTCGTTAATCATTGCATCTGTGAAATGGTGTGCCTTTGTGCATCGTGGTCGATACGCTGGCCCTGTGTGTGCGTGATTTCAAATATTTGATTAGCACTATTTGTACGTTTTAAATGTGAACTGTTTTTATGACGAAGTTATTTATTTACATCCACGTCTATTTATCACAACGTTGTACCTTTGTCCTAAGGGGTTTGAAACACAGTTGTGCAACATAATTTGCCACAATCCGAGAAGAAAAATACTAAGCCCAGCCCAATAAATTTCAATGAACCTAATAAACAGTATGTAGCAATACATAGAAACATTGGCAGAATAAAAGTTATCGCAGGCTTATTTGTGTGCATGTTCACCGCTATCTTTTAAAGTTAGTATGACAAAAATGAGCAACACGAGTTACGTGCTTGAATTTAATGTGCCTTTTTCACTGGTTGTTCCTTCGTTTTAATATTTATTTCAACCGAGGCCGTCCTTTTAGAGAAATGACCCAACACATATCAATAACAAAATAATTACAATTAGTACAGCCCTTTACCTCACAGTTGTAACAGTGCTAAACACAGTCGCGGCAAAATACTAACGTGAATTACATGTAATGAGCTATGTCGTGGAAAACAAATATGTTAATGTAAAATAATCGTAAGAACAGTCTTCAATTCAGACATTTTTAAAACGTCATAAAGTTGACCTAAATAATGTTAGAGGCCTAAACTGTGAATATTCATACGGAATGGTTTTTGGAATATGACAGAAATATTTGAACAGCTGTAAACAGTAAACAACACATTTGACAGGTATAAAAGTAGAAGTCACGTTTCAATGTTTATTTTTAGGTGTAGTGAAAGTATACAAACATATGTACACACACAATGGAATGTAAAAATTGATTTTGACAGATGCTACATGGGTCACATGGCAATGTTTGTTTACATTTGGTGGAAGGATACAAAATGGGCCTGCAAGTAGATATTTAGCAGTGCGCCAAGAAAGTTGCTTCCAATGGAGATTTGTTATGGACTTATTGGTGTACATCCTCTGTGATATTTACACATTGGCAAACAAAGTTTTAACCCTCACATCACCGATCCTAACTGGTGTGCTGCTCCGCCAACATTACAGATACAAGGAGAGGTCTCCCTTGTACTGGGTGGCTTAAAAGTTGAATTTTTTAATCGAACGTGCTTCAAGTTTTTCGAGGTTGAGTTTTTTTGGTGACTAATATGTCTAGTCCACATCTTCAGAATGTCCACATCTATAGAATTTTTATGTCAGTCCCCTGAAATTCTATGGATAGATGTTCTACTGTGTGCAGCCTGGGCTTGGATTGAGCAAGTGTAGGCCGTCCTCGGTGATGCTGAAGATCTCGCTTCCAACCCTTTTATGGCTGGCAGGCAGGGAGCTAGTTGCCTAGCAACCAGCGCAGCATCCTCGCGTCGACCTTCTAGGTGCCAACTGGTTTAGAAGTGGGGGGATAGATAGTTCCACTCCTACTGCCTCTGAAGCTTTCCCTTCTCTGTCTCGTGCGTCATGAACACACTGCCCAATCAATAAACTCTCCGCATGCTCTCAGCTGATTGAGTGCATGTGGGAACTTATTAAATTTGGTTTGCATATCGTGTCAGATTACAACAAATTATATACTGTATTTTGGGTTGTTATATTCTTTGTTTAAACAAATTAAGGTGATATGTTTTTAAATGTATTATTTACAGTAATAGTAACACAGCAACACACTCTAGAAAAATTTCCATTTTCATTGTGTTTATTAGTTAAACTTTATTCACAGATAATGTAGAGCGCTCATACTCAACATGAAGTTTAGTAAGGTCAGAAGTTGTATTTCATTGATGTACATGCCGGACCCCTCATCTAATGAAATCCCGGACGTATGGAAATTTTTTGACACTCCCCTGAAAAATCGTAGATAGTGTGCCCACTGTATTATACTAATGACAGATACTGTACTGATTCTGCTCATCTGATTATGATTATGAGCACCAATGATCACAGACTAAGAGAAATCTGAGTTGTAATAACACAAGCAAAGTCACAAGGCAAGCGAGTGGCACAATGGTAGGGTGGGTTGCATGTGAAAACATTAGACCGTTTGAGGGGTAGACGGTGGGTAGAGAAAATGGGTATTGCTAGCACAAGTAGAAAGGAGGGAGGGTGGTATCTATATTTAGATATGCTATGTCCTGTAGAGTGCTAAGCAAGAAAAATAAAACATGCAGCAACCAAAAAAGATGTGCAACAAATGTATTTTTCAGTCAATTTCCCTAAAATATTCACACTTATTCACTCAAATTTTTTTACGGTTCCTCAAAAACAAGTCATTATAGAAATACATACACAATAAATGGGGTCGGAACAAAGAGGTTCTACTATAAGTACTAAATGTTAAATGGAATAAAATGCTACAAAGTCCCAATAATGATGCATTCACCCACATGCTAGCTCAGGTTAGCCCTTAATGGTATGAACTACAAGTGTAATGGTTATACTGATTTTTCATTTAAAAACAGTAAAAAATGTGGTGTGTAATACCATCATATTGCTCCGTTTTGAATATTAACATTCATAATTAAAAAAATGAGTACTGTGGTTGCATAACTGTTTGTATCTTTTATACATTTGTAGAAGAAAACCAATTATTGATGATATTATAAAAAAGTTTGTAAGAATAGTACTTACAGAAAGAAAAAATGTAAATGATAACACACATATAAATACACTTTATTTTAACTATACAATATTGTACAGTAATATCATACAAAATGTAACTATGCACCATGTTTGACTGCATACCTGCAACACTTCCATTTCAATGCATAACACATTCTACGTGTGCAGAACTTTCAAATTACTGTTGCACAATCCTGTACAACACCAAACTGAGATACTTATTTCAAAGTTCAATTTTTGTCCTTTGATATTCAAGTGTACTTAATACTTAATTCCATTTTCTAGTTTCATTTAATTTTTCATTCAGAGCTGATCAATCATTGTGCATCATTTTAAACACACACAGAGAATGAATGAACTTTAATAACATGCCAGTCACTAAGTTGGCTTCCTAGAGCAAATATTAGACTGCATACAGTATAGTATATGATGTGCATGCATTTGTTCTGAAATCATAAAATACAATGTTTAAGAAAATAAAACACAATGCAATTATACAAAGATGCTACAATAAAGGTTAATACAACAGTTTTAGTGGCACCAGCATTGCAGTCTGCAGTGAGCAGAGAACTACAGATGATTTACCTACCTACATTCCATTTTGGTAACAAGTTAGCTTTCATTCCAGTAAAATACAAACTTATTAGTTGTGTTAAAAATCACGTAACTCAATAAAATTTATATACATATATATATTTACATAAAAATGATAGAGCAACCAATAAAACTACAATGATCAATGTACAAGTGAAGGACAGTACAGAAAGGTAAACATATTCAGCTACAGCTATAATACATTATGTTCTTTCAAAAATATTGTCACTGTATTACACAATAAAATTACGCACTAAAATCACTCAATCTTAAAAAATCCTAACACTGTGTTTTTACAGCTCCGAAAAATATTTTCCTCACGCTTTACTTCTTATTCCACACAGTGTTAACACAGCAACTGCGCAAATGGGAACAATCTCAAACATTCTTATTCCTAAGAGACAATATACAAACACTTAAAACATTTACCTAGTAATTGCTTTTGTTCAGGCATTTCATTTATGGCGGACTCAAAAGAATGCAAAAAAATTAAATAGAAAATATTATACAAGTAAGCACACTAAAAAATTAAACTGGAATATAATACAAATTGGAAGTAGATTTATTAATCAGCATGGAAAAGCAAACAACCTCGGACGGACTTCCTGCAACCTATGTTTACTGTTGAAGTGCATATACAAATTATATGTTGGCATTTGATCTGTTCATGCACCACAGTAAAGCTAAATTTACAATGAAAACGTAAAGATACCTACTGACCAATGGTCAAAACGGTTCTGGTATATTCTCTAATACTATTGCTTCATGTAACTTATGAATGCAGGTGTTAAGCAATATTTTACCTTTCAAACATACTAAATAATAAAGATTAAAGAAAAAACAGGTACCATGAATCTTAAAATCACTTCATTAAACAGCATGCATACTATTTGGCATTCTCAACTGCAGTTATAGTAAAATTAACAAGAGCTGGAATTCACAGCCGAATACCTGTACAAGCACACTATAACTGCTAATTAAAAGGCATACCACATAAACAAAACCTTCTTCGCCTACCATTTCATACCCGCCTACATGGAAGGCAGAAAATTCGAATTTTTCCGTTAAGGGGGGGGGCTTCACTAATTCTTCAATTCAAACTATACATAATTTGAAGCAATCTGTTATTGCTCAAGAATGGAAATATGGCAGATTCTGTTAAGGGAGTGGGACAGAGGGTTAATTTTTTTTTACAAGAGTAACAAATCTGAAAACCACAAATTTCTAACCAAAAAATATGTAAGCCTTTTTCAAAATTATTATTTTCGCAATTCAAGTCCTTGTAATGCTGTTTCCAGTGTATTTTGGCCATCTGATAGGAGCATCAAGAGAAATGTAGGCGATATAGTTCTGCTGCATGTAGATGCAGGCAGATGAGGAGACGAAGGGCATGCAGTTACTGCAACATGACGTGAAACACGAGCTCCAGGATGGCAGCAGGGCTATCAGACACAGTTGATGCTGCCTTGTGCAGGACTGGCACAAGTTCATTGTCCAGGCTGTTCATGTAAATAGGTGCTAGCCTCTCACCACCACTGCCTGCCTCATACCCCACCTGCAAGGGCATGCAACATTATCAGTTCTGACAAAATTACATACATGCCACATGTCAATAATTTAGAAAGAGGACCAAGACTTAAAATTTGAGTCAAGCCAACTGAGTAATTAAAAACTCTGATTAAAATGTCAAGTTCATAATATCTGATTGCACAAGACTTGAAACATATGGTTATTAAAACTCTATTTCATATGCAACAAAGGCAAAAATAACGTGACATTACATTCAGAAATACAGTGAAACCCTGTTGAGATGTTTCAGAAAAATAATGAGAAATGTGTGGTTATTAAGCAGGAAAACTTCTTAAAAGGGTAAAATGATGTACTTATAATAGATTAAGTGCTAACTATTTAGGCTTGTTAAGTAGGAAATCATCTTAACAGAAAACTTCTTAAAAGGGTTTTACTGTACTTATTTACATGAAATCAGACAGCAGTAAGAAATAATACGAAGAGTTATTAATACTGACAAAAAACTACAACCCAAAGATGAGGTAAACAGAATGTCATTATCTGTGCATGTCCTCAACACTGGCTCATGAACTGCGAGAGAAATGTCAGACTCACTAGATGCATGAAGCATATCCTGATTATACTACACACGACTTCCCCATATCTGAACATGCCTTCATGTCACCTCAGGCGGGGCTGGAACAGTACTGCTAGCTACTTGAGTGACTACAGGATACACCCCTTGTCACGGGGACTATTAGAGACATGTCACGTTATACTGTTCACCCTAAGTCAGACGTCATATCAACCTTCCCGAAGTGTGATTGTACTAATGGCCAAGTAGCCGAGACCACCAACTCCTGCACCTTAAAGACCTACAAGTTGTGTTTCTCAGCTCTGACAGCTCGCTCCACCACTCTTGTGCTGAGCTCTCTGCCTCGCTCACAGCCCTAGTGACCTACCAGAAGCTCTTCAGCGACTTCAGTAACGACCTTCCAGAAGCTCTTCAACTCTGCTCCAGCAGCCTTCGAAGACATCTTCAACATTGCATGTCTTGCCTTCTGGTAACGGCAACCACACTGCCCGCTATGGCAGTGTTACCACCACTACTACCCCCTCTGGTAGTGGCCTCCGAAGGTCCCTTCTGGACATATCCTCACTACTCCCTCTGGTAGTTGCCCCTAATGGTCCCTTCTGAACAATGCTGGATTTAGTTAGGGTCAGTTATTTTCATAGCTACCTAGCCGCATCGCCTTGTTCAGTTTAAAACCAGGTCTCCTTCACCTGGATTCACATGGTCGAACTTCCGATAAGCACCAGTTAGTTAGGAGGTACTACGGATTATCGTGTTTATTCCTCACGGAACAAATACAAGTTTCTCTTAAACCTCAGAGTACTATTTTCTAGGGTGTTAGCTACTTTCTCACCTTGGCTAGGTGCTTCGGTCAGTGATACAACTTAGGTTGGCTGTCCCGCCTCTGTGGGGTCTGTCCTAGTGGTGGAAGCTCTACCGTTCTAAACACCGAGATGAACAGAATGGGTGGCCATCAACAGATGAAGTGTGAGTATAACTGACCAACCTCTGAAGGGAGACTAATGTCCTACTTTAGGTTTAAAAGCTCTGCCGCTTGCTTGCCACTTGACGGTCAAATACTGGTGGTAGATAGGCTATACTACTATAACAAAGAACTCTTGGATATATTTAAGATTTAGTATTTATTTAACAATAAATACTTAGGTGACTCGTATGTGCTACCAATAGGTCTGAGCTGCGGAAGTAATTAACCTACACATATAACGGGCGAAGGTGACCCACTCCTAGGCTACTTAGATGCAAGGGAAATATTAGCTTATTGGTCGCAACTAACACTAACTGGGTTTGCCTAGAAGAGACCCTAACCTTAAACAGGGGGTGCCACTACCAGCAAGTAGTGGCGTCTGCCTGGAGTGCGTGGGGTGGGAGACCTACCCTCTTATGCTCGGGATGTGGCCTCAGGTGCTCTGCCATCTTCGGCGGTGTGGCAACACACTATCTGCCGAGTGCGTTGGGGGGCTGACATGTTGTGTGGCCGCTTCAAATATCTTTTGTTTACCGTAAATCCAAAGTGCGTTTCAGTTGAAAACACTCTCTGAACATTCATAACACGTCGTGCTCAGTTTGCTCCTTCACGAGTTTATTACTCTTAGTAGAGAGAGAAGGGCAGGTCAGGAACAGTCCAGGAAACCAAGTATCTTCCATGTCTCTGGCAAGAACACTTCGTGCTACACATCTGGTATTGTTTCCTGTAGTTGGTATAAGCACGTGGGATGAGCTGTAGACGTTTATAGTATATAGCTATAAGCTGCACGCGTCAATTGCAATCATTTGATGCGTGTCACTTAAACTATCGGTCGTACAAGTAACTTTTGGGACTGCGCTAGGTCAGCCGCGCATAAACTAGGCAACTTAGTTTACCTTCTAACCAGTTACCAGCATTGGCCGTGTGGGCTGTCTACTGGTACAAAGCTGGTGCAGTTGGTCGAGCAATACTTCTGACAGTTACACTGGTCCTCTGGGGCAACGTCGACTTACCAGAGCTTGGTGGACTTGGCTTTGGTGAGGTGGTAGTGGTGCTGCAGGATGGTGATGTGGACTCCATGGTCTTCCTGGTCGTGGCGGGGTGGAGCTGCTGTAATGTTCTGCCCGGTGTTGGCGATTCCACTGTGTTCCTTCCCAGCTGCTGAAGTGTGGATTGGCACGGCCGAGCCTGGTGTTGCTGTTGGTGACCATGGTCCGGACTACCAGATGATCTTCGTAGCCTGTCCTAGTCGGGGCGGAGTAAAACACAAAACTTCCGACGGAAGAAGCCAGTCTCACTGCATGTCAAGCGGCTTGGGCCTGCCCCTGTGGGGTCTCGATTCCCGGAGTGACAAGGTTAACTGCACACACCTGCTTAATGCTACTGAACTCCGTCTTCTTCTCCACTCTCCAAGCTCCGTGTCTGACGTGGAATGGCATAATAGTACAACGCACTTGGTATCTCTTGTAAACAGCAAGCAATGGATGAAGTTCTGACTAGGCGTGTAAGCCAACAATGGCTGACTGTGTGTTCCCTGGCTCCAAACAGTGCAAGTACCTGTAGGTGTGTGTAGTAGACCATCTTCTTGCCCCCGTCGGTTGTGGTCCATAAAGGTAGGGCCTCCAATGCCAAGCAACTACATCTGCTACCACCTTAGCTAAGTGCTTCGGTCAGCGATAAATCTTGGGGTGGCTGTCACGCCTTCGTGGGGTGTATACCTAGTGGTAGAGGCTCTACCATTCTAAACACCAGGGTAAATAGACTGGTTGGCCATAGAAAGATGAGATGTATGTGGTGACAGGCAAGTCCGTGAAGGGTGTCTGATGTCTTACTCTAGGTTTGTAAAACAATCCAGTCCCTTGCTTGCCCTTTTTATTTCTATACTTCGTGACAGATAGGTTTTACTTCTATGACAAAGAACTCGCGGATATGTTAAAGAATTAGTATTTATTGAAACAACAAATACTAGGTGACTCGTACGTAAAATCACGCAGGTTTGGGCAGCGGAAGTAATAGCTATGCAGTTAACGGGTGGAGGTGACCTGCTCCTAAGACTACTTCAGATGCCAATGGAAATAAACTAGATCTTACGCAACTAAGTCAATGGGGATGTTGCCTAGAAGAGGCCCTAACTTTATGGGGAAACACTACCAGCAAGTAGTGGTGGCTAAGACCCAGGAGGATCGACAAAGGAGGCCTTCTGCAGACAAAGGCTTCTGGTGATGGCAAAATACCAGAAGGTGTTGAAGCCTCTGGAAGGTGGTGGTGGCAGCCAGTGGTCATTGGTGAAGAACTGGAAGCTCTTGGAGAGGACCGTGAGGGGCTAGATCAGTAGAGAGCCCCAGCACAAGAAGTGTTGTGGCGAGTTACTGGAGACAATAACTCCCGACCTCGGCCACGCACTGCATTATATGTGGCTCGTTTACGAGTGTGTGCCGGGCCAGGATGGGAGGTGCCACATGCCCCTGTGATATCTGCCTGGAATGAGCAGGGTGGGAGAACTACCCTCATGTGCTCGGTATATGGCCTCAGGCACTCTGCCATCTTCGGCGGTGTGGCGACACACTGTCTGCTGGGTGCATCAAGGTGGCTGATGTGTCACATGGCTGCTTTGAATACCCTTAATTTTACGTGTAGAAATAGTGCGTTTGAGGTGAAACTACTTTCTGTGCATTCGTAACTCCGTGCTTGGTTTGACCCTTCTTCGGGTTTTAAAACTCCTTCGTAGAGACAGAAGGGTGGGTCAGGAACAGTCCAGAAATCAAGTATCTTCAATGTCCCTTCCCGGGAACATATCCTAATAGATGTCTTGGTTTCGTTTCCTTTGATTGTTGAAGTATGTGTCGATGAGCTGTAGCCAAATTTGGTATATTGGTATAAGTGGCACGCGTAAATTCTCCCTCTCTGCTGCTACAGAGGCTCATCCATCATCGGTAAAGGTGGAGAAAGGGACAGCGAGCTAATCTCCCCTCTCTGGAAGGTCTAGATGGTCTTAACATGTGAGAGCTGTTTGCAAAAAAAACTTTAACTCCTAGGCAGGTTCCTTATGGTTCAGTCGGTTGGCATCTGCAAGAGCGCTCGCTCTGTGTGCTGGGGTGGCGTAGAAACACGTCGGGCCGGGTGAGGAGTCAGTCGTAGTTCTGTTTCTCTCTCAGCGGGCTGGCTCTTCCTCTCTTCCCCTCGCCCGGCCGGCCGGTGCATCCTGCTGTTAATGTGTTTGGCCCCCCTGTGGAGAGCTTACTGTTAAGGGTGATGCGCTGTACCGGGTGTCCCATGCAACCTCCATGAATAAGCGTGTCATGACAATTACAGCATAAGTGCTGTGGTTACGTGATACAACATTACAAATATATACATGAGAAACCTGAAAAGGAGAATTACAGAAAGAAAATGGCACACAAAAATGAAGGGAACACACTATGTACAAGGCCTTACTCACGAAAGGCAGGGAGGAAAATAACTATCGCGTTGCTTGCGGTGGTGTATTTAGGTTGGAGGAAAACATGACTATCTCTTTGGGGCAACCTGTTGGTCACACCGTAACCCAACAGTTACGTGTGACATAATAGAGGTTGCCAACCCCAGGCCTTCCGTCACCTGGGGCTGGCTAGCCCCCGATTTAAAAGTGAGTACACTAACTATAAAATTACATAAACATATATGTACGAGTTCACCCTACAGACTAAACATGGCACTCAAAATAAAGTATTGCACTGCATTCATTTTGCACTTTGTGGGTTATTTGTACTGGAGTACAATGAAGCCCTCGGGCTTAGTCTTTGGTTCAACTCTCAGTCGAGGTTAAAATGATCAAAGCTACAAAATGAAATAACTGGACATATTACTCTTGTGAATAAAATAGATTAGGTGAAAAAGAAGTGGTCCTTCAGTTTGTAGATGTTACCCCGTAGGATTATCTTTTCACATAGACTCTATTTACTATCATTCTTTCCGTTGAGGGAGTCCATTCTAATTATTTAATATACTGTACACTGTGAAGTCTCTATCTTCGTGTAACACTGGCACTGGTGAGCATCTATAGGTGTTACCTGTTTCTAAGTTGGCTGTCGGCCACTGTTTATAATATAACGAGACTTGGTGGAGCAAAATACGTGTTTAGCACTAGAGTTTGGAATGGCTGCGTAACTGCCAATTCTACATAATGTCTATCTTGTTTTACTGTCTGTTTTATACATATTTCACACCTTGGTTCGTATTTAGCAACGTCTTACTGTTGGTAAATTGTCTCATACTTGGTACACTAGATCGTGGTTGTTAGAAATAACTAATAACTGCTAGATGCTATCACTGTTTGTCCATTTATATTTGTGTGCTAAAATCGTCTATGTACCATATTATCTCTCACGTGTTATACTAGGCAACTAATTACTGATGCTTACAGTGTCTGTTCTTAGTGAGGGAAATTGACATGCTCTCAATATAACACGTAAACTGTTTTAAAAACGATACTGATTGCTTATAACTGCTACTCAATATACTGTCTGTTCCTATTACTTGTAACCTGTTGGCGATAGCTGACGGAAGTGTGGCTAAGTGTCAAGTCACTGACTAATCTTACTGATTGTTTGGCGGTTGCTATCGAGAACTGAGGTTTGGCGAAATAGTGCTATAACGAGTCCTTATGAGTTTCTGTTTATGTTTAACACTGGTTCGCAGCCTCGCGTTGCGGAGCACTGACTTAATTGTTGTCGGTTTTGCTCTTTGCCCATCTTTCCCTCTGCCGTAGCTCATGGTGCATAGGGCAGGGCCACATGAAATGCGCAGTCGGTCGCCACGGTGATTCTTTATACCGGCCAGGCTTTGATCCAGTTTTGGCAGCACAAAAGGGCATCAACTGTCAGGGTTAAACACAGGGCGCTGGGGCATCGTCTTCTGGGGCAACTGTTGGGGAGGACACAGGAACCAGGGACGATGAGGCAGTGTGAGGGAGCGGCACGGCAGAGCCCTCGACCTCGACTGCACGGGTTCCTACCCATGGGGTAGGAAGTTTCTGGGTGTCGTCAAAGACATTGACATCCGTTTGAGTGACTGGAGGGAGGGATGGCCCTACAACCTCGGTGGCACTCATGTTGAATGGTAAAGTCTTGGAGTCTTCAGCTGGTGGCTGCTGGGCAGGGACCTCACTGTTGCTAGCCATCCCTGGTGTACTAAGCATCCCGCGTGTGTGTGATATATATATATATATAGATAGAATCCGGGACCAAATAACCAGACTTCGAGGAGTCTCGAACCACCTGTGGCACTCATTACCGATACAATGTCAGACTTCAGTGACCAGCCAGAGCCACAGGCCAAATGGCTCGACTCAAAATTGCAGGGTTTCGCCTTCCAGCATTGTAAAAGCTGTATATTTGCGACTGTCCGGGTGGACCGCAATCTGTCAGTACCCCGACTCCATGTCGAGAGTACTGAATATTTTGGCCTTGCCAATGTCTCGTAGGGTATGAGACAAGTCTATAAGTCCATAGCTGGGGGAGCGATTGGGAAAGGGGGGGGGGGGGGGGGGGGGGTGAATTCATTTAGCCATTTGTAATTTACGCAGAATCACAATTTCCCGTCTTTCTTCGGCAGGAGGACCACATGTGAATTGTATGGGGCATTCGAATGCTCAATGATTCCGTGGTCCTTCATGTCGTTGACCTGTTCCATAATGACGTCACTCCAGCGGGCTGACACTCTGTAAGGTCAGTTGTAAACAGGTACGTCAGTGGTCGGCCATATTTTGTGCTGAATAGAACATGTTTGTCGTAACAGCCCTCCTTGTCTACATGCCCTGGGGTGCTCGTCTAGTACCGCTTTTAATTGGTAGAATTCTGGTTCTTCAAGTTTCTGGTTAATGCATATCGTGTCGATGGGCATCGGCGGAAGGTCATCGGGATTTTGATTCCAGTTAACTGTGATCCGGTTGGTTTCTCCCAGATAGGCTATCCGTTGTCCATGATCTAGAATACATTGATTGCAGATAAGCCATAGACAACCTAGTATTATAAATTCGGATAGAGTTGGTGAGACAATAAATTCTGTCGGTGTAGCAATACTTAGTAATTTCACTGTCAAGGTGATTCGTCCGGTTACGACTAGAGTGGAGTTGGGTTGCACCATCCGCACTGTCCTGGTTTGCGGTCTTGTTTCGGTGAGTTGGCTTGGTGTTAACAAAGTACTCCGGATAAAATTGCCTGTGGCCGCTGAGTCCAGTAAGGCGAGCACCCTGTCGTCGTTTACCTCCACTTCTATGTGTGGGGCTACAGGAATCGGTACTTCTTTAAGTTCCTGGAGAGTGGGCCCTTGTGTATTGTGTACTGGGGTTGGTGGCCCGCTTCGTGCCCGGCATCGGCGTTTCCCAGCTTACTACTGAGAGTTTTTCGAATCTGTTTGGCTGGAATCGTTGACTGCGTTTTGTCAACTCGGTTGGATGGAAGGGCAGCTCCCGCTGGTATTTGAGAGCAGTCCATGTTCCAGTGGTTCTCTGGGCAGAACCAGTATTTGGGCACGAAAGCCAGGTGGGGAGTTGGAGCTGGGGCACTCTTAAGAGGTGCCACTGGTAGAGCTCGAACTTCCGGGGTCTTGAGTGATACAGGCTTTTTGAGACTAGCCTGCTCAGCAAAATTTTGTACTGCCTCTCGGGCTCGGTTAACCAGTTCGTCCAAGGTGGTCGGTCTGGTGGCAAGAAGGACATTCCTACGGCTGGGTAGAAGCATTTGACTGATGGAGTGAAAAGCAGTAGCTTCGTCAACACCGGGGAAAACTCGTCTGAACATCTGTTCCTTCCTCCGTATGAGGATTTCTGCTTCATCATCGGGCACCAAGGTCTGACTATAAAATTGAGTTGTCAACCTAGTCAACACCTCCTCGCCTGTGAATTCTGCCACTAGCCTGCTACTGAACTGCTTCCAATCTGTTAAAAATTCCCCATATTTTTCCCACCAGGTAAGGGCGAGGCCCTTCAGATGTAGTTGAGCTCTGTCAACCCATTGTTTCGGCAGCAGGTCCGTCTCTCTCAACTCTTTCTCACATTCTTGCGTGAATGTTACCAGGTCTTAATGGGGCTGACCTGCAAAGTCGGTAATTTGAATGTCGTCTCCCCATCCAGTTGCCGGATGGCCAGGTGCCGTGCCTTGTTGTATATAGATTCTGGAAGGTTTGGATCTGCGGGAATGAGAGATGTGTTTTCTTTGGCATCTCTCTCATTGGTAGGCCATTCCTTGCATAGAGATGAGCCTATTTGGCCACCCTATATATAAATTATGATAGGGTTGTTGCATGTTATGCACCTGATGCGATACAGGCTTGACCATGACACGTAACTTCATTGCAGAAGATCGTAGGTTGTTGACGGCACTTGGTATAGCGGTATTCTAGTCCGTCGGTACACTGGTTCTACGGTACGAAGCGAAGGGTGTTGGCTATTGCTTCCTTATTCCGTCATTTTGGGTGTTGCAGTTGAAGAGGGTTTCACCCAATGGCGGCGGGCTTAGTCTACTCCGAAGCGGAGATTCCAGTCGTAGGCTTCTTGGCTCCAGAAGTTGGGGTTTGCCCAGCCATATGTGGTCTCTATTCGGTTTAGCAATCCTCTTACCATTGGGTGGCTTGAAGGGTGCATGCGAATGCACTGTGACTAGAAGATTACTGGTAACGATGCTTGTCATCTAAGTTGGGCGGTGTGGTTGCGTTCCACCTGCCTGTTCTGCGTAGGATGAGGTAATACTATTCACGGTTTGATAGCAGCATGAGCCAGGTAGGGCACACCGGTCTGACAGCCTACACAGTGCACTTAAACAGAAACTGTAATTAAAGTGTAGCCCAATAGTGACTTGCCGGCACGAGCTCGATAGGAGTCCCCACTGATCACCTATGCATGTGAGCTGATCAGGGACGTGGAACCATGTGGGCCACCAAGCCTCTACTGGTTGTGCGTTCGCACCGGGTTGGGCGGCAACCCCCAGGCTAAGGTCACTTTAGCACTAACTTAGTGCTCAAAGTGAGAGATAACCTGAGCTTGTAGCCCCTCCCTGCATGAAAATGTTTCTAGTGGTTGGGGAGTCACTGTTACTCCTCACCAGCACTGACATTGTGCTCGGGGTTGGGAAGAAACAGGTAACAGTCTAATGTGGATGTCAGTACTCTTGGTTCCTGTTGGCGGTGCACGTCGTATTCTGTTCCTGACCGTCACACAGACAAGCACCTTGTAAATGAAAAGCAGAAGGGTAGTGAGCAATGGGTGTTTATTGGATGCAATAAACACGTGACTTTGTGCTACCTGCTATCAGACTGCGGAGAGCTGAAGGTAACTGCGGTTCCAGATGTAGGCGACCTAGTTCTAGTAAAAAGGGGAGTAGCTGGTTCTAGGCAAATGCAAAAGTATTTAAATTTAACTGGCTAAGAAAAGGGTGTCTTGAGGAGACAAAGTGAAGTCGAGTATACGTGTACGTGTTGGATGGATATCGAGGCATGGTGAGTAGCCACTGGTGGCATACTTGATGCTTCAGAAGTTCCCGGAGGTCCCAGCACCGAAATAGTGCTCTGGGATGTCACGAGAGAGTTTGTGAAGAATGTGGCAGCGTCCAGTCTTATATAGGTAAAGCTTGTAGGCTGCTGGCATGGGCTGCGGGGAGGGTGAGCATCCTGACTGGTCAGTGTTTCTGCTTCGTGCCTCATCTGCAGCACTCGGCCTTGCCTGGTGGCGGGCGGCTTGTAGGCTCTCAGCACGGGGGTGGGGTGGGGGGTGGGGTATGCCTGGCAGGTTGTGTAACCTTCAGGTGAAGAAAATCTGCTCATAACTTCCTATTGCCTGGTAGAGTAGGCAGTCGAGAATTCATGTAGAAATTTTTCCCCCTTTCTGCAGTGATGGAAGTAGGAACAATTGGTGATGAGTTGTAATAGTTGTTAATTAGTAGGTTGAGCGGCATGCGTCAGAATGAATTAACATTTGTCAGCTGTCAAGAGTTGAAGTGCATGAATAGTGATAATACGGTCTTAAATTGCCACCTAGTTCCAGTGTATAAATTCTACAACACGTAGAAAATTTTAATTTGTAGCAGTCAAATTGCTGAAATTAACCAGTGAATTAACATACTCGTTAGCAATCCTCGATTGTTGACTAGTCATACCAGTAGACAGACAGTGGCAGAATAAACAAATGCCTAGTCATCAGTGTGAACTACCAGTGACCTTTAAAGACAGACGTTAAACCATATAATTATTATGCCCGCCTATATTGTGTAACAATCCAGGCACCTAAGGATGCAGTTTATAGTGCCTAGCAAACATGCTGTGATGTAAATAGGCGAGAAGAACCAGTGTAACCAATGCTAGAGACTTCCCATACTGAGAAGCAGATGGAAACAGGCTAAGGCTTGAAGTCAACAGCTCAGCCAGTTTACCAAAGATAAACAAAGACTCTCTCAACGAGCAAATTTCTATTTTAATGTATTGTTTTAAATAACAATTTCAAGACGTATTGTTGTAAAATCTCGGTGCTCATGTTGTTGTTGTTGTGTTGAGGGTTGTTTGCTTTTTTTCAACTAATGTATGTGAGCCTGTACGACATTGTTTGTTAGTTAACTTCATTTTCCAGTGCATTAGTATTTTCATTAGATTTTTTTTTAGCCAGCTTCCAGATGGTTTGGATGTCGGAAGATCCTGATTCGGTAAACGCTAGAACCATGTCATGCGTAACTTTTTAACACTGTGTGACACATAGGATTGCCTAGCAGAGCCATTTTATTCTCTGCCTTCTGCAGTCACAGCTGGTAGTTTTATGTAGCTGATACGCCTTTCATGAGTGAAACCCAGCACACATGAAAAAGGTCTAACTTTTTGCATGTCGCTTGTCTTGCTTTCTTTTCTCAACAGGAAATAACTGTAATCGAGATTTGTAACCCCACACCCAAGACTTCAGCTTATTTTGTGAATGGTGTACTTTATAAACGAAGGATCCAAAAGCATATCACCCCACACCGTGACACACATTTTATTATCCCCTATTTTATCCTCACCGCTTTGAGACCCTGGGAGAGAGGAGAAGAGGAGCAACCATCAGCGGTCAAACACCCCGGCCGCTACCCAGCTGACTAGTGTATGAGAGAGGCAGCGCTAATCGCCAGCCAGCCATAGATGATTCATCGGCATGTGCTGCTATGTGGCCAGATTTCGGCATGCAGAGCACAGAGCAAAAAACAGAACAGAAGCACAACCACCATATTTGAAGGGATGGCAGTTATACATTGTCTCTAAGAGGATGGACCGTCTTCAAGGGATGACAGTTCTACATCATCACCGAGGTGGCAGTGCCCCACTGAACCACCCAGATGAATGCCAGTCGCACCAGAGGGGGTGCAAATTGACATGTGATGGTTACTGGCTATTAAGAATAAACAACTTCACTTCATCTACAAGCAACAATGAATGGGGTTTGGAAGCATAGAATTTATACTGGAGCTCGTACAGGATTTTTCCTGTACTGGGCATCATTATAGAAGTGTTAGAATTCTACGTTTCAACAATGCCGCCTGCCAGTAAGCCAGGCAAAGTGCTACCTCTCCTTAAGAAGGTGACAACAATTGATTATCAGTGATTGAATTGTCGCTACATCCTGAAGAAGTTCAAGAGCTCACCGAGGGAATTTGCATGCCAACAATGGCTGCCCTTAGCTCCGCCCAAGATGTGTGTGCATAACCCTCCCCCCCCCCCCCTGCACCATTGGACCGGCAAGCCCTCAGATGAAGGACAATATAATCCAGTGCAGAGGCTGGAATCGTCAGTTGAGCGTTCGCTCTTCTGAGAGTCACATCACCAGTTGGACAGATAGCGCCACCCCGCTTGCTCGTCGGAGTCCTGACAGGTCACCACCGCCTACAGCAGAACTTTAGAAGTCCCTCCCCCCGGGAAACCTTCCAGAAGTCAACTGCCACCCTAGTCGCTTACACCTGGCAACGGCTACCCTATGTACCCTTAGTAAGTGCTTGTGGCCAGCACTAACAGAGTACCTTGTGCTGACATTGAGTAAAAGCACCCCGACCTAGATAGCCATCCCACGTCAATATGTAAAATGTTTACAATGTATAAGTGAAGCAAACATGTAAAGGAGATGCAACAAAACTTGTGAAATACATGCTGTGCTACCCATCACTACGCTAGAGAAGTACTCACACTGTCCGGGTGGATGTTGGCTCGGACTGCGAGCATGGTCAGCCCAGCCTGGGCTAGAGAGTCTAGCAGCTGGACCAATGCCAGGCAAGTTGCTTGAGCTATTGACTCTGACAGCCGGCTTATATCCAGAGGGTCCCCGCTCTGCCCGGACCCATCTTCCGACTGCAACAACCAAGTCTCCTTTACCGACAAAAACATCAGTTACAGAGACAAATGCTATTAACTACCATTTGTTATAGCTAACTGATGGTGGCTAGCCTGATTTTTTTATGGTTATCGTATGCATCCATACAACATACATTTTTTGCAAACATTTTCACATTAAAAGAGGCAAAATTTTAGAAATAGATTATTCTAAAAATTATTATTTAATATATACAGAAAATTCTTAAAAAGTGAGATGTAAAATAAAACCTCTATCCATAATTTTTCAGGGGACTGACAAAATATTTTCATGCATGCTGATATGCATTGGATGTGGACTTAACATTTAGATCAAAACTGCAGTTTTTACTAATTTTTTTTCATTTGAACAGATTGCTATACCATAAAATATGTAGATTACAAAATTTAAAGGCATTATCACAAATTTTTTTCCCATGCATTTGCACAGACATTTATTCACAGACAGAACAAAGGTTGGAGTTGCAGATATGTAGGTATTATATATGCTAGCATTGACATCGTACATGTAGAATAAACACTCAAGTGGAGATAATTTGAATTACAATTGAGATTCATAACATCTTTGAACAGTTGGTAACACACCGCTTGTTTTGTAAGTTTCGAAAATTATATTGTAACTATAACATTAGCGTTTCCAACAGTGGCCATAACAATATGTTGATTGTGCACTTTCGACTAACAGGTGACCATCAAGTTGAATACTGCATTTTTCTCAGTTGCATTTTCAGATCCTGCTACATTTGAGAACTGACGAAACATGGCAGATGTGAATATGAACCGCATTGTAATTGACAGCTCATTGAAAATGAATTTAGGAAATGTGTGTTCTCACATATACTATGCAGGTCAAGTATCAAATTGATAAGACTTTTGGTATACATATCCCACAAAAACATATGCTTGCAGAACATGCATCTAGCAGGAATGCCACTAATACATAATATTTTAATTATTTGGCTCAAAATGTTCCACTATTTAACAGATTTGAGTGATTATGTAATACGTTATTGTCAGAAATGATCACAGTCCAAAATATGTTTCCATTCTCTTGAGTTGTGTTGACTTGCTGTAACCATGACATTTTAAAACTGTGAAAGATGGGGGGAAGTTTACAGGAAACGAAAAAAATTAATACTCTTCGCCACTTTTTGTTGTGTAAAATATGAATAACTATATGTAATGAGCAGAGATTTGCTGTGTGTTATATACATGATCTGGCATTGTATGAAAGGTTATGATTCAACCTCGCAATTTTAAAGCAAATACATTTGCAATACTCGCAAAGTAGATGCTAATAATTACGCGGAAGTTACTGCAGAGAACAAAAAAATTTACTACCAGAGACCTTATGCAAGTATTATGTGATTGCAAACTAGTGATGGCCGATATGAAAAAAACCTGATACAGATTTCAATATTTTGGAATTTTCCAATCCGATACCCAATAATCAATATTTCCTGTTTAGAAGTCTTAACTTTTAAAGACTTATTTAACATTAATATTGACAACTAAAAATTTTAATAAAAAAAAATCAGAGAATTTTATGAATACAGTACTATTTTTACTAATTGTAAATGTCACAATAAAAGATTTCAATAGACCCTACATCAACTAAAAGAGAAAAGTTTAGCAAAAGTTATTTATAAAAGATTTATTCACATATAGGAACAATTCGTAGCCTTTCAAACTCAAATAGTATTCACCATGTATAAAACTACTGAATTTAATTCAATACAAATAAATCTTCAGAATAAAAAGATACCCCAGAAATCCTGGCATCTCCATGTTGCCTAAAATGTTGAATGTTGAGTAGTATTGAGTGACACCATGTTTTGCCAAGCAAAAAGTCCATTTTCAGTAGTGACCCCTTACAGGAAAATGCGAGAATTTGTTTTTGAAATAGTAATTTATTTTAACAGATATGCATCTTCTAAATAAACTGATATCTTGGACGGGCATATAGAACACATGTCTGTCACCTACCAATCTGTAAAAATTTAGCCCATCACTATTCATGGTAGGGATGTTGAAAAAATACCAATTTATCAAAATGATGACATATCAAAGATATATTGATATAAATTGTAACTTTATTTCAATGATAATTTATCAAAATCAATATCTTTTTCCAGGTATCGTTGTGTATGTACAATTGAAATGATTTATATATGTTGCAGTAAATAAATTCTTGTGGAACAAATGGAGAATTGCAAATGGGCCCATTTACGTACGAATATCAGGCTACGAGGCATTATGCTGCATGCGGCTGCCTTCCCTACTCTGTCATTAGGAAACTAGGGGCAGTATAGAACAAGCAACTGAGCTGTCACCCTCCATACCCACAGATAAGGAACTCCAGCTGTATTTCTGCTTTTTCCTGGACCATTTATCCATCTCTTTTTTTAAAGCATGACCTCTACATTTCTGGGAGAAAAGAAAGAAAGAGCTACAGAATTTCCTGTCAAAAAATATGTTTGTGAGGTATTTAGGTTTTTTCTTGTATTTTAGAATTAAAACAACAAAAGTGCAAGGAACAGAAAGTACAATACACAATCTCTTTTAGCAAATTTTTAAATAATTTGAGAAATTGATAAAAATTAAAGGCATATGGGAGCTTGCATTCAATGCTGTCCACAGGTTACAGCACTACAGTACACAGGGTACGATAACATGACTTGATAACTTTAGCATCACGTAATTAACGTGGTGAAGTGTGTACGAGGTGGCATGAAAGAAATAATGGCTGAACAGTAATGTTGTATGGTGGGTGGTCGTTCCTCCGACAAAGATATCCCACTGACAAGAATGTGGGCCACTGCGGAAGGGGGGGAGGGAAGTGCTTGAGAGTTACATATCATTGCAAAACTGGGAAATGGAGGGGAGAGAAGACTGGCATGAGAAGGATTTTCTTGTGGAAGACAACAGCAAAGAGCTTGTACCCGAAATTTATTAGTGCTACAGTATACTTGGGACCATAAAATGCACACCTGTCACTGTTTTTTTTTCCTCCATCCCATTCATACATTTTGTCAACACAGTTATATTTCTAAAATCTTTCAGTAGCGGTCACTGTGATTAACCATTTATTTTTAACTTTTCTGCAAAATGCAGAAAGCTGCTGTTATGTAGGTGGCCAATAGTGTGCAAAGTATAGACAAACAGTTTTATTTTAAAACTGCTCCTCTTTTATTTTTCCTGCTTAAAAACTGCATTTATAAAAGTTTTCCCATCCAAAGACAATTTTCGTTTTCAATTTCCTTTTCTGTATTAATTTTTTGAAACTATTACACCATAAAATGAAATTATCAGAACTGAAGTCCCATAGAAGCACACGCGTTGTGGAATTTGATGTGCAAGCCACTATCAACCTAATTGCTCGAACACATCTTGGTTGAAGCACTATTAATCCCAGATTTACAGACCGTTTTTTGTGCATTCCATTTTATTTATCATTTTCATAACACAAACAAGGTACGGCACATGCATGAGCCAGCACTTAACTTGCCACAGGCAACCACCCCAATACATCAACATGCATAAACAACTTAAGTTCTGTCTGACCCATGCACCAGCGATGCAGTTTTTTAAATTTGGATACCTTAAAATTATGTAATTCGAAAGAAAAAATGTTGGTCCCTTAAGGTAAGTATTAATGAGACTTTGCCGTATTTGATTTTTTCAAAATAACAAGGTGCAATCATAACTGTTTCACATAGGGCAGATTCTAAACACACTACAACTCTCTTCTCTTTAAAGGTCTGTGAACTTATGATTTTTGTTCATTTGAGCCTCAGCGAGCATATTGAAAAGTTCCTGAGCTTTGTTTCTAGAATGAGCTCAACCTCTTTTAATGTATACAAAGGTAAAAGTGAAATACAGTGGAACACATATGGTTAGTTCTTCCCCTCCATCCCCCAACAGTAATAATAATGACACGTGATGTCTTTTCAATATTATTAAATCGACTTCTACTCAACAGTATGAACCACTCAGCTGCACACTTTAACGGAGTTTGATTGGCAGTTCCACCTACTTGATATAAAAAACTTGTACTGTTTGAAAATGGTAAAAGATGCATACTGCAGGATGGCACTACTAGTATGAATTGCCAAGACATGCAAAAACTGGATCCCGAGCCAGCCAATGATGTCACATGCCCAGAGGATCTAACGCAGCCACCCCCCCATCTGAAGAAGGGTGAGTCAGTATAAATACTGGGGAACGTCCCTTGGAAGTCCAGTCTGTCCAGCTCCTTCACCACGCTTACGATGCTGAAGGAGTCTTCACCGCACTCTTGGTGTCAAAGGAGACATTGGCTCTGCCTGGTCTTCACTGCGCTTCTGGTGCTGAAGTCCAGGTTTTGAGTTCCCTCTTTGCCTCGAAGATCATCGCCAGTTTAAGTCGTAGAATTCTAGACACTTTCCGGTCCCTTCAGGACATACAGTGTAGCGCTATGGTTAAGTTGAAATGTTTCTCAGCCGCTTTTTCCTTTTCCTACCTACCCTATTAGTCTACAAATAGGTTGCCTTCACTTGTCTAATGTAGCCAGTTTCTGTTAAGCTCTCATTGATAGGAGGTAGCGCAAAACCACCTTGTTTATTTCCATACTGAAATAAAAAAGTTTTATTTCACTTAAGGGTACCTTTCCCGTAGCACTAGAACCTTACCTTATAGGCATCAGTCCTGTCAAGGGTCAAGGTGATTGGAAATTTTATTCTAACCCTCAAACTCGCCAGTAGACACACACATCCATATTGGACGGCCACCTTTTCTATTCACCCAGGTGTATAGAATGGTAGAGCCCCGACACTAGGTACTCATCCCCTTGGGGTTGGACTGTCAGTCTGGGTTCACTCTTTCCACAGCGCTTCTGGTGCCGAAAGGAATATTTCCTCGGTCTGAGGGGACTGACCCTTCAGGGGATCTCGCCCACGTATTGGGACCGCCAGCCAGAGTGAAACCTGATTCTCAGTGTTCACCGCACTCCTGATGCCGGGTGCTGGGATAGGGGGCAACCAGCGGCGTCTCATTAGGGCAAGTAAGGCAAACAGTGCTTGCCCAGACAGTTTCCTGACAGTGTTATATTTAAAATAAATATTAAATTCTCACATATTTACTTTAAGGTAACTTTTCACTCATGCGGTACACATTCTACTCAGGTAAAAATACAGTACATTATAAGAAAACAACTCGTTGGCTAGCAAAACCAAGATGTTTGGAAGCGCTGTGAGTAATGCTTTCAGCAGGTAGGCGGTTGCAATGGTTTCCTGGCCGATGGAGGGGTGGCAGGGTAGGACGACCGCCAGGAGGGGCTTATGGCTGCGTCAACCTGTGTTAGAAGCTACGATGGTAGTGCTTTCTTCCCCGAACTGAAGCGGACATAGCCGAAGCTGGCCTAGCCGCAGGCAGTTGGCATAGTGTAGTTTACAGTAACTAGATAAATGCGTAGGCAAGTTCGTGCGTACAACATGAATCCTATTGTTTTTATTAAATTTAGTTTTGGTGCTGAGAATGTTATACATATTCATGCGCAATGTAAACCCTACATAAAAATTATGAAATTACTGTGTGAGATTGAGAACCAAGTAGATAGAATGAGTGCAACAGAAACATGTGGATGTAAATGTGGTGTGTGTGGATTATGAGTGAAACATTTTTCCAGCAGTGCTTTCATTTTTCAGGAAAGATGTGACATCATAAAAGAGGCTAGGGCGACACCTAAACTTATGATCACGATAACATGCAAGAAAGGTAATTTTGTACGTCATTAAAAAAAAAAAAAAATGTTTATCAGAAACACTTGTGGTTAGCTGGATGTAACAGCCTAAACAAACTGTTTTGCTGGCCATGTTTATTGTTTTCAAAGGATGTTAACACGTGGACTGCAACTAGGTATTGTGACCTTAACAATCTTTGCAATGCTTTTCAAAAACATGAGCATTCTGAAGTTCACATAAATTCGTTTTTGTATCTTAAAGAATTAGGTAAAAATAGAGTTGATTCTGGTCTAGATAGATCCAAACAATTAAGTACACAACGACATAGTGAAAAAGTTAAAAGAAACAGAGAAATTTTGAAGCATTTAAAAGATGATGTTTGTTTCTTGGGTGTACATGAACTGCATTTACGTGATCATGATGAGACAAAAGAATCAGAAAACCGTGACAATTATGTCGAGTTATTTGTTTTAATTGGACAAGGTTCTGGGTTTGATGAAGGTATCTTTGTAATATTTTTCACTCGGACAAATTTCACATTAAAAAACATTGATATTTTTACAAGCAGTGTAGTTTATATTTACGTACAAAAAAACGTTTAAATGGCCCCATTTTGCACCTTGAAATCCAAATTTTACTGAGTGAGGACCCCCGCACCCCCTCCTCCTTTGTTGGGGAGACCAATGCCACTATTGCCCTCCGCACACAGTAACTTGCCCATGGAATTATAGCACGCAACTGGGAGCAACCTTGGTCTGGTGATTTCTGTACGTGGAAGCAGATCAAATTAAGCAATAGATTTTGATAAAAATCTTTGCAACAATCAGTTTTTGTGTAAGTGGGCATGGTCACTGATTTTTTAGAAAAGCAGCAGAAAAAAATTTACTTTCAAACAAATTGACTGGGGGGGAAAAAAAAAATCACATGATTTAAATCAAGATTAAAATCAACATACACTGTGTGGAAGTACACCTGAATAGGACAACCATGTTTCCTGCTACCCCTACACAAGTTTGGTTTTAGTGATTCTTTTCTCATGCCCTTCTCCCATCGAAGTGGTATCTATAAGAGGACTAAAAGGGTAGATATTATCACGTAAGTACCAGCAGGATCTTAGCCACCTCCCACCCAAACTCGCACACCTCAGTTCCTGGGAGAAAGCTCAAGCCATCCGTCACCTAGAAAGAGAGACCAGCATCACCTGAAACCACAGCAGAATTCTTCACACCACCCATTAAACTTGACGGAGTAACTGACCCCATATTCCTAGCATACCTGAATGGTCAAGACACTTTGTAAATAGCTAAACCATGGATTTGGGGGATCCCGATCACAGAATATAACCAGGTGACAGTCAGCACCCACAATCACCTGCCCGCCTGCACACCAAGCTCCAGAATCAGTCTAGCGATCCTCCGTTTGAACCACAGTAGGTCCAACAGCCATCGCCGATTGCCTATCACCTACATATCCCTGTGAGTGTGGTCCCACACAAATCGAAAGATTGTACTAACTGTCCCAGATTTCATGCCCTGCTGGAAAGCCATACAACCAGTCCTATATACTAGTCAGGCTCCCGTTCCACGCAGTGTCTGCCCTCGCATCCACCAAAACACTTGGGGCGTGACATAACTCCTTTGCCCATAGGAGTCACGCATCAATAATATTTTTGAAATAGAAAATAGTTACTTTTTGTCTCCTCCCTAGCAATCAAGTCCCTTTAAGTGATGAGTTCGGCTGTGAAAAAATTTCTGGCCTCTTCCCTGCACCCTTTCAAGGACTTTAACCCTAGTCAATGTCAAGCTTGTAGATTATCTCACAGTAGGGTGTTATTACCAGTTCCAGCTTGGGACAAAAAATACAAACTTTGCTTGAAAAAAAAAAAACCCATATAAATTGAGCCTCTTTTACACTGTATTGTAATGACACTGAATAAAGTTATATTTTCTATCAAACTGTAAACATACTGTTGTCAGGCACCACATTTTAAGATTTTTCTGTGGCCCAGATTTTATGCTAATTTATTTTGACTTTAATGAGTTTCATGTCTGCATGTCAGAGAAATAATTTTAGGTGGAACACATCTGCATTTAAAAATACTATTTCATAAATTAACTATATACTATTTTTTAGCAAATTGTCACCAAACTGTCTTGTCAGGCTCCACGTATTAGAGAGATTCACAGAAAGGGTTGGTATCCTAATTTTGATGGTAATCTATTTCATATCTGCACTTCTAAGGAATAATTTTAACTGGGACACATCTACATTTTAAAATACTGTTTTGTGAACATAATTTTAATTTCTAAATAATTGTAAATGAACTGTCTTGTCGGGGCCACATCTTGGGCCATTTGGAGATATGGTTTTTATGCTAATTCCGACACTAATGAGTTTTGTATCTACAGTTCCGAGGAATAATTTTAACTTTAACAAGTCAAGCATTTAAAAATGGTTTAGAGAAAGAATATTGTCTTGCTTTCCTAAACCAATTCCTCCCTCCCCCATGAAGTAATAAATCAACCCCTGTCACCCTCCCCCTTCACAGCAGAGTGTGGTATTCAGACATTTAAAGACTGAAGATTCTTTACTGTTAAGTTCCCTTGGCACTGTTTCTGAACTTCAAATGAAGATTTCATAAACCAGAAAAAATTCCTGCCATTCGGGAAAATTCCTATACGTTTCCCATACATTTCCAGCAGTATTTAAAATCCTGTACATTTCTCACGTTTCCAAACTCTTGGATACCCTGAAAATACAAGGGGCTTTCAAAACTGCTCACATTACTGTAAACAGTCTACTTATACTGTGACAAGCTGGCTCTCTGTCCACTCATTTTAATGAAATCATAAGTCTGTATAAAAGATGTGGGTTGTCAACAATTGTTCACAAAATCAAGCCAAGAATGTTACCAACTAAGAGAATATATATATATATATATATATATATATATATATATATATATATATATAAGGGGTGGGATGATACCATGTTTTCAATGTTTGATATTCAATACAGATTTCAGCTCAATACTTTCGATACTCAATACTCTTGAGTAAAAAAAATTTGAATAATGCAATTAATCTTTGTAAACTACACTTTCATTACTCTTAACCAAATTTACGATAAAAGTTAAAATAAAAGAAAAATCACGCAAGATAATAATACAGATGACAGGAACAAATTTTAAATTTATATAACTTAGCATCTATAGTAGGCCTGTCAAGTGTTAAAAAATTATAAATATTCATACGATACTAAAAACACATCAGACATGTCAATTTTTGAACTAAGAAATCTTAGAAATTTTTATTTAGAAAAACAAGTATTAAATTTTTTCTGGACAATGTAAGATAGAGAAAATGTGGTAATTGTTTATCGCTGGGTAAAAAACAACAATAGCAATTCTTCTGCTACAGGAAGAAATATTAATTTATTATTATGTTTGTTGTTATGCGTTGGTCGTTTTCACAGATTGTGCACACACAAAACACACAAAATAAATATGATATACCGGTTGTAAACGCAAATGACAAAAATTCGAAATATGTAATTGCTTTCAGAATACAGAACATAAGTTCACTAAATAAATTTTAACAGTTCTAGAAACGTAGCACTGTCACAATGAATCCTTACGCCACAACTGCTCTGCGCCTCTGTCTATGAGTAAAACTATGAGTGTAAACAAATGCTATTGCCAATGTAGGTTACCATTCCAACCTACCTTATTTTTGTTATGGCAAAGCCATACAGCTGGGGCTTCGTTAATTTAATTGCCAGTGGTTTGGAAGATATTGGGAAATATTTTAGTTTAACGTTTTTCAGGAGACTGTGTTTTTTTGCACCCCTTCTTACGAAACTGTATAATCTTTAACTACATATTGTTTTAGCGGACGAGTCGAAAATTTGCTCATATGAAATAGACATTAAAATTTTTAACCACACCAAAAGAAAACGTGATAATATATAGTTTGTACCAATTTGAATATTAAACAGATTCGGGACGTACATATTTTTGGCGAATTTCATTTTCCATTCAATAAATGTGTTATTTTTACACTGCAAAACAGAGTTGAAATGGTAGTTTGCTAAGCCATTTAAATTTGAAACATTCTATTAACCGTTTCAAAATAAGTTGTTTACAATACACACTTTCAAAACACATTTACTTTACACACTGAATTACTGTTCGTAATTCCTATTTGTAACCCCTGAATACACGTTCTATTGTAATCCTTACTACACGATTCTCTGCCTTTGATACAAAACAATTAGCTGAATCATTAAATAAGTACACACTTGACGGGCTTTCCAAAACTAGTAAACTGCAGAGGGAAAATAAACTGTACCTCTTCGTGAAAATAGGGAAAATGGCAGACTAAGCCATATACACATGTTGATAAAAAGTATCAAATAAACGTATACGGCACAGTAATGAGGTATCGAAGTATTGAATGTCCCAATATATATATATACATACATACATATATATATATATATATACACACACACGCATGCGCGTGTATATATATACACACATGCACGTGTATGCATATATATACGCACGCGTGCGCACACACACACACACACATGCACACACACACACAGAATGTGTCTAAATTCCCACTACAGAATGTAAGGGCACGTAGAGGAGACCAAGGTTACGTTTTGCATAGGAACTTAAGTGTGGAAATGTACAGTTTCCCGCGACAAACAAAACACCACCACATCACATGTTGACCTCTCTCACGTCTGCAACATATTGTACGTTGTTTTTCTTCTGGGTCCACTTACAAGAATGTCTCAATGTGACTACCAGCGACATCTACACAAACACGGTACCTACATACCATGTTCTGGTACACACAATCACCAATACCTGTAAGTCCAAGATATCCCGCAACCATAATCTGCGCCAGTAGGTCTTCCTCTGATTCCTCAGGGGTCTCGTAAATCAAACAGTTCATGTAGCCCCACAGGAAGTAGTCTAGTGGAGCCAAGTTGGGCGAACGTGCAGGCCAAGCAATCAGGCACCCATGAGAGTATGTGGAAGACAATGCGGGTAGGTACAGTGTTTGTGAAGACATCGCCGGTCGTCACATTGAGCCCTTCTTGTAAGTGGACACTGAAGAAAAACTGCGTACTGTGTGTTGCAGACGTGGGAGAGGTCATCATGTGATGTGATGGTGTTTTATTTGTCTCAGGGAAAGGTACGTTTCCGCACCTAAGTCCTATGCAAAATGTAACTGTCTTGGTCCCCACTACAAGCCTTTACATTGTGTAATGCGTATTCAGACACATCCTGTATATTAGGCCGGGACCGATACCCATACATCGGCCGATTATCCCAAAATCGGTATCGGTTACAATCGGCCATGGTCCAACCAAATAATTTCATAAACCCAAATGATTCCATCATCATGGAAATTACGGCACTTGGTTATCTTGCAGAATATGTTTTCACAAACAAAAAATTTAATTTTTGCAACCGAAAAACTATTTTCTCAAATTTATTTTTATCTTTTAATAACAGGTGATTTGAAATTAAACGGAAACTGATAGGGCTGGCTTTGGTGTTGCTACATAAGCATAAGCCATACCTGGTGAAATTTGTAAAATAAAATGTAATATAACTTATAATACTGGTATCTACTTTTGCAGTAGTTAAAATTAATTTGCAAAAAAAGTTTCATCACTATAATATTCATTGTACATTTTCTATCACGTAAACGTCAACTGTATATTGATCTATCACTCCCACATCGTATATTGATATTTCATTCGCAGTAGGACACAATTCATAAATCAATTACTACCAAGGTCAAATGTTAATCATTCTATGGACGTGCAGAAATGGCACAGGTTCATGGGTAGAATCACAACTACTTGTATTTTATTTATAAAGAACATCTGTAACCAAAAATGTTTGTGATATGACGAAAGTAAATCGTGTGTATATATAAAGCAGATGAATGTAATTTACCCACTAAACATGTGCGTAGTATACATAAACACGGCCGTCTTTACTCATCTTCTGTGTTTGTGGTTAGGGCCTTGACAAATATGGTATTTGAAACTATTGGGCGAGGTTGGTGATTTTAGCCGGCTCCTTACGTTGCAAAACTGTTTAAGAATGCCAAAAATAATTACCATCATGCCCCGGAGTTTGATAAAGTGAAGTTTTTTTATAAACTAACCACCAAAGTGCTAAAATGCAATATAAACATTGAGTGGGCAGGAAAAGACAGTGCTTAAATTCTGCCGTGTCATAGGCACATTGATTTATAGTGTATTATGGAATTGTACATAACTATTTTTGTATTTATTGACATGCGCGCACACACACACACACACAGAGTTATTGGCCTGCTAGACTGTCTTGTTGGAACAAAATCCACAGCTTCTGTTACAACTCTTCTTACAACCCTACCTTTTACCTTTGGATGGCCAAGAGGAGGCGGTTTCCTCCTTGGTGACTGGCTCAGCGGGTGGTTGGATCGCAGTGGGTTCTGGCAGACTAGTATACTGTGGAGAACTCTGAATCAGTGGGTGGCTGTCGGTGTTGCTAAGGGGGAGGTCTGGATTACATAACCAAGGATTGGCTATGCCTAGAGGCGGTTCCTCTCCTTGCTGGAAAGGCTCTAAAATGGGGTGAGGAGTGCCATCAAGTTCTACCAGAGGGGGTAACAGTGGGGGAGGTATATCACAGGTGGTATGAACTCTGCCCTGTGGAATAATATATGATGGGCACGTGGTATTAACTTCAGAGGTATAGATAGCCTTTTAAATCTCCTCCATACCCCTCCTTTCTGAAAATATGGCATGAGTAAAAGAAACTAGAGAATCTTGCACAAGACAAGCTGGTGACTCCTTCCTTAATGTGTTCAGCCGAATATTCAGACTTGCAGCGAGCGGCACCCAAGTAGTTCCTTTGTTCCGGCACCAAAAGTAGCGGTGGACAGAACACGGATATGCTCAAGCTGCTCCCTGACCGATTACCCCGGTGAGGTCTCCACATGGGGTTGATCAGTCTAGGCAATTCCAGCTCCATTCTAGCTCCTAAAGAAGCGGTGATGGAGTATGAAACTACTCAGCCTGCTCAATTCACCTGGTGGTATGTACCTAGTTTTGGGCTCCTTTGATGGACTACCAGTTTGACAGAACTCGAGCGTGTGTGCTTCTAGCTTTGTGCTCTTGTTTTCCAGCTTGACCCCTGTTTGGTTAGGTTACGTTAGGACTTATACTTCCAAGAAAATCAGACTTAAGAGAATAGATTGAATTCACGTGTTATTATTACGAGAGTAATATTAACACGGTGGCTCCATACTACCTCCTAAGTTAGTATGAATTGCAATTGGAGTTTTAAACCTGATGTAATAACCAGGTGAAAGAGACCTGGGCAAAAGCTAGTTAATGTAAAGGTGATTAATTATAATAGAAAGAAAAAGTTACTATGTAGTTAGTTGGCGATATCTATCGGGGGTATCTTGAAGGAACTTAAGGGTGGATGTCTACCAGAAGGGTATTAACGTTTATTGTCAACACCGTTTGGTGTAGCAGGGGAGATCCAGAAGGGACTTTGTCGTGACCTTACCAGGGACTGGAGTGAGTACCAGGAGGGATGGTAGAGAACGAAGCGACGTCTTTGGGAACCTCTGGTGGTGATTGAGTCTCCCAGGAGCTGCTGGAGGGATCTGTGGTGGCGGCAGATGGTGGTGTCTTCGGCGGATGCTGAAGAAGTGGTGAGCTTCTGGTTGGAGAGTCTTCCTACTGGTTGAGATTCTGGCCCCAAGAGGCAGTGGAATCTCCGGTGTTACCAGTGGTCATGCACTCCGATGGCTACCTCCAGCCCTAAAGAAGATGATGGGGGAGCAGAAACTGAAGAGCATTGGCCATGCCAGCCCTTTTATACTTATCTCTCTAGGTCATTTAAAGTCAAGGTTTCAGGGTGTGATAACTTTGGCCGTAGAGGATTGAAAATTCTGAAATGCTGAAGTGGCTAATCCCTTATCTTGACCACATGTGCTGATAGAACAGGTGCTGCCCTCCAATGGCACATTATGACACTAGCATGACCTTCGCTAGAGGGAGCCGGCGGCTCTGTCAACAGTACAATCTTGCGGTAGGAGGGTATTGGCATGACGTTTCTGGGCAAGACTGGGTAAACAGTACAAGCTAGGATCACATATCTGTAGTAACTCTTGATGGTACCAATGTATCCTGTAGGCATGTGTCCCACCTCTTCAGTACTGTTTAGAGTTCATAACCTGCTCCATTATGTAACAGTGTGCTCAAAGATGGGGCGAAGTTGTAAAGTAGAGTACGCATCCTAAATGTGAAGGGATGCGTCACACGCCAATATATATAGATACAAACGCACATGTGTACACACACACACACATAAATAAAAAAACCAAGCATATTTAGTAAGTAATGAAAAAACAGGAGGAAACCAATTCATAATAACACAAGCAAAGTGACACAACAAGCGAGAGCACAATGTCAGGACAAACATATGATAGTAGCCAGGTGCAGAAATATTCCGCCGCCTGAGGGGTGGGCTAAGTGGAGTCAATATATATTTGCTAGTGCTGGCTGTCTAGGGGATGGTATATATTTTAATACTGATGCTGGCTAACAGCCAGCGGTGCTAGAGCCCATGACGGCACTCACCACGCATGTGTCACGTATACTGCACGTGCGCAAAGAGGCCAATAATTTCGAACTTTCATATAAATGTTATTTCTAGTGTCAAATGTGTTCTATTGTACTTGCAGTGTTTAATATATCTTAAAATGTTTTAAAGTGTTCGTACTAACTTTTCATTGTTTGGTTATAAAATTCAAAGTGCTTGCGGCACTTAGATTAAGAACACTTAATATTCTGGCATGAACGCCGTCATAAAGAGAAACTAAGATAGTATGCAAATTCATAAGAAAATTATAGAAATGTAAAACAATACTTAATTTAATTTGTGGCATTTTATTTTCAATATAAAATATTTTATTCGGTGTGCATAGCACTTCCGCTTATGTGAACCCCGTAGGCGGCCTTATTAGGTCCGTGCGACGCTCATATCTGGACAGTCTGTTGAGGAAAGCTGGCGAGGAAAAACACTGTCACATGCGCACTACAACTTTTGTTCACTGATTTAGGTTTCTATAGTAATTTAGTTTACCAGTAACCTTTGATTGCGTACGTTTTGCCAGACATTTTCCCCAGCATTATGCTTCCGCTTTATTAATTTCTGGCATCCTTGTGGTAATTTTAACTTAATCGAGAAGGAGAAATATGTCAGAGAAGTCACGTAACTCGCGCAACTTGAATCAGGCGCCATCCACCTATGTTTATGTCGTTTCATTATAACTTCTGCATTATTGATACACGCAATTTCAAGGGCTTTGTTTTTATGTATGTATTTGAGGGTAATATTTTGTTTGAATATTTTACGGCAACATCACGTATAACCACGTGGCCGATTGACGCCAAGTCTTTGTATATGCTATCGTTGCATTTGAGAGCTTATTTATGTAACAACGTACGTGTAATAATATAGTTCAGGGTTCTATGTCAATTTTATTCAGGGTTCATTGTATTTTTCACGTAAATCGATGCTTTTTGTACTTGACCACGTGGTTACGTTAATGTTTGATTTTACCACCATCAGACATGTACACGCCTGTACCCACTGCAATCGTAAAGAGAATAATCTTTTGTCTGAATTTAATTTGCCGTTTCTATGCAGAAATATTGCAATTTCACCTGCACCACGTGGTCCACTACGAACTTCATCCAGCAGCATCTGTGCCATCTAAGCTTGTTTTCACACATGTGTGTGTTTATTGTGAATAGTCATCTCGTGTCCCATCTTATTTCATGTATCATTCAAGGGTTTATGTAATTTTGTAATTAGTGTACGGTGCAATTATTCCCGTCCTAGCAGGCTCTGTGCATAGGCCGTCACCACACTACCCAAGTGCTGGAAGGCGAGTCCCTATGAGTTTGCGTTAGTGATGCCGAGTAATCAGACGTTTTAATATGTATTAAGGGTTTCATTTGTAATTCACAGTGTTCTGTCTTCAGGGAAAAACCATCATTCCACCCTAACGGCTGGTGGCTCTCTTCCCTTGTGAAGGCAGTGCTTTCACACACCTTGGTGAGAACATCCATCTAGGCGTGTGATAGATTAATTACTGGCTGGGGAACACCCAAGCGGAATTAGCTAGTCATGACCGAGATAATAATTTCATTGGCACGTTGATGTGTATGAATAATATCAATAAAACAAGCCTACAGTGAACTTATATATCTTTTATTCAGCAGTGACAGTGTCCTAGCCACATATGTTTTATTAAGTGTTTATTTCAAGTGATGTTTAGTAAAAAGTTTAGTATTGCCTACGTGTTTGTAAGTACGTACGGGTAAGATGGACACACAGAACCCACAGCATCCCTGAGAACCTTGAGTCTCAATAGTGCGGTGATTGGGAAGCACTGCTGGCGCCCAAATTACGAATAAGTATTTGTGTCATCGTTCGTTTTGTGTCTCACCTGACGGCGTCAATTGGTGTTTCCAAGTGGGGCCAAGTGTGTTCATCCACGTTGCATCAACCGCGAGAAGATGGCAGAGACAATGCCTGACCAACCGCGAGAAGCCCTCATTGGCAACCGTGACAACCGCGAGTGCGAGTTACTTAGACATGCTGATTGATCAATGTGTGCATTGTGGGAGATTGAGTGAAATTAACTTGTTTGAGGGAAGTATGTGGGAGCAACCCTTGTGTCAATGCACATCCGACAACGTCTCTACGCCATCAGAGCAACGCCTGTGCACACGCACCAGATGTGACGGGGCGGAAACCAAGTGGGCGCAGTGCCAACAGTGTAGAAAATACTTGCATTTACGATGCATAGGGCCTGTGGAGTTTACCACCTACCGTGACTGTGTTATAAACTGTGACGAGTGCCATAAGACGAACTGTGCTGAGATCTCGCCACCACCAACACCAGAGGTGAAAACAAAGCCGCCAGTAGTTGTTACGTACATGCCACATGGCTTAACCTGGCCAGATCGCAATGTATTACTGCCAACTTTCGTGGGACAAGACTCAGAAGAACTGGATACATTCCTTGCAGTGTGCGAAGAAAAATTGCATAGGCATCGCGTGCATAGGGATGATTGAACTGAGGTAACTGCCTACAGGTTAAGGAGAACCACTGCCACATGGTGGAACTTGGTCAGGGACTATCAGTCATGTGGGAGGAGTTCTGTGAGAGAGTGCTAGGTTAGTTCGACACCGACGGAGATGCTATACAGGCACAAGCGCGACTGTACCATGAACAGCAACATGAACGTGAGGGTATTGAGGAGTTTATACAATGTAAGCTAGGATTTTTCAAGCATTTGAACCCAGGTCAGCCAACATGCAGCATTTTAAAAATCATTGTGGCGTTGTCAACACTGGACATTAGGCTGTATCTGAGAAGGGCAACAAGGGCAAGTGTCAAACAGTTTACGCGCGAAGCGTGTTTGTATGAACAGGATGTGTGAGCGGGACAGACATACCAATCCCCGAGATCGAACTTTCACACGTCAACACTGACGGCAGTCGCATAACATGCGGCAGTCGCATAACATCTGACAGCACGCCAGATGTTATGCAACCGCCGCCAGTGTTTACACCCATGAGGCAGAACAACGGACACAGAAACTTCCACCACAACAACAGGGGAAATAGTTACCAACATGTTGGAAAACTAAGTCGAAAGGTTGGCGAAACCACATCTGCACCAATCTCACCACCAAGTCGTATCAATCCGCCTAATGAAGGTGCAAAAGTGTTCCAGGTAACTGACAGTACCGTACAAGCACTGCGAGGATGTGTAAAGCTTAAGGGAAAAAATGTCACAGCCGTTACTGACACTGCCGCTAGTCACAACTTTGTGCGTGAGGGTTTGATAAAAGCAATAATAACTAGAGTGCCACCGAGACGTCTGCAATTCGCTACCACACATCAACAGGAAGAAGCGAAAAGTGATTTTGGGACTGCCATGGCTTGTTGACAATCACGCCGTGATAGAACCGCATCTGAATTGTCTGCACGTGGGGACACACAGCCGATGGACCGTTTACGCCATGGGAGCAACACCACAACCACCAACAACAACTGCTGTGCCGCTTGCTGACTTCAAGTACAAGGTGCCCGCCACACATCAGCAATGTCTGCAACATCTGCTGGACCAGTACAGTATGCCAGTGTGTTCCACACTGAGGGGAAGCTACGGCGCACCAATGTCACGGAGCACGCGATCGTAACAATACACGAGGACCTGGTGTACTCCAAGCCACGTGACCCAGGTATTTTCTTTCGCCGTGTCATCAACCAGCAGGTATGTGAGATGCTCAATGATAATGTTATTGAACCTACACAAAGTCTCTATAATTCAGGTATTACCCTTGCTCCAAAGAAAGATGGCAAATGGTGATTCTGTGTCGACTTCCCACTCCTGAATAAGATTACAGTAAACATGCCGCCACCAGTCATAAACATGAGACATTTGGTCAACATTAGGACCAGCTTCAATATTCACATCACTTGATTTAAAGTCTGGATATTGGCAAGTGCCTATCTGCCCACAGAACAGAAAGAAAACAGCCTTTACTACCCCAGATGGATGTAGAAAAAAAAAACACACACACGCATGCACGTGCACACCCCCCCCCCCCCCCCCCCTCACTATGCTAGCAGGTACAGAAAAACACTAGGGTCCCAATTCATCAACACAATGGCACTCGATGCACAAAAGAAGACTAAAACAAACAATTTAAAAAAATACTTATCTGTACACAACACACCATGCCAGGCAAACCTAAACAAAAAACACATGACTAAAAATGCAAACTATATGCAACTCCAGTGACAATATACAATGCTGCATGGGGTGGTACACAGTAACAGCCGGGCTAAGTGCACTAAACTACTGAACAATATGGAATGACAATGAATAAGAAGTAATTTCAAAGTCTGCCAAATTGCAGACATAGGTTAGGTTTTAAATCTTGGATACATCAATTCAAATTTACAACATGCTACACACACACAGTTCATGAGTTCGCACATTCATGACTGGAACCATTAGAGTGCATGCAACAAAAAAAAGATAACAACTGACCAAATTGCAGGCATGAATCAGGCCTGGAGGATCAAAAATGTTGCAATAACAACCAAGTAGAGAACAAACTAACAAAATCAGAGCATGTTCACACTGCTGAGCAGCAATATAAAAATGTAACATAACAGCTAGTTTTGGCTAAAGTGCCATCTTAACTCGTAGCCAGGACCCAAACATGCCTGTTTAAATTTTAATGTGAGTGTTTTGCTATAAAGAACTTCACTACAGCAAACACGTAACATTTTTGGTCCTCTAGAGTATATAGAAAATTAAACTTACAGTGTCATGCATGTTTATAATGTGCACGCAGTTAACTTACCTGTATGATGAAAACCTCCGTCCAACGAATGAATCGTGATGAGCCAACATAGTCTGTTCCATTGTGCACTCGTATAGAAGGCACTCCGTCCAAGCACTTTGTATCAATACAGCTTTGTACTCTGCACACAAAGAAAACATTATAAGAGAATAATACAGTTGAACTTCAGTCAAAATGCATAAATTTGGGAACAGGATAACCTGGGACTGTTCTAGAAAATAGTATGAAGTCTGCCAACTATTGTTAACATGGGTTATCAAGTGAGCTCTAAAGGCACCAGCCATCACAGTTCTCTACATCAGCCCTGGTTAAGTAGAAGAGGAAAGCCTATATGACAAGTAGACAGGGACAGAGAAAGAGGGGGCTATAAAGAAGCAGCTTACCTGGTAGTTGGACGTGGTCATAACGGGATCAGGATGTTTTGTTAAATGAGATAAGGTTGGGAGGTTTTAGTCGGCACATAAGAGCAAACGTGTTGAGTGCCAGTGACGGACAAATAAGGTGAATATGGAGTAGTGACACAATGCGATGGGTGGAAAAACAGGAGTGCCCTGAGAAAACCTGCCAACCAATGAAAATCTCCATCACATTTCCCACATGCGAAAACCTGGGTGACTCCAGAAGGAACTGAACTCAGTTCGCTTTGGTTGGGAGGGGAGAAGCCAGACTCCTTTTGTCTGGTGAACTGTGGGGGTCACTGTACAATTACCCTACTGCCTATTTTGTCATGCTTATTTATTAACCACGTGCAAGATGAAAGAAAGAGTTCATTTCACATATGGTACAAAAATTTGTAACAATGGGAGTGACCGGTAGGGTTCTGAGATTCAGGCTTATTTTAGAATGAATCAAATCTCAAATCACATTTTGAAAGATTTGAGATTCATAAATCTTAAATGAATCAATTCATTTGAAAATTTGTTACATAGTACCTTTATTTTCCAAGGTAAAAAAATGAAGAAATGCTATAGTCCATTCCCGACTGGAATCGACTTATGAAAATTAACCTTTGAAAAAACACACTAGGCATAACATGTCAACTTGTTTTTTCAATAATATTCCACAAATATATAACACTGTGGTTAACTTTATAGTACTGTATTATTGAATAAATGAAACTTTACCTTAATATCTTCTATAATTTGTAATATTTATTTCTTTTTAAAATATAAATTAACAACAGCTAGTGCAGCAACGTGTTAGCAAAGTCTGGTAAGAAATAGTTCACAGTTAAAATGTTATTTTAACCTCATTTTTTAGTATACTATTTGTAAATTAAACGGTGCCTATTGAAATATTTAGGTAGCCCCGATGGCAACATATCTCATTTTTACAGATTAAATTAACAGCGAAAAATATCGTGAGAGGTTGTAATGGTAAGGTGGTGTTTTATCGAGCGAGAAAGCAAGTGTCTGTTGAGCGAGGTTTGTTACTCTCTCTCTCTATCTTTTTTTGTCTCTTTCACACTAGAAGTTTCACTTTGTTAGTAAGCAAATATTATTATACATGTTTTCAATCGTAGCATATTTCATACTTTTACAGCAAAATAAGGATATTTGAATTGGTAATTTACAAGAGAAAAGAGATTTTAATGATTGAATACTTATTTAAATATATTTAGATATGATGGCGGCGCAGAAACAAAGTGAAGTTGGCAGACGTGGCGAGTGATGACATGGCGTGTTGCTTTTTTTTACCAAATGAAGCCTAAATGATACTCACTCCGAAAAATACTTCAAATTATGACATCACATATGTAGACATTGTGTTTTTTAAACCTACCTAAGCATGTTACGATGTTGTGATAAATCTGCGTTTCCGCAGCAGTAATGAATATATTATTACGGTGTTTCTTTAACCGCTGCGTGTGAAATAGCGTGGCGTGGCTACGTGGTGATCGTTATGCTGGATCTCTGTGTGTGCCTGATTTCAAATATTTGATGTGAACTATTTATACGTTTTACATGTGAACTGTTTTTATGACAAAGTTATTTATTTAGATCCACGTCTGTTTATTTATCACAACGTTGTACCTTTGCCTTGGGTGTTTGAAACACAGTCGTGTAACGTGATTTACCACCAATCCCAACAAAATAACCAAGCTCAGCCCCAAAAAATTTTAATAAACCTAATACACAGTAAGTAGCAATATATATAAATATGCCTGGGTGTTTGAAACATAGCCGTGTAACGTGATTTACCATCAATCCCAACAAAATAACCAAGCCCAGCCCCAACAAATTTCAATAAACCTAATACACAGTAAGTAGCAATACATATAACTATGAGCGGAATAAAAGTTATGGTAGGCTTATTTGTGTGTATGTTCACTGCTATACTTTTTTAAGTTTGTATGACAAATAAAATGAGCGACATGAGTTGCGTGCTTGATTTGAATGTCTTTTTCGTTGGACTGATTATTCCTTCGTGATTCGAACTGAGGCCGTCTGCTTAAAGAAATAGCCCAATACATATCAATAACAGAAAGTTTAATACTATAGCTCATTACCCCACAGTTGTAACAATGTTAAACACAGTCGCGGCAAAATACTAACGAGCATTACATGTAATGTGCTATGTCATGGAAAACAAATATGTTAATGTAAAATAACCGTAAGAACTGTCGTCAATTCTGCATTTTTAAAAGTCATAAAGCTGACCTAAATAATGTTAGAGGCCTAAACTGTGAATATTCGTACGGAATGGTTTTTTGGAATATGACAGAATTCTTTGAAAAGCTGTAAACAGTAAACAACACATTTGACAGGTATAAAAGTAGAAGTCACATTTCAATGTTTATTTTTAGGTGTAGTGAAAGTATACAAACATATGTACACACACAATGGAATGTAAAAATTGATTTTGACAGATGCTACATGGCAGTCACATGGCAATGTTTGTTTACATTTGGTGGAAGGATACAAAATGGGCCTGCAAGTAGATATTTAGCAGGGCTCCGTGAAAGTCCCTTCCAGTGGAGAATGGACTATAGTTACACATGAAGGTAAACCAAAATATTGTTTGAAAATTAAGTTGTATATTATCAAGTTATACGATACCAATATTAAAGGGATTGCATTTATTACATCAAAGATAACATATTTCCACAATTTCACATGAAAACATCCAAGATGTTTAGGCTGTGAAATGGCAGCTTGAATAGATTGATATAGGCTATTCACAGTAAAATGAGCACTTTTAAAGCCCTGCTTAAAATATACTTGAATGCACTAAGTGTATTATTCCACCTTATGTAAGATTACCATTGTCGTGGGCCTCATCGCTCTATTCATGCATCGGTTACGTGAAACTGTGAAATTATTTGAAAAAGTAAATATCTAAACAAATATGCTCATTTTTACACTTCGAAAAAAAAAAAAAAAAGTTGTCTCAAATGGTTACCTGACACTTTTTATTCTATGTTAAGATAGAGAACTACTTCCCATCCATGTTACCAACTTTACTGGGTGCATGCCACTCAGGGCATCCATTGAAATATATGCAGGTGGGGGCAGTAGCTTTTATCTAAGGTTCATTTCAAAACTGCTCACTTTATCATGAACAGCCTTTACACGTATGTTATGTGTCATACTGATACTGCTAGAAGCAGTAGCACATTTTTCACCATGGCTGTAATATTTACCTATTAATTTAAAAATAAAATTTAATAAAAACACAAATCTATAAATAAATGTAGATATTTCTGTAGGAAAAGATGTTCATGTAATAAGCCATCAGGCAGCCAATGAATGAACGTATTTACTTGCATCTTTAGTGCTTTACTGATCACGAAATCACCAACTATGGCCATCCACCAAGACATGGTTTTACTATGAAAAATAACCAGTATAAAATGAAAATCACACAGAGAAACATAACAACTACACTATTACGGGCGTTTGCTAGCATGCTGCTGCATTTGCAGCTGGGTGCTTGGGAAATACATTTTATTTTTGCAGACAATTTTAAACAGACAGCCACAGATGTTACAGTTTGTTTCAGTAGCCACCTTTGCCAGTATATACTGTAAATGTAGGGACGCTGGTATCTGGGAAGAACAGCAACATCAGATCAATACGAAAGCAAACAGATGATTGGATGAATAATATTAAACAGCCTATGCAAGAGCAGCATATGGTTTCAGGTTTTGCCTGCCGTGAACTTGATGTGACACAGATTGACGCATGACGTCTTTTCCAACAATGGAGATTAGACGACTTCTGCTCCACCCTTATGTTAGTATTGCTCAGGAGTTGGAAGTTCACATTTTTATTTGTCCCGACGTAAGGTGAGATTGTGATGTCTTGTCTGCAATGCAGATTGTTTTATTCACCGGCCCACCATAACTATACAGCTTGGGCAACGAGTTCTTCTTTCCTCCCCTAGATAGCACTAGTAGTATGATTTTTGCTTGTCCTCGCTTTCCTCCCTTTTACCCGGCCGGTGACGTCAAATAAGCAAGTTATGCCTTCGCTGGTAAACCCTGCTCTGCGACAACCCCTTACCATAGAGATGCCAGCCAATCAGCATCAGGCAGCGGCCCATTTTAGTATAAAAGGAGAGACAGCCTGGGTCTCCAGAGTAGCAGCAGCAGCAGCAGCAGTCTTCGTTCCCAGCGCCAGTCGCTCAAGATCTGACCAGGCTGACCAGTCTTCAGCTGTCCTGTACGCATTGGATGGACACTAACCACTCTGCCTTTGTTTAAGCTCCACTTACAATTAGGTTTTTCTTCCAGCGCTAGCCACTGTGAATTTAACTTGCCCTTACGTTAGCTAGGTTCTTTCCCCTGCTTCGTACTCCATAAACCTGAACTACCCTGCAATACACGGACATGTCAGTTGGAGTTCTTATCTTCGAGTCCTTCTCAGAACTCATCCTGACACCGCCCAGGTTAGTTTCCCAAGCTATGTGTCAGCATATTTGCATTATGTTAATTTACACCCAACACAACGCTCAACAATGCAAGAGGAGTTCACTTAGACTTACAGTACTTCACACCCTGCAAATCCCCGTAATTTTACCGGTCGCCTCTACTGGCTTTTCAGTTGAAGTACTCTAGCTTCCCGGCCACGACTCGTGCAGACGACAGGAGTTAGGGTGCATTCACCATATGTATTTCCTATTCGGAAATAAACATGTGTTGACTCTACCTTGAGTTCGTTTCCTGTAGACCTAGCACCTTGATCCCAGTTTACTCTTATGTAACATGACCACAGGTGATCCCGGGATTCATACTCAAGCGAGCCGGAACACTGAATATTTTTTACCCACCACACTTAACCAGACCACCCTTCCCGTCAACTGTGTTGGTGGAAAGACGGAGCCACACAGGTACTCTAAAACTGAACCACCTTGTCGGCTCGGTGTCCATCTGTCTCTCCACTACTTTTCAAGCCGAGAGGCGGGCGTTCCCTGAGTTGGAAGACTTGGACAGGATCTCACACCTGTGTTGCGACCTTGGACAGGTGAGGCCTGCGTTCCAATGTGTATTGCATTCTGTACCAGACGTTGGAATAGGGTGTCCACCGGTCTCCGGCCCACATGTGGTCCCACACGTAATTTTGTGAACAAGGAGCCTGCCGTCCTGTTACAGTAGTAGGAGGGCGAATCTGTGTCCTAATGACCTACTCCAAGAGGAGAGGATTTAAGGAAAGAGTACGAAAGATTCTCCCGACTTCTGGTCGTCTGCATGAGCTAAAGCCTACCCTGGTGTCCTATTTAGCTAGCCTTAACCCCAAAGATCAAGCTCAGGCCCTGATGCACCTGCAAGATCCTGTAGAACCAGAAGTACCGAGGGATTTGTTCACCGCACCTGTACGCAATGGCCCAGAAGAGTAGCCTTGGTGAATCGCAGGACATCTCAACCAACAACCCGAACGACCTCTTACATCCGTCATTCCCTACGTTGTTCCTGCAGAACTGCGTCCACCAACCCTACTGCCTCAGAACAGACCTAACACCACCACAGTACCTTCTACCACTACTACTGACATAGTCAAGCCTCCTGAAACACTTCGCCCAGATATCATCCAGAAACCAGTGGCACTCAAATGCAAGATTACATTACCTACTCCCAACTTTGTGCCCTGACGCAAAACAACCAGGCCGGTCCTGTACAACGGGAGAAAGCACCAGTGCCCCGTCAGGACTGAACTCCCCTTCCATATAGGAGCGCCTGGTCTAGCTCCTAGACCAAAAAAATTCTCTCTTACTGCTTTCAGACGAGTGAGTATTAATTTGCGTGTACATCATGCATCATGATGAAACATGCCCCATTATTAAAAAAAAAATATGTAGTATTATTCACAATTACTTGAAATGCAGACGTTGGATTTACTAAAAGTATGTGTTTTGTTTAGAGGTGCATTCATGAGCTGAGTTATGAAAGTAATACCTAGAAGTGAAATGTTGATTAATATTAATATTTGGTAATTATAGCCGATGTTGTCTCAAAGTGATATTTACTTTTCTGAGCTATACTTATTAATGTCAAGCGGCCTCTGCTCTATATAGCAGCTGACATACAATGCAACCTTGCACACAGTGCTAAGCTCGACAGTCGCAGTGTGTCATCGCCAAGTCAGTAGCAGTTGGTGATATTGCAGCACTACATGTGTCCGTTAAAGTTTGTGTACAACATTTCCTCTAGTTTTTTTTAAAGAAAAATACTTCAACTAAACGTTTAACTTCCTGATAAAGAAAAAAAAAAATTTCTGACTGAGGATTGTTTTCCAATACCCAATTACATTGTTTCAAATCTTAGTTACTTTAAAACCCCAACTCATCTTATAAGCAGAGTGGTCTTGTTCCCCGGCAAGTACAGTATCTTAATTTTATTAAAAAAAAAATCGTTGCTATATAGTACGATTTCTCTGCAGAAAATTCTCACAATTCTCATAATGAGCCAAAACATTTGTTTAAAATTATTATTGACTTGACTGATACCTGTTACGCTACAGTAATTCAACTTGCAATGATTGCATTTAAATTTCTCCAAAAGCCATTTTTTTAACTTTCTACTGAGTAGAGAAACAGTAGGATCACATTCATTATCACTTTTATGATCACTTATTAACTGCTGTTAGGAAACAATCTGCTTTTCACTATGTAACATGCAACATTTTTCTTAAACACGTAGGTACAATATTATGACAATCAACCTCAAAGTGCTGTGCTAAAAAAGCGTAGCAATACAGCTGTTGAAGGATTAATAGTCTTTCAAAAATCTAAATTATCTCTCTTTTCATACAGATGTCAGACTTTTTATGAATTTATAGCTGCTTTTTTGCAGGCATGGTTATGTACATAAAAGTTTAATCTTAGATGTCATAATGCACAATTAACACACAAATACTTAAAAATTTCATTTTATTGGAAAAATTAATAAACTTCCAGTAGTTATTTTCATAGTTTGTTTTTCACTACATGCTGAGAGGTTTGAATGTTTACAAGAAAGTAATGGCATTCATGGTATCACTGAATGTACTGTAAATAATATTTTAGTTTAGCTGCAGATTTAAAGTGTTTCATAATATATAAAAGGATAGAAGTGTATCCACAGTCTAGTACTTGTCAACAGGCACACACGTGCGGTGGTGCAATTGCTGCGTTCAAGTACGAGACTGTGAGCACGTATGCTATGATCTGCCCTGTAACTGATTAGTAGACCATGCAACTGCTCTACGTTATGACTGGTTCATATCACATAAAGCCTACAGCTTATTGGTAAAGGTACGTCAAATTCGCAATTGCAATAAATGCTAAATGAATACAAAATTCTCGGTTATTAGCTAAATATTAGAAAATTTTTAAGAGAGTTGATGATTGTAAAAAAAAATAACTGAAATAAGTGCCTTTTTGATCAATTTACCTGTGTTTAGGTTTCCTTGCAGCTTTATCAGTACCGATATTGTTTTTCAAATAAAATGTAAGAAATTAGGTAAGTAAACTGTCAGTTTTAGCAGCAAAATACAAATTTGTGTGCGTATTTTACTTGTGTATTCGAGTATAGGCCGCACTGAATTTTTGTATTCCTGTAAAATATTTTTAAGTCACGATTCCGTACAAACATATTAAGTAGGGATAGGAGTTTTCTGCTCATTGAATACCACAAATTCTGCAATATGAGGAAGAAAATTTTGCGACTGAGAAAACACCACCCTGCCCTGTTTCGCAAAAGATGCATTATTAATTAATCAAAAGCTGCGATTCAATTAGGTATTGGTTTTCTGATTCTAATGATATTGACAAAAATTGAGTAATCAAAATGTTTCAATTTTTATTGCCGCACATTTGTGTTACTGACCTACCGATGAGTGAATAAGAATATCAAATTAATGAATGTATATTAGACCCTTTATTTAGTACAGGACTGTCAAGTACACTTTATAATTATTGCCATTTATATTGTGTGCCATGTAAAAAAAAGAATATGAAGTTATAATTTAAAGAAATTAAAACAATGGCAGATTTCAGGCAGCAATAGATATTTTGTTTGCAGATGTTGGTTAACTTGAATACGTTTTTCATCATTCATCATTGTGGAAGTGTAATATTTTATTTGCGTACAAGCTAGGTTACGTAACTATAATGCAACATTGTGTGGAATTATATTTCAGTTTTAAGTAATTACACTAATAATAAAGCTTTTATTTTCTGTGGCATGAAAAATTTTTATGAGGTGGAAAATTTTGAACCATGATATAAATATGCTTATCAGCTTGATTTGTGTTTTGGCTACCCACCTGTGTGTACATGTTTTCACGGAGCTTAATATGTTAAAATTTTGAAAAGAAAACAGAGTTTTGCATTGTCTATGGATTTAATTTTGTTGATGAAGGACGACCACCATGTTTTTACACTGTATTTGAGTGAAATTTATTTATGTGTAAAATGTGCCGATCTTTTAAAATGTATGCTAAGTAAATGCATCGGTTTTTAATACGAATATTCAAACAAAATTAGTGGAAAATTAATTGTTTTAGTTAAATATTATAAATTTTTGGCTACGAGAAATTAATTTCTGTTTTTGTTATACTTGTGATCCAACATCTGGTAGGCCTAAATGTTTGATTCTGCGATGATTATCTGATCCATTATGCGGGACTCCTGCATTTCTGTAGGGAACTCCGCGATCGCAGAATACTCACATCCCTCATAATAAGTTCAGACTTAATTTCTCCCTTACACACGATATGTGACAGAAAATTTGTATTATGTTGTGATGTTTAGAAATATACATCATGCGGTTACTATTTCACAGATGGTAACATGACTTGAGAAAGCAAAGCCATGGCAACATGCTACACAAAATGGCGTCTATAAACATTGTACTTGCGGCGCGGCGGCGGACTTGCGAACTACGTAAGATATCTTTTTCTTGTACAGCAGCAAAATTATTTTGTCACATATGGCATCTTTGGCCGATCTCTAACATGTTTACATGTTTAACGGGGCTCTCGTTAAGTGTATGACCTTGGTTCTTGGCAATGTATCTCATTTAATTCCTACTTCTTAATTGAATAAGCACTTTTCTTGTCATTTTTATTTACTTAACATACATGAAAGAAAACCCTGTTTACACACTTACAAGACATTAAAAAGAACAACTACGACTATTCATGGAAGCCTAAATTATCTTTCTGTCAAAAGTCAATGTTTTTATCAGGCTTCTATTAGTAACTTTCGCTATGTTTAACACTTTATCTACATGAATGAGTTACCGAACTCTCATTCTTTAGAACTGGAGGGTAAAACGGACTTTCAAGCTAACACTTTAATATTTTAACTTCGTCGTGGGACGATCAAATCATCATGGGTGAGTAATTAATCTGCACAATTTGGTACTCACTAAAAATATTGTTCCTCACTGCGCTGACGTTTGGTCCACCGGTGCTTTTGGGGGTGTCCACTTTTCTTTGGCCGCAAAGAAGTTGTCCTTGGCCACTGGAACCTCTTTGATGGTCACCATGGCGTCTCACGGTAACTGCCGGGAATGTGAGTCATGCGTCTGGCACGTGTTGGTTGATCTCGTTGTAGACTGGCAGATGCATTGTTCGGGCCTGGGATAGAAGCCTTGAGAATGTTGCAGCATTCTCGGGATGTGACATCAACGTCGCTTGGGGCTGCTGTCGTCGTCCACGGCAGTATGTAGAGCTCTTGGGCATCCCCTGGTGTATTCTATGTGCATCTTTCCGCTCGTGATGCGAGAGGGGCTGCATCCTCGGTGCTGATGCTGCTAAGCATCCGGGTATGGCTGTTGTCATTCGGGGTGTCCTAGGCTGGTCTCCAGATGTTTCTTGTACTGGTTACCCCCTCTGAACAGGGCTGTTCGTCAGGTATCTCTGCTGTTGGATGCCTCTCTGCTGGAGTGACTTTAGTACTGTCGAAGTCAGGACAAGCACAATCTTGATGATCTAATGTCCTTCCACGTGTAGCCGTCAACTTCTCTGTTTCAGGAATGTTGTGAGAGGAAAGGAGGTGTAGCAAGTTGCGTAACCACACGTTCTGTCCCTGGGGGATTTCTACGCCCTCAGGGGGGTGGTGTGGATGGAACCGAACCTGGTGGTAGTGGATACTGGGCCATGTCAAGTTACAGTTCTGGATCGTGCACTTCTCCCGCTGAGGAAGAGACAGCGGGCTAGGCGGTTACGCTGTCCGGCAAGGTTGTCTCAGGAGTATTTTGGCCAGTGTCGGCCTACTGGTGTCGGCATTATGATGGGTTCAACTGCGGGGATTACTCGTGGTTCACTAACCTCTCTGATTGTACTGTCGGTGGGGTGTCTCCAATGGGAGGTTCTATCTAATGGACTGCGCCAAGAGATTGCGGGATGTATGCTAACTCTCCCGGTCGGACGCCAGGGAGAATATAGGATGTAGAAGGTAGGAGTGGAGGGGTATGTCCGATGTGACTTTCTTCCTCGTATCAAGTTTGAGTCATACATCTTAGTGGAAAAGGGAGTGGCTGTTTCCTCCTCCTTGTCAGTGATTGTGATTTCAGTTTCTCTGGTTGTCTGATGTCGGCTCCAACGAGTCTGTCATGTTAGGAACTGATCGGTGGTAACTGCATTTAACATTTTCATCAAACTTGTCTCTGTATTCTGGCCTCATTCTCGAGGATGCGGAGTTTTGGCTTTTGTAAACTCGAAGTGTCTCTCTTGTCGTGTGATTTCCCTTCCAGAATGCTGTTCCTGGGAAAAGTGGGTTTGAAGAGCGGGAGCTACGTGCAATTGCCTAACATTGACAATTCTCGGGGCTGGGCATGTAGCCTGGTGCGAACCTCGGCTGAGGAGTTTCCCAGAGGGATCGGGAGCCTAGCATTATTTCTACGAGGTGGCACGCAGATTTAAGACCATCTTGTCCCATGTATAGTGTACAGAAAGTTGTGGTCGTAATTGTCCCCATTCCATTATAAATTCCCCGTACTTGTCCCACCACTGTTAGGTTTTACCCAACAGCTTGGGGTGGGCTCGACTTACACATTGTTTCATGGAGACCTGTTGTTCTTAGAGCTAATATTCACATTCATTTAAGAATGTTATGGGATCTTTATGATGTCGCCCACTAAACTCCGGATGTTGGCCTTCGCCCAAGTGGGGTAGGGTCGTGAAGTTTGGCCTCCGTCCTGGGTTTGATGGGTGGTAGGTAAGATTTCGTCTACAGACCTCGTATTCTTAGACTTGACCGGGACGAGAGAGTCTCTCGTCCGGTCAGCCTATACATTGGTTATTATATTCTGTTGCACACATAATGCAATGTATTGTGTGACTGCCTTGGCTGTCACATTTAAGCCAATTGCATATAATTGCCTGCCTTTGTCAGCAGGTCTGGCAGTGGAATTCCAAAAGCATCTGTGAATCGGGGAATATCTTCCCATCCCAGATACACGTAATGAAATTGCATTTGGCAATGTGCACATTATATGGAATGTATGCCTGTGTTGGTGGAGTTGTTTGCTGCACACCTGGCGGCAATGTCGAGGTCATTCGCGTGTGCCTCTGCCTCGTGGGCTTCCTGAGGGCTTTGCTCTGATCCAGACGTCTTGGGTGGTGATATGTTGGCCCCACAGGATGTTTATAATGGACTTCCCCAAAGTCTTGTATTTCCACTCTTAATGAGGGGGGAGGGGATGGGACTTTTAGCTCGGTCTATCGGCCGAGTGTGAACTACGTGTAGCAAGGCTCTGGTTTGGGCTCTTCTTTATGTTAGTCAATTATAGCTAATGTAAATATGCGGTTGGGGCATGACTGGTGGTCCAAGTCACAAAGTCTTAGCTATTTGAGGCTTAAGCCCCCCCCCCCCCCCTACAATTGATGCAAATCCCTCTTCACAAAATTCTAATAAATTAAATTTCAGAAGTTGGGATGCTGATTCCCCTCCTGGGATTAGTAAGTCAGGGGTTACCTTTACAATCAGTCGGGCGTAAACAGGTTTGCCTGGCTAGATCGCTGAACTTCCCACGTGAGAAGGTGTAGAGATACACCTTTTCGATCGAGTGACCTTGGTAGTGCAAGGAGAATCAAACCCCAGGGTCAGTTAAATGAAAAAGGACTCCCGTCCTAGGAGTTTGATCAGGTTCACCATGGTGGCTGCCAAAAATTGTGATGCCAGTGGTCACGGTAGAAAAATAAAAAAATGAAAATGTCCTGACCCTTATTCAGAGTCCTGATTCTGGGATTGTTGGCATCCCCTATAGGGAGCCGGCCTAGTAGGTTTATGAACTGGTATAAAATATGGGGTTACTGATATTATCTTTCTATGGTTTGTTTCTGGTGGAGGAGGGTGGATTGTAATCACTTTACCAGCTGCTGTGTGTATCTGGCACATGGAGCTTGTACTGGGAATTTACTTATTCAGACAACCCGTGGTGGTCTCTTCCGGCTCCGGAAGGATAGGAGCGAAATAGTCGCAATCAACTGAATGTTGTGGCCAATATATTCAGAGTATACTATCTCAGCCCTAAGCTATCGCCTCTACTCTTGGGTGATCTGAGTTACCAATCTTTATGGACAGTCCCAATAGTGATTCAGTGCTGACCCCAGTAACTGGTGAAGGGGTTTTCAACGGTAATTGGTAAATTAGCAATTAACACTTCTTAATTCCCTTTGTAGGGCTCGGGGAGCTAATCTCTTTAACTTACTCTGCTGACCCTTGGTGGTATATGGCATTTAAAATATATAGCACAGGATACCCTCCCGGATCACTGGGCGGTATTCTATGCTTCCAGTGTCCTGGCCTTATTCAGACTGGGACTGTAGCAAAGAATATGAAATAGGCCTGGGGTCTGGTGTTTATATCCCGCTGAAGGTCTGGATAACTTGGGGTATTTCTATCCTTGTCCTGGCCTTGCTCAGGCTGGGATGTTCCGGCCTTATTCAGGCTGGGAATGTTCCAGAAATCTCAGCTCTGTATGTCTCTGTCAGCTGGGGGAAATAATAGACATTCTGAAATGATTTATGATAGAACACTGTATGTGGTCCTTTGGCAATAGGGGATCTCACAAACACCAGACGGCTGCTGGTATCTCCTAAATCTAGCCTTATTCAGGCCAGAATCGAGATGGTAGCGAAATGTATTGATCAGGTGTTTCTGAGTTGTTTTCCCACTGCGGGTCTAGGCAATTGATAATGAACCTTGGACACCTCGGCCTTGTTCAGGCTGGAGATAATCAAAAGATCATTAGCTCCGTTCAAATTGTGCAATGGGAGAAACGAGTAATTTAACTTTGGACCGTATTTTAGTGATTAACATTTTTACACACATAGTGAAGTGAAGTGAAGAGATTTGGACGGCTCTTAACATCAAGGTCTTGAGAGCCGATGAAGGCGACTGAGGTGAGAATGGAGCAGCACTGGAATGAAAGGGCATGGGAAACGGGAGATCGCAGAGAAAACCCGCCAACCAACGGCATCGTCTGGCAGGATTCCCACATTTTAAAACACAAAATACTTAATTTAGAACCAAGGGCAAAATAAAGTATGCACCAGTAATACATAAAAATGGCGTATTTATTAATATGTTAATGAAAACAGTGAGATATGTAGCTCTTACATTTAATTCAGTTAAGTAATTAAGAATTAATTGGCAGGTGAAGGCGTCCTGCAAAACATTAATTTCAGACTGAATATTTGAGGTAGACTCTTGATAGCCCAGAAGGGAAGTAGGTATGACCTGTTACCGTGGGTTGGAAAGGAATTGTTTTCTAGGTAGGGAGTCGGGTAAGGATGACGAGATACTTTTGAAGCTGAGACATTTGACGTCGATTATGGAGGCATTTTCAGAGACAGCGTTCTTCCGGCGATGGTGCCCGTTCAGTGCTACGCGAATGGCCGAGTGGTCAGTATCCTTGAGAAGATATGATTGAGTCTGTTGCAGACTGTGAGACCAAGATCTGGACCACTTATCCCCTGTCTAAGCTTTACTAAAGCTGGAGACGTTAACATCTGATCCCTACTTAGACCATGTCCGAATTCAGGTATATAGTTGCATACTTCACTTATACTTGCCACCAAACTTGATGAATTCGGACAGGCAGTCTTGTTGGCTTCGGTGTCAGTTATTAGCCAGCTAACCACTTTTAATGTACATGTATTCAGACTAAGAAATTGATAATTGCTGAAGGTTTTAGGGGTTAAATACAGTATTAAATAATATTTAAATTTGATTTACACTACCATTTGTTTTCTTGTATTATTGTATGTAAGTGCAATTTGGATTGCTTTTTTTATCTTAGCTTCTGTAGGTTAGGAACATAGACCTAATGCAAATTTATTGCTTAGACTTTTTTTTAAGTTGAAACTAGCAATAATTATTTGCTCAGTTCAAAATTCTATGTCTACGAAGTAGTAGTGTTACCCTATTCAACTTTAATTTAACATAATTATGTCGGAAATCAATTGCAACCTGCAAATTGTTTCTCAAAATGGTGGCACATATTCTGCAAGTATGCGAGAAGTATACAAATTTGTTTACCTTTTATACGTACATACTTCACTTGCAATTTGGACAGCACTTACGTCACTTCCGGGGACAGGTATGCACAAGTATATACTTCAGGGAAATTCGGACACAGACTTAGTCTTGCTCAGGCTAGTGGTGCCCTCGACCTTATTCAGGCTGGAGGGCAGGCAAACTCTGCTGTGCCTGGAACTAGCACCTCCTTATATATTAAAAATTATGGCTGTCACAGGGGTGCGGGGGTTGCGAGCCTCAGCTCCACAGGGTGTTAATCATGCTTGTGGGCCATGCCATCCTTTTCTTATCTCCCTTGTTGGAGGCTGTTGATACATCTATTGCCTCTCCACGAGGCTCTGGCAGCTTGTGGCGACTTTGTAGGCTAGGTGCTGCCCTCCTGCAGCATCCCTTGGAACTAGCTTCCCTGGTATGTCGTTGACTTGGCGAACAGTACAATTTATCAGGCGGGAAATGGGCGACTGCATGGCGGTTTGGGTGGACAGTGATATTTCACATTATAATAATGTTTGTGATTGCTCACTAGGCTGGAAGTGATCCTGTAGACACGTGATTAATTGAACTTCCTTGGTGTGACTTGCCCATATGAGTGTAGTGACTTGATGATGGGGCGAAGCCGTAATGTAGTGTGCACATGTCTAATGCGCAGGGCGTCGATTCAAACGTAATAATTTGTAGTATAGTTTATTACGGCTTTTCAACCATGTCTTACAAGTTCTACAAATTCCATAAGTACTATAATTATTTTTCTCTGTTTAGTTTATTTATAAATAAAAGATTAGCTTCAAAAGGTTTTTTTATATTTAATTTATTGAGATCAGTTTGCTTTCTTTTCTTTTTTAATAAATATTCATTGTTGATAGCTGTGTGTGCTCTCTTATTTTGATACATGACGCATTCCGCGCTGGTAGGTAGCACATTCTAATTAAATGACTTCGCCCTATATTAAACCAGAATCACCCAATGGGCAACTCTCCTCTCACACCAACAGTAATGGAGGAGGGACACATGGGCTACCTAAGTTGACAGAGCCTCAACAGAACCTCCTAACACGTGATCTCGGCTTTTAATGTTTTCCACGTCTCTTCAAGTAGTTGTCATGTCAAGCCCCTCACCGAAGGAACGACCATTCCAAAACTTGCCACTCCTGGCAGAACAGCACACAATTCAAACTTTGCACTGCTAAAGGGTAGCATGCCAACCAGCGGAGTCTCACAGCCTCCATGAGTGCATGAGGGCAAGATATGTTGTCGCCTCGCGCTGCAGCAGATAAGGATCCAGGAACCTATGTGTGGCATCAGAACCTCCACTCTCGATGGGCAGAATTAACCACCCGCACCCTTCTGAGAGCCACAGCTAGAAAAATTACTATATAAGGAATTATAGTGCTGGTCTCAGGGCAGTCTGCTGCACCACTCAGCTGAGAAGGCCGAGGGTTTTTGCATTAAGCCTACTACATAAGATACCACTAGTAAATAAATATTTGCTGAAGGTTGTGTGAAACAAAATATTTTGAGCTATTTTAAATTTTCATGTAAAAAAAAGAACTGCTTGTCATAAGCAGGGAGGAGGGCTTCTCGACGAGCTGTGACAACATCGCCACGTGTTGAGAAAATTCTCTCACTTGCAACCTGTGTTGCAGGAATGGGTAGGTAATGCCTTGCAACCTTGACAAGTTGAGGGAATTGTTCGCTGTGACTCCTCCACCATTCTAAAGGGTCCTCATGTCCGGAAATTATGACAACTCTTTTTATATGCAAAAATAAATTTTGGTTATGATTAGTGCTGAGCCGATACACATTTTTACAGATACTGGTATGAACTGATACTTCCTGTCGATACAACCAATATTCAATACTGATACAATGGACATATGCGTAACGGACTGAAAGACTTCTATTAGCACTAAAAGTATTTTGGGAAGCAGATGAAAATCTGTGTTAAAGTCAGTGTCACACAATGTACTATTAGATGCTTTAAGTAAACATATAAAACATTAGGAAAATTTAATTCACATTAATTCTTCAAAATTGGAGATTAAAAGCAGCACTCAAAATATACTTTAGTAATTTATTTTTAAATTTAGGTCATGGCAATTTAAGCATGTTCTAAACAAATAAAATTAAAACAAATAAATCTACAAGGTCATGTATCACAGTTCTCAACATAATTCAACATTGTTCATATTCAGAACATTAAAAATGATTAATATGTATAGTTTTTAAATTTAGCACTCAGTTATTTTATGAAGAGTAAAATTGAAGCACTGCCAGTTCCTGGGTTATGAATGTCAGAACCATTGCTTTTAAAAGATTTTAAATACTGATATAACAGGGGTATGGGAAGTGTGGCACCTACAAAGCTAGTAATTCTGCAACCTGACCCAGAATACAAGCTGTAGATGATTATCTCCTAAAGTGCCTGTCACAGCAGGTGGTCACACAGTAGGTGGCAGCAGGCATTTCTCTCTCTCTCTCTCTCTCTCTCTCTTCCTCACTCTTTCTTCTTCCTGTAGATAACTATCTCACAGCAGGGAGGCATGTCCCATCTGCCCTTTGCTATCCTGGAGTGACAATACGTCAGTTTAATAATGACTAAAAGTGGCAGCAGTTGGGCCCCTCTTACTCCAAATTGCCACCATATCATCCTCTGATTTACAGAAAATATCAGGTCTCATTATCAACTAAAAATCAAATCAGTTTGCAGGCCGCCATTACTAATATCGGCCAATATTTGACATTGGGTATCGGCATCAGCACAGCACTAGTTACGACTGACTGAAGTGTTAAAAAATTTGTGAGGCTTGTACACACATAACTGAGTATAGGCAGAGATTTATGTAACAAATTGGTTAAAATTCAGTATTCAAAACTGCCTGAAAGCTTAGAAATTTGAACATCTGGTATTCGTTTATCGAATATGAATTATAATAATAATTTATTATTCGAAAATATTCTAATTTTCAATTATTTGCACACACCTACCTACATCACAAGAAGCCTACTCTGCTATTCGTAGAACTTTGAATGTAAAACTTGTCATAGGGGTTGTAATCCCGAAGTCACCGACCAGATGGAACACTCCCAAGCAGCCCTCTCAGTAAACTTGTCTTAACTAAGTGGTGAACACAACTGCTGACGGAAGCCGCGGAGAGACATGCGTTCAACCCCGTCAACGACAGTGTTGCTTCTATGACACACATTCAACTTTAGGCTTTAATTAAATTTCAGTGCAGAAGTTTCAATTCAACCCTAAATTCTGTCCGCTTTGAAGTTAGCAATGTAGCTATTTCTTTCACATACTTTGACACCTTATTATTGTACCATGTAGCATAAAATGCTTCAATTTTTTTTTAAATTTTCGAACGAAGGTGAATTCACTATCTCACTCTCTAACCCTTAAGGTGGCTTTAGTTAGATGATAAGTAGAGAGGTATTGAGACTTTCAGCACACCTTGTTGTCCCTCTGCAGTACTGTGACTGAGAAGCTATCCCTAAAACTCTTGCTAGAAGTAATTACTACTATAGTCCATTCCCGATTGGAAGCGAGTTATGAAAATCAACCTTTCAAAAAACACACTAGGCATAACAAGTCAACTTGTTTTTTCAATAATATTCCACAAATATATAACACTGTGGTTAACTTTAGAGTACTGTATTATTGAATAAATGAAACTTTACCTTAATATCTTCTATAACTTGTAATATTTATTTCTTTTTAAATATGAATTAACAACAGAGAGAGCAGTGACGTGTTGGCAACAACCTGTGAGAAATAGTTATTTTAACCTAGTTTTTTAGAATACTATTTGTAAATTAAACGGTGCCTTTTTAAATATTTAGGTAACCCAGATGGTAACATATCTCATTTTTACAGTTTAAAATAACAGCGGAAAATATTGTGAGTAGGCCGTAATGGTACAGTGTTGTTTAATCGAGTGAGAAAACATCTGAAAAACTGTCCGCTGGGCGAGGCTTTGTCGCTCTCTCTCTTTCTTCGTCTCTTTCAAAATCTGGAAATTTCACTTCGCTAGTAAGCAGGAACCTTATTACATGTTTTCAATTGTAGCATATTTCATACTTATTACAGTAAAATAATGATTTTTAAATTTGTAATTTACAACTGAGAAGAGAATTTAATGTTTGAATACGTATTTTAATATATTTAGATATGATGGCGGGGCAGTTACCTAGTGAAGTTGGCAGACGTGGCAAGCCATGACATGGCATGCTGCTTTTTGCCAAACCAAACGTAAATTATTCTTACTCCGAAAAATACTTCAAATTACCACATCACGTTCGTAGACGTTGTTTTTTTCAAACCTACCTAGGCAAGTTACGATGTCGTGATAAATCCATGTTTCCACTGCAGTAATAAATATACTGTGACATGTGTTTCGTTAATCATAGCGTCTGTGAAATGGCGTGCCTTTGTGCATCGTGGTCGATACGCTGGCCCTGTGTGTGCGTGATTTCAAATATTTGATTAGCACTATTTATACGTATTAAATGTGAACTGTTTTCATGACGAAATTATTTATTTACATCCACGTCAGTTTATTTATCACAATGTTGTAACTTTGCCCTAAGGGGTTTGAAACACAGTCGTGAAACATAATTTGCCACAATCCCAGAAGAAAAATACTAAGCCCAGCCAGATAAATTTCAATAAACCTAATAAACAGTAAGTAGCAATACATAGAAATATTGGCAAAGTAAACGTTACCATAGGCTTATTTGTGTGCATGTTCACAGTTATCTTTTAAGTCCGTATGACAAAAATGAGCAACACTAGATGCGTACTTTAATGTGCTTTTTTGTTTGACTGGTTGTTCCTTCGTTTTAATATTTATTTCAACTGAGGCCGTCCTTTTAAAGAAATACCCCAACACATATCAATAACAAAAGGATAATTAGTACAGCCCTTTACCTTGCAGTTGTAATAGTGTTAAACACAGTCGTTGCCAAATACTAACGCGCATTACATGTATTGAGCTATGTCGTGGAAAACAAATATGTTAATGTAAAATAACCGTAAGCACAGTAGTCAATTCAGGGATTTTTAAAATGTCATAAAGCTGACCAAAAATTGTTAGAGGCCTAAATTGTGAATATTCATATGGAATGGTTTTTGGAATATGACAGAATTCTTTGAAAAGCTGTAAATAGTAAACAACACATTTGACAGGTATAAAAGTAGAAGTCACATTTCAATATTTATATTGGGAGTAGCGAAAGTATACGAACATTGGAATGTAAACTTTGATTTTGACAGATGCTACATGGCAGTCACATGGCAATGTTTGTTTACATTTGGCAAAATGGATACGAAATGGACCTGCAAGTAGATATTTAGCAGGGCTCCGAGAAAGTTGTTTCCAATGGGGAATGGACTATATTGGATGTGCAGTTCTCAGGAAAATGGACTGGTTGGTTTTGGCCTGTAGAATTGCCCCCTTGTAGTCCCGACCTCACATTGCTGGAATTTTACCTGTAGGGCCACTTAAACATCCTAGTTTATGAATAGATCGTCACTCCATTTAAATAATACAATTGCAAAGCATGTCATGTCAGATAGTGACACTTAAAACATCCTGGATGTGTGTGGAACGAATTGGTAAACTGCCTGAAAGTACGTGTGCTACAGGATGACAAGCACAATAAACAGATCATGTGAACTTGGAGTAGCAATAGTGTGCGACTTTAGGGACATCTGTACAATACCACATGAACAGCAATTACATGAAAGAACCAAGAATCCCCTTACATGCTGTACTCACCCTATGTTGAAGTTCTTGTCATCAGCCACCCACTTGATGAGGACCAGTTCATCAGGGGCTGGAGCCCCAGAAGGTCCACATCCGATGGTGAAGTCTGCCATATTACGCAGTGCTGTCCTAAGAGCCTACAAAAACATACATCAATATTTATTTATTTGTTTAATGACAGCTTAAAATGCTAGTTAACATCCAACTGTAAATTACAAAGTCATAGTAAGAACCATTTACAAACACAGATGAAAAACAGACCAAACAAAAAGCATAAAAAAAGTATTACATACTCAAATATAAAGTTTCAATGCAATCCTCCAACAATGAAGCGGTCAAAAGGACACTGGTATAAAAGAAAAAAAATCTGCTTACAACTCACCACCATGTCATCTGCTGTGATTTGGACCATGAGCCCATCTTCTACTATGCTGGACTTGGCTGTCAGGTTTAGAGCAGACTTCAAAGCCCCATTGAAAACCACAAAACTTGCTCCAGTCACTGTTAAGCATTCAGCACACATTTTACAAAGACATATCTTATAACATTGGTAAAATTACACTATAATATGACTGTTTTGACCCCATTTATTTTGTGACCACCTCTCCTTTACAACACTTTTTGAGGAAAGGTAAAATATTTGGGATAAAAAAGTTTAAAATTAAAGGGGAAATTGGCAGAAAAATAAGTGTGTTGCATGTTTATAGGGTCGCTGCACATTGTATTTCTCCGGGTGAGGGCTGTACTGAAAGCAGTGCATGCCTTAAAAAAAAAAAGGTACCAACCTCTATACACTGTCACACCTCGCCAGTATGCATTAACTGCCTGAACCTTCCACCTAAGTTGTGTGTTTCTGCAAGCAATGCAAATACTGTATCTCACACACTTGTACTGTCATAGTGATCTCACTCCGCTGTGGATGGACTACCTTCTCTCTTTACTTCTTATTATGACTTGAATTTCTGCACAGTTTTTGGATTTATTTTGGTTTTTGTTAACTGTTTTTTTGACCACTTATTACACTTAGTTTTATTTTTGAGACACTGATTTGATACATTTTTGGTACTGTTTGGCAGTACCGTTGATTCCACTATGTTGCTTCACTGCTACAGAACAAGAGGTTGCCTACCCTGTATCGGACTTCTGTGTCTGCTAAATGTGTGCAGGGAAATAAAAAAAGTATAAACTGGAGAGGAAGGCCTCTCCAATTGACGGGTGGCCTGGGCTCTCTCCCATTTGTCTCCTCTGTGAGCAGTGTCTTTTCTTAAAAGGTAGAGAGGTCTTGTCAACACTTAAGTATACTATCGATCAACGTGAACTCGAGACAGATTCCTAGATAAGTGTAAAGCCAATAGTGGCTCGATACCCCAATCAGTTACACAAAATTGGCATGCAAACCTAGGGCGATGAGCCATGTGGGCAGTCTTCCTACCACTATTGGGTGAGATCATAACAGGGGTTAGACCTTCAGTCCCAAGCAAATACTCCTTCCAGCATCGTAAGCACTCCGGTAGCAGTACAGCCTGAGCTGACTGTCTTGTCCCTTTTGGATGTGTACCTAGTGATTGTGGCTCTATGTTTCTTTCCACTAGTGTCTGGAATGGGTGGCCGTCGGAAGGGGGGGGGGGGGGAGGGAGAGAGAGCCCCCCCCCCTTCCCCCCTCTGTTTCTACGTTGGGCACAAAACCAACTGCTGTCCCCTATTCCCTCATCAAGAGTTCCATTTTCATACCAATATTGGGGAGTGGTTCAACAAATTTAAGCATAAATTTGGCCTTACGCCTCGGGTTGTGAAGTTGTCCTCCCAAAACCAACTCTATAACACACCCATAAATCATTCACACAGCCTTCAGTCTGCAATGATGAAAATGTGTTATAACATTCGTGGAAGAGTAACACGCTGAGCAAACTGTCGTCGTACGTCACACATACACCTCATCTCACCCCACATCAACTAGTGGGTAATTCATCCACAACGCCTCGAGTCCTGGTCAAAGTAAATGGTATAGAGCACTTATTTCTCCTTGATACAGCCTGCTCATGTAGTAGTATTGTGAGCACTCTAGTGCCAGACCAAAATCTTTCCCCCTTAGGGAGCAAATTACTTTAGTTGGGGCGACCAGTGTACTTACGGCCCCTAAATTTGAAACCAATATGCGTTTAAATATATCAGGGCATACTTACACTCAACGTTTTTTGGTCGTAGATAATCTGCAACAAGACATCATTTTAGGGGTGGATTTTATTAAATGTTATGATGTTATCCCCATTCTGAAATATGATATCCTGCTCATACACTGTCATAACCCTCTTAAAACCATATAAATCCCACTACATCTCCACCCGCCCAACATTGCAGTAATTACACCCCTTGAACATTACATCAACACATTGGACTCATTTGATAATGGTGATACCACATCTTCCCACATCAATACTAATCTTACACACGAACAAACATGAGCAATTCAAAGTATAATACACAAGTACCAAGACAGATTTGCCAATTCAATTTTGGAGCTCACAGAAGCCAACAATTTCGAAATAAAACTGGATATTACTACGGATAAACCTGCCACAACACGCCCGTATAGAATCAGTCCCAAGGTAAGAAACGACCTCTTAAAACAAGTTAAGAACATGGTAGATGCGGGCATTATAGAAGAAGCATGGTAGATGCGGGCATTATAGAAGAAGCCGATTCACCTTATTCCGCACCCTCTCTTGTTATTGCTAAAAAGTCAGGCGGATTGCGGTTTTTAACAGACTTTAGGAATCTCGACCAATACCCGACTAGAGTACAATACCTGCTACCACATACAGAAGATATTTTGAACGCTCTCCTAAATTTAGCTTTCATAACTAGCCTATATTTATTTTCGGGATTTTATAGCATCCCTGTTAGACCTGAAGATAGGCTAACTTTTACGATTGACAAAGTGGGACTTTTCCAGTATCAAAAAATGCCAGTGGGGTTAAGCACAAGTCCACAATATTTTCAAATGTTTATCAACAAACTCCTAGGTCCCCTCAGATGAACTGCGGCAATTGCATACATCGACGAGATTTTCATTCTCGGTAATACCTTCAAAGAGCATATTGAAAATATCCCTACAGTTTTTGAGAGACTCTGCTTATTTAATGTGAAGGTAAAATCCAAGAAGTGTACATTTGCGGAACAGACAGTTAATGTCCTCTGACATATTATTACACCTGAAGGCATTACTACCGACCCCGAGAAAGTTCAAGCCATTATCAAGATGTCACCTCCCAGCAACATCAAACAATTACGAACCTTTCAAGGCATGATGTCCTATTTACGTCGATACATTCATAATTACGTCTCCATAGCCCAACCCCTCACAGAACTTACAAAACACAAAACCCCATTCAAATGGACAAATAACCATGACACCATGTTCACTCACTTGAAAACAGTGATTTTCCAAGCCCCTAATCTACATAAATTTCATGAGGATCATGAAATTATAGTAGCATGCGATGCTAGTAACGAGGCGGCAGGTGGAGTCCTCCTACAAATAGATTCCCAAACCAAGGAGCGACACATCATTGCGTTCGCGTCCAAGAAATTTTCCCCTCAGGAAGGAAATTGGAGTACCACCGAACGAGAACCTGGGGCCATTCGTTATTTATGTACCCACTTCCAAAAATATTTATATGGACGCCATTTCACTATAGAGACAGATGACACTAGTTTAAGGTACCTCCGTTCCATGGCTGAGCATAACATCCATATACAAAAGATGACCATTGCTCTCAGTGAATACGACTTCGAGGCTCAGATTGTAAAAGGTAAATTAAACACCCTTCCAGATGCCCTTAGTCGAATGTCCATGGCACCCCCTTTCCCCATCCACCATAATGTTTTTGATGACGAGATATACCAAATTAAAGATACAATACTCACCTGCACTTCATTATTTAAAGTATTTGCTGAAGCCATTCTGCAAAATCCCATTAAAGCACAATAAACCCAAACAGCAGTAGCGAAGTAGGTAAAGAACCATTGGGACAAACTCAAGGCTAATTTTAGACAACAAGATGCAAAAGAAAAGGGATAGAATCACCGTTGACATAATTCACGAACACATTTTTCCTATGGCCGTCATTTTCAAAATTATTACCTCCCTACACAAAGTTAATGTTCAAATTGTTAAAAAACATTGTGACAACCAATTATAACGTACTTGTATTGATCCCATCTTAAAATGTACCATCCTTATTGTTTTACGTTCTTACACATTACATTACCTCCCAGTTTACACACACGCACAAGAGTGCATAAAAATAGACGATGATGCCATATTTTTGTTATGCCTAATTACTGTAAACACCTCCCCTTTCATTGGCGAGTATGATTGTGGCCCCCATAATGCTAAACTCAAAAACGCCCTACAGAACCCCACCCAAGTCGACACCAAGTACTGCCGCCTCATTCGCTGTAAGAGCTCACAGCCAACGGCGAAATACTTTTTGAAATTAACACACCCCAAGGTCCATCTAAATTGACTCTTGTGCCACAGAATTACGTTAACGAAATTATCCAAGCCCACCATGACACCATTTTTGGAGGCTGTCATTTCAGCATACTCAAAACCCCTGCCAAAATTAAACAGTCATATTACTGGGATAATATGACCAACGACATAAAAAATTATGTCAAATCTTGTTCCACATGTCAGAAAACTAAGGCCAGTAATTCCCAACCCCAGGGCAGCTGACGTCGATCACCCCCCTCTCCCCCCCAAGCCACTCCTCTTGACTTAGGCTCTTGATGCGAAAGGTCACGTCCCCTCTACCCCCTGTAAGAACAAATACATTCTTGTCATGACCGAGTATGCAACTCGTTACGTTGTCGCAAAACCTGTACAATCCATAGACGTGGCCACATGCGCCGAGTTTATAAAAGAAGTAATTTTGCAATTTGGTTGTCCACAGCAAATACTTATGGATAGGGGCACAAGCTTCCAAAATGAATTGGTCAATCACTTGTTAAAATCCCTTAACATAAAAAAATTCACCACTACAGCATACAATTCATGATGCAATGGTCTTGTGAAAGCCTCAAATAAAATTCTTGGTGATCAGCTGACTACCTGTGCCAATACTGATCAGATAAACTGGGACTTCTACGTCCAATTCATTTGTTTCAATTTTAATACCAGTGTAAACACTACCACAAAATTCACCCCTTTTTATCTTATGCACAGCATAGAGGCTACCCTCCCGGCTCAGGTGGTTAGCAAACAACATTCCCCCAGAGCTCACAATTGGTGCGAAACTCAACATAATCGGGAAACTGCCCGTTTAAATTTAATACACACACAAAAACATCAAACCAAGTTGTTTAATAAAACCCATATAAAGAGTGCAAAAAATGGTAACGATCTTGTCTGGGTAAGGAACAGGGGACATCAAAAGGCATTGACACATCTGTACTGTGGTCTCTACAGAGTCGTTGAAGTCCTGGGTGAATCCATAAGAATACAAATCAATAAAATGGGCCTGCTGAAGACCTACGTTATTTGTACATGCCATACAAAGCCGGCGTACAGTCGCTCCAATGACTAAGTGTTACATATGTTAGTTTCAAGATTTTATTTCTGTTTATTAATGTTCATTGAAAGTGTCTTCCAGAAACCCTACAAACCCTACAATACTGAGAGTACTTGTAAAAGACACACGGCCTCTGATTGGAATTTGCTGAGCTCTGCTGTACCCAGCAACAAGTGTGTCAGCGACAGCTGCGAGTGACACCCAGCCTTCACGCCACCGCATGTTACTCCAAGCAGGCTGCAGGGAATCGACCCGAGTGCGACAGCGCTGCTGCCAACCCCACAACACGTCCACACTGCCACTTAACGCGACGTGCACCTGCTGGAGCGATCCACTACAGTTGGCAGCATGTCAAGCTCTTCGCACACCACCTTGCGCATGAGCGCGCTGGTCGTCATGGCAACGGCAGGCAGAGCCTGCCCACACAGCATGGAGAGGGGAGGACATGCCAATCCCCTGGCGGTCAAGGCTGTGGCGGCCATTTGTGTGATCTGGCACCAGTTTTGTTCGCACAGCTGGCCACATACAGAGTCTCCGCCGGCATTTACTGGCAACCCACGCCGGTTAACTTCTATTATGATGACAGTTTACCCATAATTTACATGATCACACTCACTATGCCTCAACCTGACACCGCAGCACAATACCTACACACAGCATGTTTCAACAGGACATCCACGTCCTGTGAAAACGCAAAGTTGTCGTCTGCTTATTTACAGGAGATCAAGAATGGCATAGTACAGGAGTGCGCATGCGCAGTACCATATATCCCATTAATATTGAGTGCAATAATATACAGTAAAGGCAGAGTAAGAATTAGCTTAGAACTTTCTTACTTCTTACCATTCAACTCATACAACTCTTATTATGGTTCCAAATGCAAACAGCATTTTTTTTCTATCAAGTACATCTCTATGTTGTGGTTGTGTCCCAAATTTTTCCTACCTTTAGTAATTTATATGTTATTTCATTCCTATATAATATTAAAGTGTCATAACAGTCCAGTGGACATGTATGTTTAATTGTTTTCAACTCTGTAAAGTACAAATGCAATAAAATATTTTTTCACAATTGTAGGTTAAGCGATACTGGCCGGTAATTTATATATATATATATATATATATATATATATATATATATATATATATATATATATATATATATATATATATATATATATATATAACAAGTGCATTTTCAATTCATATAACTTGCACAGTGACACATATTAATTCTTATATAATGTAATGCAGTACATGAAGATACACCTCAAAGTGTAACTGTAACATATGAGCCATGGACACCCAGCGTATATCAGTGCCCATAAACTCAAAGTTCACATAAACGGTAAAGTTAATTTTCCAATCTGCACAAAGACTGTCCCCAGAAACCAGTGCAAATACTAAGTAAATTCTAGAAAATTCTAACGGCTTACAAAAGACAGTTCTAAATGAAATCATTACCCATGTGGTAATATTTGCAATATTTTTGTCTGTGCAAGTAATTGTTACTCATATATCAATGTGTGATGTACATTCTAATAATTTAAATTTTGTATTGTTCAACCCTGTGACACCAATAACTTCACTCCATGTAATTTTAGACAGTATAAGTGCAAATATGTATAGGTTAATGTTCCCAATGGGATCATACAAATCATCACTACTTTTTCTCTTATGGTTTTGTTACTTATCTCAAATGTTAGTAAGTATTCCATTAAGATGTATAACATAAGGCATTCACTTCACAGAATTAAAACGTGTTGTTTAACCATAAAACTAAACGCCCATTGCAATATGATGCGCAAACTGCCAAGGTGCAGGTTCACCAACTGTTACATATAAAAATTCTTCTCAAACAGAAAATTATCGCTAGTTGCAAACTTTTCCTTTATTTCAAACTGTTTAATTTTGTTTTAACAGTAATGTCAAACTTTTAACTTAAGCTATATGGCGCTATTCATAAATTAAGTAGCCTTGTAAGGTATTCTTTAAATTAACTCATACTGTGGGATGGGTGAAAATACCACAAGTGCACAAACTTTCCCACTCACCCTCATCCATAAGCCTAGAAATTAAGAGGGCTTTTTAAACTTTGAACGTTAAATGTGGTAATGGACGTACCCCACCTCATCTGTGGTTTCATGCTATCACGTGCATAGGTATTCATCAAAATTTTCTTACAAATATGTGTACCTTATTTTCCTGCCTTGCAGAAAAAAAAAAGAAGATATATTTCAAAAGTAAACATCTATTCTTGTACAGTTAAATGTCATGGGATCTTGAATTGAGTTACTCCACCCTCGATACTGCCACAAATAGAAATCGCGAATGCCACCACCCATCTTCAGGATACTGGTACCCTACGAACTACAGCAAGACTTGTATAACCTCCCGGACCCCAACCAGAAAACCAAACCTCAATCTTTGGAACAATTTGTGGAACTTCTAACCTACAGTAGCCGGGGCAGAATGCTTGTTCAACCGAGGGGGTAGTGTCCAGGGGGCCCGAACACCAGAACTTAGAAGTTAACCTTGCATGTAATATGGATTTCAACAGCGGCCCCCTGTTTTAATAACACCTCTTGAGTGATCTAGTAACGAGAGAGTATAAAAGCGAGAGTCACACTCCCCCCTCCCCCCACTGGCAGATGACGACATGTGAGGAGACAACATTAGTGTCAGTGAGACACAAGAGAACTCAGAGGTCCGGGGAGCGCTGGGCCATCTACGAGATACGTCTTAATGGTGAGCATAAGACAGGCTAGGCGGTAGGGTGGCATTCCCTTTATCGAGACCCTGTATTAAAGAGTAATAACACGTGGCAAGACTAGAGACTATTGTGGAGCTATTCTTGTATCCGTTTAATTACTTGTTAACTTGTTGATTGAGTAGCTCTATATCTTGTATTATATCTGTAAGGCAGTTCACCGTTTTGTATGATTGTAACCTCTCGTGTTAAAGTATAATACTGTCAGATGGAGTAAAATAAAGTTAGTAGATTGTGGAGAGAGATATTGTAATATATTCAGTTAAAGAGTTGTAATAAATATGTTTGATAGAATTCCCTCTTTCATTAATAGTCACCAGCAGTTATTAGTCCCTGTACGATCCTGGCCTACTGGTGATAGTGTTGTGAGGAGAGAAGGATTGAGAGTGGCAGGAGTAGTTGTATATTATTAGTGATACGTAGGCAGGAGCATAACACCCTGCATTACTGCTCTTCAAACCCCTAATTACCTTTTCTATCTCCCACTCCCTCATCTTAAACTTACTAAACAACCCCCAAACACTATTTGCCTCACACACTGACAAGAAACTGGGGTTGCAGCATCTCCGATTTTTCTCGGCCATTTGTCGCACACCTACCATCCCTTCCTTTTAGCAGAGGGATCTCTTCCTCTCCTCCCCTTAACTTCCTAAAACCTAAACAATTTCCCCCATTCCTTGCCTTTTCCTTCTTCCACCATGTTGCCCAAAAAAACATTCTTTGCCTGTTTTATAATCCTTTCAAGCTCCCTACCCATCTGTTAAATAATTCCCTTAGATCTTATCATCCCTTCATTTCTCCAATTGGCATATAATTTTCTACACTTCCGCTTCATTTCTAAAATCTCCTGTCCATAATACGGCGGATCTCCCCCAGCCTGCAACCTTTTCTTTGGCACAAATTTCTCCAACATAACCTCTAATATTCCTCTAAACGCCTTCCATAATTCTTCCACACTTTCCTTCATAAACCATTTTTCAAACCTATCTCTCAGGAAAATTTTTGCCCCCTTCTTGTCTCCTCTCCCATACTGCCACACCAACCTTTCTGCAGTTTGCTCTTCCCTCATCCTGCCAATTCCAATTTCTACAACAAGTATATGATGGTGCTTATACCATCCAATACTATTGAATCAACTACAGCATTGTCAGGTCTGACCAACACCACATCCAGCATTAACCCAACACCCTCCTCATTTCATCTCGTAGGTGTTTCTACTATCTGGACTATCAATATTGACAGTTACGTAAACATACAAAACATTATTATTATGTGCTAATGAGTGAAAAATATTCAAATGAAATGTATTTTTATTACTGGATACTACCTTCTCTAATTGCTTTTATTTTGAGTTTATGAAATATTTATGGTGGCAGTAGAACAATATGAGGTTATAGCAATAAAGCATTTGGTTAATCTTGGAGTAGTAAACTGTGTTTTATTTCGGCTACGTCCAACACATCTAGCAACAAAAAAAGTGCTTTGCAAATCAAAATGAAAAGCACATAGTGATGTGGTGTGTGCCTCAAACTAATTTTTTTATTCCGTGTACTGATAAGCTCTTAGGTTAGAATTATTGCTGCATTGCATAGCAAATAACCTCAAAGTAATTGAATATTCGTTTGGAAAATTTCTTACCGATAATAATAATGAAAGGCAGCAATTATCAATTTCAGTTTCGATATAACGAATATTTGCATAACTCCACTCCAAATTAATACATTCAATTAATTGGGTGGTGTAATTACAACAAAATGATCTGCTTAAATTCTTTAGCAAGTAAGCCATCTGCCGAAGAATAAAGTCAAATTGGATAAGTAATCAAACTATGCTATTATATAACTGTGATGACACATGCACAGAAACTTTACAAAACCATTGGCAGTATACAATTAGACCAGCACAGGCAGCCAGGTTCAGGCCGTGGAAGGGTCAGAAATTCCTAACCCACCTCCTTCCTACTTTATCAATATCAGGTGGCAAACACTCCACAATAGAGGAGTTCCACGCACATCCTTTTCTTATTACGTACTTTCTCTTAGCATGAACATGACACCATTATTAATATTATTATTAACGTGCAGCGACATTCTGACTTTTAAAGACGATGCAGACTCTTTAAGATACTTGGTGTAATTTTTGAACTTAATAATTCAGGTTTCATAAATCAAACACAATTTCTGCCATTTGGGAAAATTCCTGTACATTTTCCGAAGCATTCTGGATACCTTACATTTCCTGCTTTTCCCAATTGCTGGACACCATATACAGTCAACTCTCATACCGAAAACGCATGTACTGATAAATTGTAACCACAGTTAATTTTCAGTGGTCCCAGCAAAACTCCTATATAAATAATGATAAAGTTACTCGCTTCTATCATTTATCGGGTGTTGTGTCAATCAATTTATATTTCGGTCCTGTCACCTAAGATTTCCTGCAACTATAGTTTTTAAGCTGGTTGTTTATGCAAACATCTATTAACTGGATATGAAATATGTCACATGCGCCACCGTTTATAACTGCTCTGTGGTGCATTATCTTGTTTGTCATCCCACTTCCCCTTACATGACTGACGAGAGGGGAAGTGGTTACCTACTAACCAGCGTGACAACCTAGCATCCTCTCTCTCTCACCCCTCTTTCTGTCTCTCCCAGCCACGCACCTTCCTTCCTGCCCTTACATGCTTTTCCCCGTAAAGTTTGGTGTATCTGGCGTAAAATCAACATGATTTTAAAACAAAATATTAATTTAACTCAATGGACAGCATCTTCGTGAATACAATGATATCCCTACAAGTATATACTTGACCTCCCCTTGTCGCCAAAAATTGTATGAACATAGAGCGACTTGTATTACAAGTGTAAAAGTTAATTTTCAGTAACTTCCTGCGGGGAAATTGGAGGATTTATATTAATGTATTTCAATAGACATGCATCTTTTGAATAAATTGATATTGTGTAAGGGGCTATTCAACACCTTGACGTTCCACGAGCGAAGTCATTCTCTCACCTACCCTCGCCACAGCTGCAGCCCCCTCCTAAGAAGAGCCATTACGCTGAACATGCCACAGAGCGCCTTCCAAGCCAAGGATGGCTTGTCGCCTGCTGTGCTGCAACCTGCTTCACATTAAGTCGTCATGCTCTACCCCTCCAGCATGTGGTATGTGAGGGGAAGAAGCTGCCGCTCTCAGTTACTCTCTTCTCTCCTTCGCACCTCTCTCTCCACACCCTGCAACCCCCGTTGGTCCCGACCCTGTGCACTGAGTATAAATAGAACCCGCAGTCCTCAGTTCGAGGCTGTCTCGCACCAGTTCAGTAATATGTCGTTACTCTGCCCGAGCATCCACCGCTGTGAAGCCCCAGTCTTCTACGGAACGTCATGCTGCTCGAGAGCCACCAGACATCACATCTTGTCTTCGCAGAACGTCATACTGCCCGAGCAATCATAGACTTTTTCAAGTCACCAATGCCTTTCACTATACAGTCTAGAGTTCTACTATGCACGACACCGCCTCACTGCCCGCCAGCATACCAAAGCTTCAGGGCTTCCAGCTACCTTGTAGCTTACTTACAGCTATTACAAGTGTGAATACCGCTGACTTGGGGTTGCCCTTACACCCCGTGCTGCCATGTCTCCAGAGACTAGGTAAGATATCAGTTGACAACTTAGGACAGGCCCTTCAGGCCTCAGTCAGAGTACAGGCTGGTTTATGTGTGTTTGATTGAACAATCAATAAAACAGGCATAAATCTGACTTGGTCGAGTTGTCTCTTTCAGCACTCTGTAATTCCTATGTCCCCTCTCTTTCCGGTTTGTCACTTAGCCGAAACCTCGTTCCTTTCCTCTCCTATTTATAATTGTTTTGAAGTACAGCTAAGGAAGCTCGCCTTACTAGGCCTCACTAGAGCAGTTGTCCCTTGGACTATCGACCTCTTCCAGTCAGTGCCTGGGTCAAACCACGACAACCTGCGCACCAGGGAGCCAAGGGAGTGGATGCCCTTAGCCTTCTATTGTAACCTTATGTTTAGTACTTGGGTCAGACAATGACATTCTGCACACCAAGTCACTGGACTGGAGACCAGTAGTACAGGCCTCAAACCCTTCCTGACCTCCACATCCTTCACTCCATCAGGCTGTCTACCCTTTTCCGGCCACCCACTATCAACCTAACTGGTCACCCCTTACCATCTTATGCATCATTATAGGGCTGGGCAGAGCAAAACTGCTAAGCATAGGCTAGCTCAGGCTGGGGTATTGAGGGAAAGCGGCCCAGTTGGCAACCAGGTATACTCCTGGAAGAAAGAGGAGGCTGCATGTCAGAGGTCTACCATCAAATCAACAAGCTCCCACTCGAACCTTCTCTAGCACGTACCAAGTGCAGTTTCTCTGCTGCCATCTAAACTGCTGAAGAAGACACATACCTTAGTCCGATCAACCAATGTTACCAGGGTAGTTAGGCTCGTTAAGGTCGCACCTGCTTATATCTCCACCAGGATACCCACTCGCCTATCGCTCGCAAGCGTGCCACCCAAGGCTCAACATGCAATTATAGAAGTGACCAAAGCCAACCAACCAGACACCACTTTTTAACCATCACCAGGATGGGAAAAAAGGGGGAGGGGAAGAAAGTACCTCGCCTTCACCCTTTAACTGCCCCTCTCACTAGAGGTGAACGAGGCGACAATCATTTTTTTGTCATGTAATAATGGGTAGGCACTGAGCCCAAAAGCAGCGTAACTTGCGACAGGGAAAATTAAATCATGTGGTTTTGAATGAATAATTATTAAAGACAGTGAATAAATACATTTTAATTGCCTTATTTATCCATTTATGGCTCAAAATTACAGCTTTTTGCAGTGAAATATAATTACATTACAGGCGTGCAATGTGTCACCGCAATGAGAAGGGAAGGGTACATTGTTCCACTCCTCCAGCCGCTTCCCCTTTGCCATCGCGCTCGCCGTAAACACACAGCCCGATCAATAATCTCTCCACACGCTCTCAGCTGAAAAAGTTCTTACAGAACATTCAAAATTTGCCTCACATTCGGTGTCATAATTTAATTATTGGAGGGTTTGAAAATTTTAGTTCGGATTGCATTTCGTGTTGGATTACAATCAATTATGTACAGTATTTTGATATGGTATATTCTTTATATAAACAAGTTGAGGTGAAATGTTTTTTTAATGTATTATTTACGGTAATACTAATACAGTAATACTTTAAAAAAAAAAGGCCCATATTTATTGTGTTTGTTAGTTGAACTTTATTAGATAATGTACAGCTCTCATTACACTCTAAATGAAGTATAATAAGGTTAGAAATTGTATTTTATTGATGTACATGTCAGAACCCTCATCTACTGAAATCCTGCATGTATGGAAATTTTTTCAAAGTCTCCTGTAAAACGGTAGATAGGGAGTCAACTGTAAAAAGTATTAAGCATGTCTATAGACTACTCTAAAATAACAGTTTTAGCCATTTTCCCAAACAGAAAAATAATCCTTGGTGTTGAAATGATAACATTAAACTAATCTTTGAACAAGAAATGCTTCTTAAACACCTACATAGGATCACTTAATCCCCACCTGGTTGGCCACAAGAGGGAGGGTGCAAGAACACAACGCTGGTTGCTAGGAATTCTTTCCCCTCCTCGCTTTACATGCACAGACAGGAAATGAGGTCATGCTGGTCATGCTGGTCATGCCTGTCGAAAACAGCCAAACACAGAGCAGCCAAAGCTTATCCTTCCAAGCCTGATGCTCATTTGCATTTTGAACCATATAATTAGCCTATTTCCTAATAGATGTCTGCCTTTTTAGTTGATTAATAGTATATTGAGGAAATTGTGGTTAATGGAAAAGCAGAAAATAAACAGTCATTAAGATTTCTTTTGTGACCATCAATTCTTAATAAAACAAAACCACATCGTCTGGTTATCCCATAAAATTACAATTGCATTTGCCACTCACTTTTACACCAAAATAACTACTCTGATCTTACAACAAAATGCACCTGAACACAATACCCTACACACATTGTAAAGAAACACTTGAAATTTCATCAATACAATCATTAAAACCTTATATAAAAATATTTTTACTTTGACTAAAATGTAGTTTGATGCGTGATGTCCTATGGGTAAAGGAGGTACGTCACGGCCCAAGTGTTTTGGTGGGTATGAGGGTAGACGCACCTGAGGATGAGTTTGACTTATTCACAGCACGGAACTGGAGCTCGACCAGTACAGAGGACTGGTTGTGTGGTCTTCCGGTTGGGTACGAAGTCAGGGATGGCTAGCACTATCTTTCGCTTTGGTGGGACCACTCTCACGGGGATATCTGGGCGATGGGTGACCAGCGGAGTCGGCGAGATCTGCTGTGGTTCAGACTGTGGTGCACTGGGGTTGGCCCCTGAACCTGGTGTGCAGCTGACTGCTGGTACTGGCTGTTGTCTGAGTAAACTGGGTGAGAGGAATCCCCCAAAACTACATGTTGGCCATCCCATACGATATGTCATCACCAATCAGGTATGCTAGTATTAAAGGGTGAGTTTCTTTTTCGGTTTTGATGGGTGGTGTGAAGAGCTCTGGAATGGGTGCTGGTGATGCTGGTCTCTATAGACGGCGGCGGATGGCTTGCACTCTCTCCTGGGGACTGAGGTTCGCAAGTTTGACTGGGATGGGGTTAGGCTGCTGTTGGAACTTACAGATAGTTTCAGCCTTTTTAATCCTCTTACTGATACCATTGCAACTGGAGAAGGGCATAAGCAAAGATAACACAAGTACCAAGCTTGTGGAGGTGGAGCAGGTGACACTGGTCCTACTCAGGTGTACTTCCACATACCGCAACTGTCAGGCCAAAGCTGCTCCCTATCTCAGTCTCCGGCACCAGAAGCACGGTGGACGCTGAGAGTTAGGTTACGTTCTGGCTGGCAGTCTCAATATGTGGGTGAGTTCCCCATAAGGGTCAGTCCTCTCAGACCGAGGAAATACTCCTTATAGCACCAGAAGCGCAGTGGAAAGAGCAAACCCCAAACTGACAGTCCAACCCCAAGGGGATGAGTACCTAGTGTTGGGGCTCTACCATTCTGTACACCGAGGTGTACAGAAAGGGCGGCCATCCAAGATAGGCCGTGTGTCTACTGGTAAGTTCGGTAGTTGAGAGTAAAATTCCTGGTCACCTGCTGTTCCTCAATGGGCCTGATGTTTACAGCGACGGGTTATATGACTAGGGGAATAATATCCTAAGTGGGAAAAAATATAGTTTATTTCGGTACGGAAATAAATAATGTGATCAGTACTACCTCCTTTCAGCAAGAGCTTAACAGAAGCTTACAATGCTAGACAGTTGAAGGCGACCTAAGCTAGTGGAGGGTAGGTAGGCACAGTGGCTATGAAAATAACTCAACTTCAACTAACGCTACACTTGTACCAGAAAGTGTCTAAGTGTTCGACGACTTAAAATGGCGATGATCTTTGGAGGTGAAGAGGGATCTCAAAACCTGGACATCGGCACCAGAAGTGCCGTGAAGACCAGGCAGAGCCAATGGTTCCTTTGGTACCAGGAGTGCAGTGAAGGTACAGGACAGACTGGCATTCAAAGGGATGTGCCATGGTATTTATTTATACTCTTCTGGTTCGCCCTTAATCAGGTTGGAAAGAGGGGGGGAAGGTGGCAGCGTTAGATTCTCTGGGTTTGTGACGTCACCGGCCAGCTGAGGATCCAGCTGCTTCATCTTGGCGATTCATACTAGTGGTGCCATCCCTTGGCGCACATAGTACTAAGTGACCTTGAAGAATAGTCTCGGTGGCTAGGGTGGTGAACAGTACAATTCTTTGGGCGTCGAGCACGCATCTTTTACCGTGGGTAAACAGTACAAGTTTTTGACATCAGGTAGATTTACCGCTAATCAAACTACATTGGAGCAAGCGGCTGAGTGGTTCGTACTGATGAGTACAAGTCAATTTTATATAAGTAGTAAATACATCAAGCGTCAAGTCAGATAGCTAAAATATATTGCTTGTTACATGATACAAGCCAATCATGTGGCAATACAGCAGCTAGCCATACCGATGTCCACGAATGTAACCACAAAGTTTAAACTGATACACATAACAAAAAATTCAAAAATTCAAAAAATTAATTTTTGCATTGAATATGAATTCTGTTTTCTCAGGTGTACAATTAAGGATGAAACCTACAAAAGTACAGATTTTGCAATGAAGCACTACGAGTTTTAAATTAAACGCCACATGATACAAGGAGAGGCTACTCCTTGAGAGGCCGCGCCCACTGGGGTGGGTGGGTGGGTGGGTGAGGTTTCAATTCTCGGTTGCCAACTGGGATACATTAAATAGCAGATTGAACATCTAAGTAATCACCCAATGAAAATTGAACACACATGTCCCGGGCATAGGTCTAGTTTGTGGGTTGCTTCCTACATCGGTAGGTGAGACTATGTGGTGAGTGTACTGCGAGTGACCTACGGATTGAGACCCCGATGAGCAACCTGAATTTAAGTGCGCTCTCGTACACTAGGCCGATATGAGTAGTGGTGGTGATCATCACATATCTCGACGTAACATTCACAGTGATCATGCCCCAGGGAGGTAATCCAGTATATTGTGTACGACGAGTAGGTTTTCGGGAGGGAACAAGTCACACACTGCAGTAGGCAGTGTGTGACTTGTTCCCTCCCGAAACTTTCCGATGTGTTATCTTAGGTGTCGATGGAAGTGGAGCTCTCCTCTGTTCCGCTGATTGCGCTACGGCGGCCGGCTGTGGAACAGCAGCTGACTCTGGTTGCTTTGGAGTCGTGCCCATACTGCTGGTAGAGGGAAGGGTAGAGCGAGTGGGTATGGCTGTGTATTCCTCCGTGAGGTCTGATGGTTCAATACCAACTACGGAATGTCCACAGTGTAGCAGTACAAAATATTTATATGGTAGCTTACCTTGGGCTCTAAGAGGATAAAGCAAATTGTGACTTATTATCAGCTGTATCAGAATTACTCAAGTTATTTATCTCTGTCTCAAGGTCTTTAAGAGATTTCTTTAATCTATTTTTGATTCCAGTCTTTCGAGCTCGCGGCATGAGGCCGTTAAATAGAATGGTAATGCAAACAAAAGTGCATAAGGCTATACCCAACGGGTCTCACCACATAACTCCTTAACATTCGCTAGCCCAAAGGGTTATACAGAAGAACTCGTAGGCAGTCTTAATACCTGGGTGTAGTGAGTTCCTAGTGTAGGGCTCCCTGATGATTAGCCAATGCAATACACTGAGCATTACCATGGCCAAACTCGGAATACCGCTCGATGCTCCTTGTATTTGCAGTGTGGCTGGTACGCGAAGCCAGCATTGTCTTACGTATTTAAAGAATAATAGTTGAATAAGTGAAACAAATAATTTAACAATTGATTTCAATGAGCTCATGTAACACTCGGGGACAACAAGGTTTCTAATCTCTAGAATTGAGAAGATCCTAGACTTCAATGGTAAGAGAGCTTTTATTACAATTATGTAAATTGCAATAAAATAAATACAGTGAAAAGAATTAAGTACAGATACGTTAAATAAATTTGACATAAATATATTTGTGGTTAAATACACTGTGGAGGTGTAATCAAAAGCAATTCATGTGGAGGCAACCTGATTACGTTATGTTAGAGTGTTTTAATAGAATGAAAGTTTTGATAATTAATTAAATGATTCAAAATCTATCCAAGCCCTGGGGAGTCCTAGCCTTATCAAGACGGTGTCCAGAAGGCACTTTGTAGTGTACAAGGTTCTCTACTCAACTGGTAAAGATGGTCGGGCTAAGACCTTATGGGGGTGTCCTTAAGGGACAATGTCAACGTAACCTTGGTTTAGCTGGAGTAAGGTAGAGGTTAGGAAGGTTAAGGCTGATGTGTGGTAGCTGCTGGCAGTGAAGAAGACCCAAGAGATTGGAGGTGCTGCAGAAGTAGAGAACCCTTTGGGCAGCGCTCTCTGGAGTGGCGTCGTCGAAGTTCACTGTTGGCTACTAGCGTGGCTGAGGGCATCCAGCCCTTGGCAGGATACTCCGGCCTTCACAGAAAGGAGCGTTGCAAGACAGAGTTGCCCCACGGCTAAGAGATTTCCACCCTTATATCATCGTGCATTGCAAGACAGAGTTACCCCGCGGTTAAGGGATTTCCACCCTTATATCGTTCCTGGCCTTCGCAGCCTCGAGGACAATGAGCAACTCTCAGGTGTCCTTGTTGTCTCGGCCTTTTATACTAATTTCTGCAATTGTAGGTGCTCCGAGGGGTGCGGGGGGAGCTAACCCCACCTCTAGGGTGTGGAGCTTGTGATGCCACATGCATGAGTGCTGGATACTTATCTTGCCTGCCTCTCGGCACGGGGTGGCAAGCTCTCTAGCCCACAGGCACTCGAGCTGGCAGTGACTCTGCGTTGATTGGCCTGCTTCCTCCAGCGGTGCAAAATTTTAAGAGTGCGCACATGCTCTAGCAGGTAAAGAAAAGCGTAGCGGTGCTTTGCTTAAGAAGGGATGATAATGTGACAGCTTCTTGGAGATTCGGTTCAACGGTAAAGGCTAGGAACATGAGGTTGGAGGTGTGTTGATTCTGTGACAACATCGGGAGATTCATCAAAATATTCTGCCTCCATTACCGGGAGCAAATAGAGTTAACTTATCCATTGAACTAAGTCATTATTCAGATGGGGCAAAGTCGGCCATTTGGATTGTGCTTATTCTAAGATTGGAAATGCGTCATGCATCAGTGATTAGCAAAATTTATCAGTTGCTCAATGTTTGTAACAATATGGGTGACAAGGAAAGGTCCAATATGCCCTTCTCAGGTATAATTTATTTCGGAACTGGTATGCCCGTACAAATTAATTAATTAATTAATTAATTTAAAAAAAATCAAAATCAAACATGGACTTTATGGGCAAAAAACGTAAAATTTTGATGTGTAGGGGTTGGGGGTACGTCACAATCAGTCCAATTTTTCCAAAATATTTATTGTAACCACCCCTCACTAATTACTCTATTCTTGGGAAATATTAGGGGTCGTATCAAAAAACCTTCAAAAAATTAATGCTTTCATTATAAAATCCGAAAAACAAAGATGGGATAGAGTAAGAAACGTGGATACGGGAATAGAGGGAACATTACAGGAAGCAGTAAAACAGAAGATGGCTGGGCACAACAAAAGGAGGACAGTTTTGAAAGATCATACAAACAAAAGATATCTTCCACAAAACACCTTCACTCTAAATGTTAACATAGTGAAGTGCTGTTGTTAGCCTCTAACAGTGTAGTGTTGTAGTTTACCTTTACGAGGTTTTGTATGGATGTTAATAGCCTGGGTGTGGTAGCTCTCATCTTCTGTGCCCTGGATACAGACTAGATGAGAGTCTGCCTCATGGCTGAAGTTTGCTGCAAAGGCTAAGACGTGGTCGTTCGAGTTGTTCAGTGCACGCATCACCTAAGCAAAATAATGAAAGAATAAACTCAGCTTGTTCGGCCAGATGCGGAATACCAAGGCAAGATTGCACACTGTGCACTCAACTAATCTAGTGTAGGCAGCTAGGACGTTTCTTTTCACTGCCTCCACCTTAAATAATTTTCTATTATTTTTCTTTTTATTAGCCCTCATACCTTACGCAAAAATGGGTGGAATTAAACGTAAATTAAAAGTTATATTAAAACAGCTTGAGCACCAGATTTTAAGTCTGCCTACTCCACCTATTGAGGAGGAGAACCCCTTATTCTTACTACTTACCAAACCAGCAGGACGAACAGGATTTGAACATTTACTGATCATACAATTCAACCACACTCTCGTTGGCTTAGACCTAACTCTTTACCTGACTCACACACATCAATTCCTCCCTATCTGCCTTAAGAGATGCTTGTCTGCACCGCTTCTCTGCATCAGCATATATAGCTAGAGCTACTTACCGCAAAGCTATCAGTGCAAAGTTGATCATAGGGATTAAATTCCCCTGTTTGCAGCAAGGGAAGAACACCCCTAAAACCCCCCTTTGCTAACCTCACTCCAACGTGGGGAACCCAGCTTAAATGCTGGGCATTACTGAAGAATTGTGTTCGACCCCCGGGGATAAAAGGGTAACCTCTGTGCACCAATCCTTATTGTAGCTTGACGCATGACGTCTTGTTCAATTATACTAAATGACTGCTACTCATAAGCACAACTGCATTCCTATCAGCTAGTCCACGAGTCACATCGCTGCTGCCGCCGTCTGCAAGATTGTCTTACCTATCGGGCCAGAACAGACATCACAATAATAGTTTATTATTTTGCACGATGAGCCACCGAGACTGTGCAAGAAGTTACGCGACACACTCAGAGGATATAGGCACTGGGCTTGCACCTGCTATTCCCTCTCTCCAAGCGCCCTATGCCAGTGGAAGAAGGGATGGCCGAGGGGTATACAAGGAGCTGCATCCTGGCCTACGGATCGTTAGTTCTGCTACAGTTCTCGATCACCTCTTCTGAGCCCTCTTCGCTCCAGCTCTTTGTGTCTAGGCTCAAAACCTATCCTCACTTCATCGCTCACCTCGCGGGGCCAAAGATCCTCTCCAGCACCTAACCGAAGGAAGAACTAGCGGCCGTCAACAGTTCAAACACATAAGACACGTTCGGTCCCTTACGGACAAACCTGAAAGTACAGATCGCCCTGAGGTTATACATGCACCAGGTAACTGCCTATCCCTCTAGTTATTGCACAGGGTGTCTCCCATGTAGTATGATAGGGTGTTTACCTTCCACATAGCCTGTGGGGAAATTAGGAGATAGCACCTTTGTCAACTGTGTTTATTTTTTTGGGTTAAATAAACACAGATCTTCCCAGTCCTCTTGACTTTCACTCCGAGCTCCTTCCTTGTCATATCGGAGCTGGAGGACTTAACATGAGACCGGGTTTTTGCATTTTGAATACATGCTATCAACACAACAGCACATCCTTGGAAGGCCAACCATTCTCTGCCCCGGCAGTGAACGGTAGAGCCATGACACTATGATGCCATCCCCTGGAAATTGGCTTGCTGGCTTAAAGTCGCCCCTTTGTGGTGCTGAGGAGGCGATTTTCTTAGAGTCTGGACCACTGGACCCTCACCTCATCATTGTTGGAAGGCCACCCGTTCCTTGCACCACGTGGGGGGAACGGTACAGCTATGACACTAGGTATCCTAGTGGGATAGACTTGCCGAACAGGTGCTCAACTCTCATCGCTTCCTTGTGGTGCAGAGAGGGCTGCATCCTGGTGCAGGGAAATCTACCCCCGTGGGACAAAACTGTGCGGTTCCCGCAACCATTACCCCACAGCCCATGCCGGCTCTACCTGGTAGAGTCATCGAGCATGAGGCGGTGTTGGTGGTAGTAATTTGCACCTACACGTTAACACTGACACGTCAACGCCAACCTCCTGCAACTCCAATTCTGTACTTAATGCCTTACACCCATAGGAGTGGAACTGAGAGATGCGCCAGAAAGGTGAGAGCTATTGCTAATCTTCCCCAGGGGCTATGTATCCTTCCTAGTGGGTTCGGGTTGCTTAGTCCACGGGAGCAAGCTGTGCTACTGAGATGCTTCACCGTACCAGCACTCACTGTCACGCCCGTGGGCTTGTTTGAGCCGCCCACTAGAATCGCGGAGGGATATCACCCTATAGTGCAAGAGGCACAATTTGCATACATCAGTCCAGAATGCCAGAACTGCAACTGGCCCCCGTACCAGAGTCGATTACCCCACAGTCGGATGCAACTACAGTAACAGAAACAAAGTATACAAGCCAGCACCCAACCAACTCGCCGCCCTATTGTTGAACCACCACCTAAGCCGGCACCTCGCTGCATAAAAGTCACAGAGCCCATGTTATACACTTGGTGGGTCCCCGTGCCCAGAACAGATTAAGCCAACTAAGACGCGGCTCGCCTAGCGTCGAGCAAGTAACCCAGGGACAGGAACAGTAGGCAGTCGGAATTGTCACACGTCAAGCTGATTTGAATTCAAGGTTTCAGTCCTCATTATTTACCTGTGTTTTAATCCCTATGCTTGCCACAACTCAGTGAGAATGTGAAAATTGTTATTCAATGAAAATTTTTTACATAGCTCTTATGGAAAATTCACTGTGACCATACAAAATTGGTGTTTACTAAATGCATTCTTTATTACGCAAGTAAACGTAAAATCAACAACGTGTAAATTTTACCATGTTGGTTGAAAACAACAGCACAGTAAAGTATGGAAATGAACTTCAGACATCATAACATTATTATGCATACTTATTATTGATGAACTGTATGTACATGTTATTGGTGACATACCTTAAACATACTGAAAATTACACAAACACATTTTCATGATACATACCTACACTATTTGAGAAAACAATTTGATTTATTTTACATTTATAACCTAACTTGGCGGCATTTTTCCACCAACATTTCACACTGTGATGTCAGTGCTAATGGCATGAGTAATTCACTATCACTTTTCAATTTTTGTTTTGCATGACAGTTCACTTTGAATAATATTGTTTTCTTAGTTTGAGCATTCATTCTTAGAATTATTTCTAGTAGTTGTGTTCCCAGTATATTCCCATTGCAGAAAAAATATTGTACAGAGACTAGGTTTTTTTGGGTAACATGGATTCATATCTGGGTTTGGAATTCGAGAATATTTCATTGAATTAGACTATGAATTTGGATCCAAACAAAAAAAGGGTTCAGGCCATTCCTAGTATTAATTTAGGTCCCATGCAGCCTAAGTAAACTTTTAAACCACAAACATATCAACACACCACAGTTTGTAAAAAATTTTAGGAATGAGCTCTCGTATGACATGTAATAACAGAGACTTCAAGAAAATGTGAAAACTTCAAACAAGTAATCACTGAATTTGTTCACTTTTACAAAAAAAACAAATATTTATTTTGTGTGTTCGAACAACACCAAAACAGACTGTATCCATCAACTAGCACTCTACCACTAAAAGGTGGTTGCTGCAAGATACAAAAATAGAGCTGGATTAAGAAAACGGTGTTATTGAATGTAGTTTCTTTTTAACGTGTCTCTTTAACAGTCTAAAACATTTTCTGCAACACGACCCTCTCAACATAAAAAGAAATACTGTATAATTTCATAGATATAAAGGTACCTGGTCGTATCTATTCTTTGGAAGAAGAATTGAAGTCTGCCGGTCCTCCATATGGATCACCAGCCCTCGTACCGAAGGTAAGGTGTAACTCAAGTTGCGAAAATCCTATATAAAAGTAATCAAATTACTCTACATTATATCTGCCAGAGAAAGGATCAAGTACAATGAAAATGTGATCATGACCACAATTTCAAATTTGGCACTAGACAATATGAAGCATGAGTATTGTATGTCTTACAAATTAAACCCGATTTAATGTGTACAACACTTGCCATGAGATGAATCATAGTCTACAAATGGATATTGTTAACATGCATGCCAGAGCTCCCACAGTCTTGAGAACACACTCATTGACATTACTGGTGACATCTAGGAGTGGGCAAGTGGGCAAGGAGGGGTCGTTCAAACTTACTCTCAATTATCTATAACCACATACACACTTTACCTTCTCCTGCTTCCACATAACTGTATACATTAAGCTCTGTTCCAGCTGTAGAAGCACTGGATATTAAACCTGTGTAAGTAGCACATACTGCATCACTTAAAAATTTCATATAAAAGTTACAAGGCACAAATCCAGTGTATGGTTTCCACAAATTGAATTAATATCAGTAAAACACCACTCGAAAAAATTCTAAGGTTTTTTTATTTTTTCATACATCAAAATTATATTTGTTAAAAAAAACCATCTGATAATAATTTTACAGAAATTCAATGCAAAAAAAAAAAAAAAACCATGGCTGAAACACAACAGAGATAGTACCAGTGGCATGTGATAGCCGTAAGTATTGGGAATATATTTATATAAAAGATGAAGCGAAATGGTGAGTCTGAGGCAAGGGCACAGGGACCAGGTGCCGGGAACCTGCCACCTTGGAACTTTCATTTTCCTTTTTTCCCCCCCTAAAATTTCCCTTTTTCTCTCAAAATAGATTAAATTCCCCTGAAAATGTCCCTTTTTTCCTATTAGCAAAAAAAACCCCAAGAAATTCCCCGTTGTTCCCAGAGCAGGTGACCAGGATTTGTGACCCACATGACAGTAATTAGTGACCCAGATGACGGATTAGTGACCCCGAGGTCATGAGAGCAGGTCTTTGGATCTTGACCTTTAACACTAAAAATCCAAAAAATCGCAACAAATCCACGAAAGTCAGCAAGCATATGACATTGATTGCTACCACCATATTAGATGCTGGTGACCTTGACCTTAAAAATAAAAATTTGAGAAAAAACTCATAAAAGTCAGCAAGCAATATACATTACAGATTATTACCACCACACTGAATGCAGGCGATTTTGACCTTGACCATACCTTGAAAACAAAAACTTGACGAAATATACATCAAAGTCAACAAGCATAGTATGTTACAGACTACTACCACCATATTGGGTTCAGGTGACCTTGAATCCATGACATTGCATGACCTTACTAACAAAAACTCGAAAAAAATTACATATAAAGTCAGCAAGCATATTAGTACATTACTGAAAACTACCACCATATTGGATGCAAGTAACTTTGACCTTAACCTCGTGACATGTATTGACCTAGAAAACAAAAACTAGAGAAAAAATTAGTAAAAGTCAGCAAGCATTGCAAATTACATTACTGACTACTACAGCCATATTGGATGCAGGTGACCTTGATCTTGACCCCATGACCATAAACCCAAAAAATTTAGATTAAAAAATAAATTCCAAATATATGTCTCTCAATATATGAAACTTGGTTGTAGGTTACAGTCTATTATGTATCTCACTATTCGCACTTGTGTTGTCCTTGTGCAAAAATATTGTGGTATTTCACACAAATATGACATGCAACAAGGATTTTTAGCACAATTAAAGGGCTCTTGTCACCATACATTATGGTCGAAAGTAAATGCCTTATCACAAAAGTGACACTGATGACAACGTAGTGGTTCACGCAAAGACTTGGACGGACCTGTTGGAGATGTAGGTGCTGTAGCTAAAGAAGCAGGTAACGCCGGCAATGATGTTCTAGGTACCACTCCCAAAGAAGTCGATGGCACTGCCATAGCTACTATTAGCCCTGGAGCACCAGAATACATTAAAGATGCAGAATAAGACTTACATGCAAAGCTGCAGAAGCCAGCAGAGACAAAGTAGCTAAGCCTCTCAGCTGACTTCCCTACTGCTTATAAACTAGTATGCAAGCCCTACGATGTCATATTAACTTTCAACCTGAAGCGTTTTAAGCCACCTTGTGCAATAATAAGATATCAATTGCATGTAGGAGAGTTAGACATGAAGCTAACTCCAGTATGGGCGGAATTTGAGGAATGAAACCTCGGTACCCAATTTATTTGTGGCATCACTAAAGTTTAAATGGATTGGAAGGACAATCCCTAATGTGGATGGGAATTGTACACAAGTAAGTCCCTTAGCTAGCTCAGCTGCAGGTTGGGTTCTCCACATTGGAAGAACAGGGCTGCTGGTTGGGAGAGTTTTGGGCACTCTGATTGGTTGACAGCTTGGGGATTGAAACATCTAAGATTAATTTTACTTTCACTGTTCTGCGGTTTGCAGATCATGCCTTAGTGACGGAGGTGGCCTTAGAATAATGCGATGACAGTGTCACGGTGATCATACCCAAGGGGAGTCCTACTCTCACTTAGGCAGGACGCCTGTGTACAGAGTGGGTTGTGTTGGAACAAAGTCAAGAGGCACAGGCAGTACAATCCTCCGTCACTTTACCTACTCTTCGCGAGGTGGCGACACCCACCTCTTCTCTGGCTGGATCTGGGGTGTGGCCGGTGGCTGTACAGCGGCAGATGCTGGCTGCGGAGCAGCGATGCTTGTGTTGCTCGTAGGTTCCTGGGGTAAGTGTGAAGGGATTGTGGTGTAAAAATCAGATAGAAGGGTGGGGTCGAGACCCAGGACTGCAATGTCGAAGTGTACTATCTATCAGTAATTGTTCCAAGAGTATTCTACCTGCTAATCTGATAGGAGGTATAAAAAGTGGGTTCTCCTCATTTATTTCTGGATATGGTGTGCGAGATATTTTTACTTCCAAATTCTTTAAAGCTTGCTTGCACTTACGTTTTTAACCACTTCTATGTGAACGTGGCACACGGTAAAATTTTGTAAGTAATAAAATAAATAATAAGAATGCTTAAGGTGAAGCAGGGTAATAGTTGCGGCCCTATAGTGTACTTCTAAGAGTACTGGTTTTGCAAGACACTTCCACTTTGTTGCTCCACGTCCGGCCGTTCACCAGCCCGGGTGGACCACAAGTGTAGGATTGGTATATTGACTGCCAGTGACTCTTAGGTGAGTTTTCTACAGAGGGTAAAGTAGAAGAAATCATTCTCTCCCCCTAACCTGGCCGTTCCCCAGTCAGTACAGTAGGAACCTAGCTGACATACTAGATTTAACGAATGGAAAGAAGTACGTAGTGCATTTGGCCACTCCCGAAGATCTACCAGTGCAATACACTGTATTTCACCGGCAGATCTTCGTTTGCCTCTTAAAGGCGTGTGGTTCTGCCGTATGGTGGTAGTCGCGTAGCCGGCTTTATCTTACATGAGCAAATCAAAATCAAATTACACAAAAATCCTTAAGGGTAGACAAGACGTGTTCATGAAACGGTAAGAAAGGAAAACAATAACATTGACGGTAGTAAAATAAGTTTATTACATACATTTTTAAAGAATTTTGTCAACAGGTGGAGCCACTCTCTCCTAACCAAAACAAAATAAATAAATAATTTTTAAAATGACAAAGCAGAAGTGTTTTACATTAATTCCAGGCGAAGCAACCCGGATAAAAGTGAACATGTTGTGGTGCATGATACTGATAAGATGAAGAACTTCAAGAAGAATAGCAAAATAATAAATGCTAACTGAATTAGGGAGGTTTGTCCGGAAGGGACCTAGAATATATTGGCAAAAAGGAAGTTCTTCACACAAGCGGCGAAGACGCGGCTGTGCCAGGGCCTTAAGGGAGGTCCAGAGGGAATGCAGTTGAAGTGGCCTACAATACCTGGGTGGTAGAGAGGAAGAAATAAGTGGAGGAAGTGGTGAGGGACGACATCTGGTAGCCATTGGTGACTCCGGAAACTACTGGCGGAGGCAGAAGAGGTGGAAGGCCTCTGGGTGGTGACGGCCCTCTGGAGTTGATGGAGGCGGCCGAAGAAGTTGAAGGCTTTCTGGTAGGTAGTGGTTCTCCAGAGTTGGAGCTGGTTGGCGTCGTCAATGACCACTGGTTCCTTCCGCGGTCACCGGCGTGGGTGAGGGACTCTGCCCTGTGCTAAAACCCTCAGTTTTCACAGCCAAGAGGGTGCAACAGAATCACTCCTGAGGCATGTGCTGGGATTCCTTTAATACTAAATTTTCCAGTTCAGAGGCTCTCAGAGGGGTGCGTGGAATTGACCCCGCCTCTCGGAGGTGGAGCTCATTATGTCACACAAGGGTTCTTGGATCCTTATCTGGAGTGGCGCGAAGCGACGACATATCTTTCCCTCATACACTCGTGGAAGCTGTGATTTTCTGCTGGGTGGGCCACTTCCCTTAAGTGGAGCAAAATTCTAACCTTGTGGACTTTCTTAGTGGGAGCGGCCAAGTGGAAATAGTCGCTTCTTTAGGAAGGGGCGTTGAAGTGGCAGCTTCTTGTAGAGACTAGGCAAACAGTAAAATCATGGATCACGTAGTTAATGGTTACGGCAAGGCTTTGTCAACTTTGATTGATTTATGTGTCCCGCATCCATTACGGTTTTTATTTGGAGGTGACTTCCCCATCAGGTAACTGCCGCTCAAGATGGGGTGAAGTCGGTTATGTTGAGGGCATTTCCTAGAAGCACCGGAATGTGTCATGCGTCAAACCAATCGTGTTACACTATTGATATATAGTGCGGATACTGGCAAGCCAATCACAGAGTTGCCAAGTGATTGCCACTGACCAATCACACCCAAACATTAAGAAATCACAAGTGGGAGTGAGTCTTGAGTGGAGCAAGTTATGGGTGGAGCCAGTTTTGTTTGGAGTACGTCATTATGAATAATTTTGGAGTCATTTAGGAGTCATTTTGGAGTCAGTCGGGGGGGAATCAGTCAGTAGGAGTCTGTCAGCAAATTGGAATATTTTGGGCTCTTTGTGTCGATGTGTGTGTGTGTGGATCGCAAGTTAAAATAAATTCCCCTATTTAAAAATACAATTATATAGTTTGACGTGTGATGCTATCTGAGCTTTTATGTAGCACACTCTACTTGCCACTGCGTCCCATTTTGGAATGCAATAATCTTTATGAGGCAGTCCACAACCAGTATTGAAGGAAGAAATGGAGATGGGACACATGTCTGCACGAGCACCTTGGGAACATCCCCCATGTTAAGTCTCGAATACGTGATCCTACAAGGCAAAGCTACACAGCATGAGCTGTAAACAGTGTCACCCCTCTGCTACTGTTTGAATGACCACCTACTCCAGGATGGCAGTAATATTTCACAATCCTGCAGCTGCAGAGCAACGCGCCACCCGCTGGAGTATTCCCTGCTCCAAGGTGCGTGGGCTGGCCAGATCACATCATCACTTCACAGCCTTGCTGTGAGTGCCACAGAGATAAGATTCCAGTTGCCTATGCATAATGTCACAAGTCCAACCCCTAAGAGGGTGGAGCTTACTTCCCCCTCACTCTTCGGAGCACAACTGAACTGATTAGTATAAAAGAGGCAGCAAGACCTGGCCTCAGGGCAGTCCGCTGTACATTCACCACTGTAATCGGCCACTGGAAGGTGCCAGCTCAGCTAGGGTAAGCACTAGCCCCTGTCTCCTGCTATAACAGCCATGAGGTGATATAACAGGGACCACTAGTGCTAGAACTCATCGCGCCGCCTCGGTAGCCTCAATACTCCAGAGTGTCCTTGACTTTAACGCCCACCGGTAGCTCCGGAGAATCCACCAGCAGTCCAGAGGGTCTTCCACTTCTTTGGGATCTCCAGTTCCAGAGGCCTTCTGGATACAGACACCACGAGAGGGTCTGCCAATGCCATCAACCCCTATCCTTCATTGTTACCTTCCTTGGAGTCCCTCCATTAACGACATTTTTTCTGGTATCCCCAAGAGCCATCACACTTCTTCAGTGCCTTTCTGGTGCTGCTTTATTTAGGTTCCTTCAGAACACATCCCTAATTAAATTTAAATAAATTTAATATATTTTATTTTGGCTATCACCAATCACGTAATATTCCAAATAATATTATTTATTCATTTCAGGATGCCTTTTCCTGTTTCAGATTCACCCCTTTATATTTTAAGTGTAAGTAAATATATTTCTAAGAGAGTGGGGCCCTCATTGTTTTAGAAGTTTTTTTAATAAAAATTCATACCATTGAAGAAAATCTTTTATTTCTTGTGAATTAGGGGTTAACTATTATCATTAAGCCCATATGACATTATGTTTTCTAATATTTTGCTTTATTCTATTCAGGCCCATTTGGCCAGTATTAAATCTTGCTTAAAAGAGATGGAAGGCACCTCACGTGCAGAATTCGGTGATCAGAATTCCTCCCTATTCCACCTCACCGCTGTAAAAGGCAGAATGGAAGAAGAGAGGAGTGTACTGATCACTGGACCCACAGTGAAACCTCACCTCTCACTACTACCTCGGGAGCTTCATTTACGCACCATACTTTCCACCCAACAAAATGACTCCCAATCACTCCAAAATGACTCCTTATGACTTATGACACATAATGACTCCCTCCACCCAAGACTTGCTCCACGCAAGACTCACTCTTGCATGTGACGTCTCAACGCCTGCGTGTGATTGGTAAGCTGCAGTCATGTGGCAGCTCAGTGATTAGCTGACCGGTGTTCGCACAATGTATTAATGGTGTGATATGATTTGTTCAAAGTCAATATGATGTAGGATTTGCATACTCATATATTATACACAGTAGGGAGGTCAGCTAAGAAGCTTAGTTTGATAATGGCTGCCATGAAAGATACATAGTCTCAGCTGGCTTCTGCAGCTTTGCATCTAAGTCTTATTCTGCATCTGCAATGTTTTCTGGTACTCCAGAGCAAATGGTAGTTACGGCAGTACCATCAACTTCTTCGAGAGTGATACCTAGAACATCATTGCTGGCGTTACCTGCTTCTTTAACTCCAGCACCCACATCTCCAACAGATCCATCTGATGAACCACTATGTCGTCATCGCCACTTTTGTGATAAGGCATTTATGTTTGACCATAATATACTGTGACAGAAGCGCTTTAATTGTGCCAAAATTCCCTGTTGCATGTCATATTTGTATGATAAGTGTGCTAAACTTTTCAGACAGAAAGACAGTTTACTTAGATATGCAAAGACCAATAAAGATGAAGTGCATTTTTCATCAGTACCTCAGTAGCTGGTTTGCTGCAAGCAGGACTCTTGTGACTTGGATACATGTCCTCAAAATTGTAGTTCTCTATATAGCCTGTCCTGCACAGTGTGTTGGTGTAATAAGTGCCACAATATTTTTGCACAAGGACAATACGAGTGTGAATAGTGAGATGTATAAAAGACTGTAACTTACAACAAAGTTGCATATATTTGGAATTTTTTTAATTTTAATATTTTGGGTTTATGGTAATGGGATCAAGGACAAGGTCACCTGCAGCCAATATGGCGGTAGTAATCAATAATGTAATATGCTTGCTGAATTCTATGAATTTTTTTCTCAAGTTTATGTTTTCAATGTCAAGCAAGGTTATGGGGTCAAACTCACCTGCACCCAATATGGTGACAGTAGTATGTAACGTATTATGATTGCTGACTTTTATGTATTTTTTTTAGAGTTTTTGTTATCAATGTCATTCAAGGTCACAGGGTCAAGGACACCTGCATCCAATATGGTGGTAGTAGTCTGTAATGTATTATGCTTGCTGATTTTTCTGAAATTTTTCTTGAGTATTTGTTTTCAAGGTAATTCAAAGTCATTGGGTCAAGGTCACCTGCATCTAATATGTTAGTAGCCAGTAAAGTCATATGCTTGCTAATTTTATGGATTTACTGCAATTATTTGGAATTGTTTTCAATTTTTTTTTCTGATTGTTTTTTGAATTTTTTGAAATTATTAAAAATTTTTCTGAAATTTTAGAATTTTTTCAATTTTTTTGGGGTCAAAGGTCAAGGTCCTGAGACCTGCTCTCGTGACCCCGGGGTTGCTAATCCTGGTCACCTGGGTCACAAATCCTGGCCATGCACTGGGAAAAATGGGAAATTTCTGGGGGTCTTTTTTTGCAAATGTGAAAAATGGGAAGTTTGTAGCAACATTAAGGAAAAAGGGAAATTTTTATGGAAAAAGGACACTTTTATGGAAATTTTGTCAACTTTGAGGGAAAAAGTAAAATTTTTAAGGAAAAAAGGAGAAAAAAAAGAGGAAATTCCAAGATGACAGGTATGGGTGCCTGGCTGCTGTGCTCAGTGTATTCACCTCAGACTCCCCAGTTCTCTTCTACTTATAAAACACACACATGCCCCCATGCATGCACCTCCCCCTACACACACACGCATGTGAGCACATGCGTGCACGTGCACACACACACACCACATGCATGCATGCACGTGCGTGCACACACACCCATGCACGCATGCAAGTGCACACACACACACACAGAGAAAAAATGTGGATTTTAAAAATTATTTCTATTGTAAAAGATTTTACTATAGCTTATAAGATAGTTCAAATGAATTAGTTAAATCCAATAAAAATTAAACAACAAAATAAATTAGCCTCCTATGTGTTATAGTTTTTGAGGAACATATGTATTTAATAATTTGATGTATGACAAATATTTGCGTTTGGGCACATTTTAAACAGATTCTTGAGTGGCCATACTTTAGCCCAAAATTTGTTTTGGAAAAAAAAAATTTTTGGTACGTTTTTACTTTCAGTATTACTAACATGGTTACTTTTTTCAAGAGAATTGGAGGTGGTCAACTGACACCCTGCCTGATTCGATGTGGAAAGTGTCACACATGGAAAATTTTTGAATGTCATACAGTACTGTAGAACATAAGTACAGTACAGTACATAAGAAAATAAAATAAAACTGGTGTCTTCTACACTTAACTTTTAGTTGTTGAACGTCCTTTAAAATTTACATGTGTAAGAACTCACTGCGAGTAGGTTCATGATGGTATGCCCAATCTCACAGTAGACAGGCTTCCTTTGGCGTATAGACACCAGCATGCACGGGTAGTAACGGAACTCTGCTCCCAAACGCAGCATTAGTCTGATGGGGAAGAGTCGTGCCCACGGAGTCTCCCACCTGTACCACCAAAGTGCTGGTAACTGTTGTGTACAGAGATGAAATATGTATAGGCTATTCACGGTAAAGTGAGAACTTCTGATAGCTCTCTCATATGGATTAATAGTCAATAAATATATTTATTTTAGCCTTAGACGTTAAATCATACAACTACTCTCTCTGCCATTACCAACTTTACTAGTTGTTTGACAGTCAGAGTGCTCGTAAAAATATATGCAGGTAGGGGCAGTGACATTTTGCAAACGTTGATTACAAAAGTGCTTACTTTACATTGAACAACCTTTACCAGAGAACCTAACATTTCCTGTTACAATTCGTTACCAGGGTAGACGCTATACAACTATAGGCTGTTCACGATTAATTGGGCATTTTTGAAAGCCCTGTTTATTTAGAATCTACTTTCCTTCCCATTTTATATCCTTCCGCTATATGAAAGATTAGATCTCATTTTAATCATGCGCCATACAAGTGAAATCATGCTTTCCTTAATGGAAAGTAAATGTGTTATTAATAATCAAAATCATGCTCTTATATGCAAAAAAAATTACTTTCAATAGCCATAAATTTACATATGACACAAAATCAAGTCTGAGAACTACATTTCACAATATATTTCACTCACCCTGCACTTAAAAGTCTGCTGACAGATATCAGATAACTCATAAATTATGTAGTACTACACCAATAAGGCACGGGTCGGTAATATGTTAATAGTCATTCTGACATAGGATCACTCCAGACAGCGAAAAAAAGATATATATATATATATATATATATAAACTTCGAAACCATTTGAGATATCTTGAGATATCGATATGGAAAAAAGTGCAGATTTTAAATAGAAATATCCTCTATGATATAAGAGAGTTTCACCAAAATTGATTCAGATGTTTCAGAGACTATTCTGGACAAACATCCAGACAGACAAAATTTCCAAGAACTGCTATTTATACTTCAATATTGTTTAAATAGCATATTACGCTTAGATATTGGTATCAATTTTGAAATAAATAACAGACAGACATTTCAGTTTTATTTATTAGTATGGATTTTACCTATGTCTGATACCTTTGTATTGGCATAGCACTAATAATATTTATAAACATTTATAGTGACAGGGGAGGTCAAGTAGATGCTTGTGGGGTATCATTTTATCCAAAAGATATCTGCCTATTGAATAAAATTATTATTTCATTTATAAATCATGTTGATTCTATGCCAGAAATGACTTACAACGGACTTAAAAAAAAAAAAGTGCACAAAATGCAATTTTGGGAATTTTTAAGTTTTGAATTTAGTTAGCTTCCATTTTACAAAAACAGCAATTTTACAAAATTTACTTTGGGAACCGTGAGACCTCATAAAATTTGTGACATACTGTATATGGTGCAATTTTACTATGAAGGCAGTTGGAAAATGGCTTAAGTACAATTTTAATGCAATTTTGGCATTGGGTCAAAATCTTTTTAATTCCAATAACGACTCCTCAAAAATACCAATCCTTTTTCCGGGGACCAAGTAAAGATGTACAATTGAGATTTGACTGTACACAACCTCAAAAGAAATTTGCACCATCAATATTTCTTACTAGGTCCCTCACAGCCCAAGGGAATGTATGCGAGGAAAATACACATGGTTTGTACTGAATATCACACAAAACTTGACAAATGTCTCATTGTACTGTGCCTACTGTCTCAGCAAATGTCCTCTACGTGCAACAAATTACAGGTGGCGTAAAACTTTTCTGAGACATGTATTAACACAAGTATTAATATTAACAAAGACATAAGTTATGTGTGTAAATGGATGCCGTTTTATTGAAAGTCTCCAAGTAAAACCTCAACACCACCATCATTTCATTAGGAGGGGCTGTGCCCCCTTATTAAACCACTGCCCTATCTGTGGGTGTATCAACATTACCGCACGAATAAATAATAAAGTGGAGCATCCTGTATCTGAAATGGCTGGCACCTGAACCAATTTGAATGATATAAGTGTTCAAATAACAGGAGTTCATCACCATAATCTGTAGTCAAGGTTGTCAAACACATAAATATATAAAACATTGACCCCCAAACCTAACCTGTGTTATACCATTTGTGTTTGAATACAATTTTATATATGAAATGATGCCAAAATACCCATATATACACAAAAAATAATATGATGCTCTTACAAAGTCGACTAAAATTAAAAGCAGGGTAATCGCAAAATTACGTCAGGTCAAGGGCGGAGTGTTTTGTATGTGGCACAAATGAGCTGTGTCATGTTCATGGTTTCTGGCATTGATGCAGCAGAATGTGAAGTAATTGCATGAAAAAAGTAGACATGACAATAATCAATACTTCTACAGCTGGCAAACTGCTAATACCAATCACTGGAAAAATAGAGAGATTAACAAAAAATTAAGTTTAAGGCAAGCGTTGTATAACATGCAGATTCAAGATTAATTAAAAGAATACATTGAACAGTTCACCCATATGCTCAAAACTTCACAAAACACTTAAAGACATGTTACCCCATAATCCCCTCAAACCATCAGCGTTAACAGTTTCTGTGAACGTGTCATGTAGAACCAAGTGAAAACAGTACTTGACAACTGAAATTTAATCATCCAGATGCAGTTATTTTTTTTACTGCGCCTCAGATTACATATGGATAACAGAATTACAGATACAGGATGTATCACTGTACTTCAAAACACTCCACTAACACGAAGATATGAACTGTAGAATTTGTGTGCAATGTGTTACACATTTTCTGTAATGTTTTACAGCTGCTCAAACTAACAAGCTGTACAAAATATTCAAGTTTTATAATGAGATCATACTCCACTGTAAATACCAGTACATATAGTGTGCAACTTGCATGAATATATTTGCATGTGTGGTGCATAACATCAGAGGAAACAGACCAACGTCCTTGTAAGATAATCATTAAATTTGTGAGAACAGAATTAGAATTGTAAAAAAACAAATACAGTTAATTCCATACTTAATTACTGGTATACAACACATGGTAATGACAAAGTTAGTTACAATTAAAAAAAAAATGAAATGGTTACACAAATTTACAGAAATTTCACAAAGCCACCCTGTTCTCGCATCTGCACTTTATACTCATCAGCTATGGTGTTTCTCAATGTAACGTTACAAAATCAGGTAAGTCATCAGTTTACTGGCTTGCTGGTTGCCTCTTGAATGTTCACATTGTGAATGACAGTAGCTTTTGTCACAATACTACTCACCTTAGCGAGGGGCACAAGTTAGCAATGATTAGCTACTGGCCTATGTAACTGTATCAGCAGAACGTAATTACAATATTATCAGGCCATCAGTATTGGGAAAAGTTGTATCATCCTATTTTAAAAGTTTCTTTCTGATTTTTAACACCTTTCCAAGTAAATTTTTTTATGTATATAACATAGCCACTTCTTAACATGAACTAAAAAAATAAGTTCAATAGCATTCAGTATACTTGACCAACTTTGAGTATTTTTTCTGTTCTAATGATTATATTGCAAAATCATAATTCTGTAAACCAGCACCACAAAAGCCACACTATCATACTTTAACACATAACTACTTGACTAGATTAGCTAGTACCTGTGTATGAGAATGGCGACCAAATATGGCTCTGGGGGCAACACCAGCTTGTGCAAGCACTGGTAAGATGGCCTCACGTAGATGAACCCACCATGGTCTAAGGAGCCCAGGAAGTTAGATCTCTGGACAACTGTATAGCCCAGCTCCCCCACTGTCACACCTGTTGAAGCAACATTAACTATAAGCCATTACACAATGTACTCTTTATTATTTCTGAAAAGGTTCACTGTATGAATGAAGTAAGGGTACTACAGTAATTCTCTGAATACATATCATGATATGTAGTAATCATACCAATAATCTAAACTTTAAGCTGTAAAACTGACATCTCACCATCTTTAGATTGGCAGGTATTGGCGTCTACACCTTTTCCCCCAATAGTCCATGCAGCCGAAGCCCCACTCATAGGGTCACTTGGCGGTTGGGGGAGGGTGAAGTGGCCTGACTTGGCTGGAATCACAACCACATGACAGTTGGCTTTGAATGGTGTTGGCCGAATCACTGGACGTGCGACTATCTGGATAGCTACAAAAGTACCAGGAGCAGCTTGAACTTGGCCTGATTAAGCTTGGCCTGACCATTCACGACTGGGCAAGTAATGCAAACTGGTTCTGGAATGGTGGTTGGCCAAATGTTAGCTATGACAGGAGTAACAATATTTGTGGGCAAAGCTGGTGAGTGAGTGAAGAGATTTGGACGGCTCAAAACATCTAGGTCTTGAGAACTGATGCGAGCAGCTGGTCCCTGGTGGAACATGGGTATCCCGACAGAGACAGCCTGGGTGATCACTCAGGTAGTTACAGCCTTGAGGCAAGGCAGAGTTGGTGGTAGTTGCAAAATGGCTCTCAGTATGGTGAAGCAGCTGGGCATGTAGCCAAATGTGAACCCTGGAACCACTTGGTAATTTCTGTCTGGTGTTTTGCCAATTATGGCATCCATCTGTCATGCTGCCTCTGTTGTAAACTCAGTGTACACAAAGGTGTTGCATAACAACCCCTTCTGATAACCTCTTTCTTGGTGACCTATTTGGACGGCCTTCCAATTTCAGTCCTCTGTTGAGGCATTGTAGAAGGAGAGAGTTGGTGTCCAGTGAGGAACAGCTCGTGCAGCAGTTAGCTAATAAAACTGGGAAATACATGGGATAATCCTAGGTAGTCCTTCAGAAACGCAGACCACCCTCCAGCGTCAATTCCCCCCAACAGGGGAGATTTAAGATATTATTTTAGCGGTGTCCATATTACATTTTAACAGGGTCGGGCTTTGATAGGTGTTTTGAGACACCCCGACCCATGCAGGTGTTTTAATATTCCTTTTATATAATGAGTAAACTTCATTGATTTATTTCTCCAGTTTCTCAGCCTAGTTTATTTAATAATCTTTGTTCGTATTTATAATAAAAAGGCTGGTTTTGCAAAGGAATAATGTGAAGGAGAAAAGAAATTGTTTTACTTTAATTCTTTTATTCGAGCTTGGTCTTTGAAGGTCCCACGAGATGCACCGGGTTCTTTTTAGTGTGTTCAAGTTTTAAAATGTAAAGTACCTGAAAGAGTTTGTAAACTCAAAGAGTTTCATACTTGAAATAAAAAGTAAAATTGAGATCTGTTTCACCTGTTCCATATTTGAAATAAAATGTAACACTGGAATCTGTTTCACTAGTTCTATAGTTGAATTTAAAAGTAAAACTGAAATCTGTTTTATTACTGGCTACTAATCTTCAGGCAATAGTTCGCCACAAGATGAATTCTGTGTGACTCTGCTAAAATTTAATACAGACATGCAGCCAAAATAATATCTTAAAACTTTGGAAGTTAATACTGTTGATTTCATATGGCACCGAAACAAAGTTGTCACACAAGATGGGTAAAAGGCTATCACAATAAGTAAATACGTGAACATATGCAGGACCCTTCAAATTGCCATCACATTTCCAGGCTGTCGCATTCTCTATTCTTAGATGTCTACAACCAAATCCAACTTTTGACACTAGTAGGGCTCCACAGATACAAGTTACTCTAAACAGAATTAAGGCTAAAAAGCTCACAACTATCGAAAAAAAATTTAGAAACTAGAAAACCCCTACCAGTACAAAGTTCAAAACACTGCTAATCACAACTTTGCCACTCAACCCACCTTGAACCACAACTCCACTGTCAGCTAACATGCTGACGAGTTTGACTGAGTCCCATACGGACCTCAAGCAGACCAACACCTCACGGGTGTTTACAGGCACAAGAGCAGAAACAAAGTCGGTGAGCCCAGCGCTGATGTTTGGGTCGTCCACTCCACAGAACATCATAGCCAATGAAATTTAAGTAAAGTGCAAATGTGAAAAAGGTAGGAGTTACACATAGGTTGGAAGGAAAAAGGAGAGGAGGGGTTAACATCACTCTCATGGCAGGAGAGGCACAAACTCGTCGTTAAATATTACAGCGCCATCTATAAAGTTACTTACTGGCTTGCAGCCACAAGCTAAAAACTAAACATTTTTAAAATTTAGTATCTGAATTACAAACGCAGGACATTGTGGAACCCTCTGCTAGTATGTATTCAAGTCCAGCTTTTCTATTGCCTAATAAGGTGCCAGGGCAATTTAGGGAAATTTGCGATTACCGTAAAGTAAACAAAAAAATTTTTGTTGACCCATACCCTCTTCCAAACATAGAGTCTGTCTGTCAGCATGTTGGTCAGAGACGCGATACTTTTCTATCTTTGATCTGAATTCTGCATTTCTACTATGCGAATAGCACCCCAATTCACATGAGATTTTAGCCTTTGTAACCCCTTGGGGCCAGTTTCAGTGGAAACTTTTACCAATGGAGGTAAATTGCGGGCCTCAGGCTATGTTGCGAGTTTTGTTTCAGGTTCTCGAACAGCATCAATATGTATTCATGTTCACATGTATTGATGATGCATGCATATACAGCAACACCTTTGATGCACATCTACAACATCTTAGACTTTTTCTCACTAGTTTGCAAGATGCAGCTTTGACTGCGCACCCCGACAAAGTGACATGGGCAAAAACTTATGTAAAATATCTCTGGTTTGTGATCAGCAAAGAGAAGTTGTTGATGGATCGAGAAAAAATTTGCCCTATTGTGAATTTCCCCATTCCGAAAAATCTTAGGAGGGTAGCAGTTTTATAGGTATGGCTAGTTTTTATTCAAAGTTTATTTCAGAGTTTGCAAATATTGCGGAATCACTGAATGCTTTACAAAGGAAGGATGTCGCCTATGTTTGGGCTCTTGAACAACAGACTACATTTAATGAATTGAAGGAAAAATTAGCTACACCTCCAGTGTTGCATCTTCCGGATTTCAATAAATTGTTTACCCTCCAAGTGGACACGAGTTCAAAGATTGTAAGGGCTGTTTTATGCCAAACAGCCGGTGAGAGTTTGGTTCCAGTGACATATGCAAGCTGATTATTAACTCAGGCTGAGCAAAAGTTCTCCACCTATGAAAAGGAGGTCCTCAATGCCATATTTGGCATGGAAAAATATTCAGATTATCTTGAAGAGCGTGAAATGGAGTTGCTAACTGACAACCAGGACCTTAGTTGGTTTTTAACAACTAATAAACCTGCAAGTCATTTAGCCTGATGGCTAGTGCGACTTACGAAGTTTAAATTTACTGTCAAACATATTATGGGAGTTGACAATGGGATTGTCGACTTCCTCTCTCATATGTTTGACGATGAGGAATTTTGTGAGGTATCTCCATCTGATACATCCAGTTGCAGGTCTGTTTAGGTGATTGAAGTTCCTAAGGTAGATCCAGTTCTCGCCACTAAAGATCAGGTTGTACAGGTTTCTTTTGTGCAGGATATTTCACAAGGTGTTGAAAGTCCCCAAGGTGGAGGTATTTTCAATAACAGATAAGATAGATCAGACAGTTCAAGTTTCTGATTTGCAGGATATTTTTCAAGGGGTTGAAGTCCCTAAGGTAGAACCAGTTCCCATGATTGAGAAAAGGGATCAGAACCTACAGGTCTCTGTGTTGCAAGATTTTCCACAAGCATGTTACATTACAACACCATCAGGAAATAGATTGGGAATGCATTTCTATAAAGTCAGATATAAATACTGGGAAGGCAAGGTCTTATGAGATCAGAAAGGATACATTTATCCTAAAATCAAGGAATTTAAGTTCTATGTTCCAAAGACTTAAGGGGGCCAAATGTATCATTATTTTCACAATACCTTTTTCGGTGGCCATTTGGGACAGGAGAAAATGATTTCTCGGGTACAAGAAATGTTATACTGGCCAGGATTGGCAAAAGATGTGGAAACATGGGTTTGGCAATGTGAAGCATACCAACACTCCAAACCACGAAATGCTAAGAATGCTAGTCCCTATAGTGATTCTGTGGCTACTTTTCCATGGGAGAGAGTTTATTTGGATGAATTCGGACCATTACCCAGGACCGCTGCTAGATTTACTTATATTCTTGTTGCCATAGATAGTTTCAGTAAATTTGTGTTCCTTTTTCCCCTCAGATCTACAAAGCCATCAGAAATTTGCAAATTTTTGAGTCAGTGTAGCTTTCCCTTGTTTGGGTCTCCCATGTATCTGGAACATATTTTGTCTCGTCAAAAATGAAAAACTTCGCTTTTGCTTGGGGAATTGAAATGGTGCATAACCCACCCTATTACCCTCAGGCCAATCTGGTCAAGCGGTATAATCGTAATTTGAAGATCACCTTACGAGCTTTTCAAAAGGGATCCCACAAAGAGTGGGATGTGGCTTTATACCAACTGAATTTAGCTTTTAATAGTTGTAAATGAATCAACGAGAAAAGTCCCGGCTGAAATATTTTTCGGCCGAAGGTTGTTTCACCCTCTGATAAATGCTTGGGGTTTGCATGATTTCTGTATTGATGCTGTGAAGAAAGATAAAGATCTTGAGACTGTGTAAGAGGAAGCCAAAAACATAATTTGAAGAATTATTATGCTAGACTTGCATCTCATTACAATAGAAATATGGGAATTACATATTTTAAAGTGGGAGTCTTCTTGAAACTCATTACCTTAGTAATAAAGCCTCACAATTTAGTGCCAAGCTGGCACCTAAGTATGTGGGAGCTTTTGTTATCCATAAGTTTTTGACTCTGGTAACTGTTTTGCTCGAGGATGAGAAAAATCCTACGAATTTAGTGAAAGAGCATCTTATTTAATTAAAACTGTTATGATATTGTATTTTGTGTATGGACAAGCATTGTTCTCTAAGGTGAGACCTTGTAGGGACTTCGTTTTGTATAGGGTTATGTTTTTTTTATTATAAGGGTATCATGTATCTTGAGTATCATCATCATTTTGCATAATATGTGATTCTTGTTTTTAATAGATTTTATTAGTTGTACCAGCCCCCGTCGCCGGGAGTTCTCTCATCTCATGCTCATTTCATTAGGGTACACATTTTCATTTAGTGTTAAGATGAATTGTGTTCAGTGTATTTGTTTATGTACTAAGTCAGGGATTGCCAAAGAGATCCAGTCCTGAGTATAGTAAACCAATAGGATTTGAGAATAGAGACATTGGATAGGGGTTTGAGTCCCCACAATCAGCGCATGTTTTCCTCTCGTGTGGAGTCGAGAGAAGAGAGTGTTAGATGTTTGACTTTGCTCTGAGATGTTGGAGCTGGCATCAGTTTGTCATTGAGTTTCTTCTGATCTGTTCCGAGCCCTGGTTCCTCGATGCAAGCCTGCTGGTTAATGGTGATCCTGGGAGTGCTGCTGGTTGGGGTTTCTACAGGACCGGCCATCCTGGAGTGATTCCTGGATGATGGACCCCTGATAATCATCTTGGAGGTAGTGCTTCGATAGGGGTGCCAGATTAGACCCAATTGTGTCTCATATACATTACTTGGCATCAGGAAGTTACTAACTGACCGGCCGACTTTGACCGCTTCGCTACGCATTGACATGACTACCCGTCAGCTTCGCACGGTTGTCAACGGTGTTATGACGTAATAAATATTCATGACAGAAAATTAACTTTAAAATATGATCCTACACAGATTAATATTAAATAATGTGGTGAAATGTGAACTTATGTTTCTTGAAGCAACATTCATTTGCAGTGATGAACAATTTACGAATACGTGTTGCAAAATGGCAAACTCCGATGCATGGTGCGGGTGACATGTATGGAGGCTCCCAGCATACTACGGCGACCAAAGCCTGTAGTTCAAAGCGCTCCAGTCGCTGGGATGGCTGATCGAGCCTTGCCATTTGAAGACATAAAGAGGGCGTTGTATGCACCGGATATTCGCAAATGTTTTCATGTGTCTCTCGAATAATCTGTCCTAGGGCATTTTCCCCTCCAGTAAATTTTCATATAAATACAACCCGATAGCCAACCTGTCTTCAGAGATGCTTGCCTGTTTGGGGCATGCACAACTGTGGAAATAAGTTGAGATTAAGGCTTCCTGGCCAAAAATAGTAGCCTGACTGGATTTCTTGGTAGTCTTGAACTTTATAAAGTTTAAAAATATAAAAACGGCATTTTGGTTTTATGTAAAGATCACACCTTTCTTAGTTGTAACATAATTTGTTACATTAATAAAAATGGTTGATATTTCAGCCAAATAGTACAAGTTTACGCCTCATGGGCTGTGGTCATTTTTGAAAGCAGTATTACAAAATATAATAATATTTCAGTAAAATGTTGTAATACCTGGCGTTTCCTTACAATCGATGAATTTTAAAGAAATATGTCATTTTTTAATGCATGTCATGTAAACATAGATTTCAAAGGTTGTAGGGATAGTAATACCAATGCATTTGAAAGAAATATGTCATTTTTAAATGCACATAATGTAAAAAGAGAAATTTTAAAGTTTGTAATGTTACCAGCCAGTAAGAAATATTGAATCTTAAACGAGCCAGTAAATATTTTTATATCAAGCTTGTTAGTATTTTGAATAATGCCTCAGTATTTGAGTGTTTTAAGGGAAAGTTAATAATTTTAAAAATACACATTTCAAAAAATATATATATCCCTTCAATGTGTTGGTGATGGGAGCTTTGCAAATATAGTAAATTTCATTGTAAAATTTGGTACTTGTTAGTACATGTAGATGTGTGATGTGGATAAAAATTGAAGCAAAATACAAGGTTATTCTTCAGAAAACTTATGTGTTGGTGTTGGTAATTTTACAACTTTCCAATATCACTGCCATTTTTCCCTTAAGGGTTATTTTGCTGTTTGGCGTGATCTTGGAGTTGTGGTTTCTTGCAGCTAAGTGTCTTCGTTCTTTCTTAAGTGAAGGGCTAAATGAAGGGCATCAAGTTCAATTATACTGTATTGTATTGCCACAAAAATTACTTGAAAGTTTGAAGGGTCACGTCTTTATATAAGTAGAGTCAATTTTTAGATTTATATGAGAGAACAGTAAAAATTATTATGTTCAAATAGTTACATATTATGAGGACTTATGAAACTGTACTGTGTTCAATGGGTGCTTGATGCAACAGTATTACGAGTTTGCTTTGCCAGTCATAAACTTGTTATGTGACATGGTGTAAAGCATTAATTCCAGTGTGATTTTAACGGTTGATTATTTTTGACTACCACTGTAGAATCATCACAGAAAGCTCGGCTGATGATTGGAGGGAGAAGGGACACATAAGTAAAACTGACCTCTAGAAGCTTCCTGGTAGAGGCTGTTAAGATGCAGGAACACATCTCTAGGAACCATGGCCTCCCCTGGCAGGCACTCGAGAACCACCAGCACTTCATCCTGTCCCACGCAGCGCAACCCCAGCGTCGTGAAGCACCAGCAAGTTCGGTTCACACAGCAGTCCACTGCCACACACACACAAAACACTCTCACTTCAGTGCATCAGAATACTCTAGACTTGCTCTCAAGCCATGACATACACAATCAACACTAAGTAACACCGACACATTTCTCCCAATTTTAGCTGGTGCTCAGCAACACGCTAATGACGAAGAAAGATGAACACCTTCAGTGCTTACGTAATACTGCGTGCTGTGTGTGTACACACGCAGGAACATGCGCAGGTGGACGTGTGCATGCATGCAAATGTGTGTGTATGCAATATGAATTTCAGAGACACTAACACTTGGCCACACCTCTGGAGCTACTTGTAAGGGAAAGAAATAAACTTAGGCCTACTGAAGTGGAGCTAACACACAACTATAGGCTGTTCACGATAAAGTGAGCACTTTTGAGGCCCTAGCTACTTTTTCCATTCAGCCATTTTTTATCCTTTAACCACCTTTTAAAATAAATATTGTCATGTAAGTAATAAACACAGTGTGTATATTCCACCACACTACAAAGTCAATATCTAAGGATGAAATAAAATATATTTATTGACTATTATTCCAAATGAGAGGGCTTTCAAAAGTGCTCACTTTACCGTGAATAGCCTATGCATACTTTATCAACTTACAGTTCAATATCTTGACTTGAACAAAGAAGTTTCGGTTGATGGCAAACACAACTGGTAGCTCAGATTCAGATTTCAAAGTTTCCATTAATCTGTCATTAGACTCATAATCCTCTTCATACCTGACATCACCATTCAGAAGGGTGACTATCGGTGGCAAACCTAAAAAAGGACACAAATACAAAAGTTGTGACCATTACAGTTTGAACACAGTAACTGCAGTTTTCACTTTTAGCACTTGACCAAGTTGTCTGGCATCACAAAAAGTACGATTACATAATGCAATAACAATTTAATCCATGTTTTAAAGGTGAGATATACAAGCAAAATATTATTTACAAGAAAATAGAACAAGGCAGGTGCATGTATGATACACTCTAATATAATTTTAACATATAATAAGAATCTTGTGCCAATAATGACAAACAGTATCTACTAAAGGGTACGAGATTTAGTCAAGAAATATCCATAATCAAACACTGACATGTATGTCAACAGGTTGACAATAATTATCAAAATTACCTAGTGTTCTAACATCATCTCAAGTTGCCGTATGTAAAGGTCAACATCTTACGTATCTATATGGATTCAAAAAGCACACGTTTGTGTTTGGTGTGCAACTGGATTCCACAAAAGAAAACTACAATATGAGCAAAACAAAAATTGTTTGTCTCTAGAAAAATCACTTGGATATAGGTGTGCCTACCTGCAAAGTGGGCATGGCGCCCCCTTCCCCGGCATAATGCAACCAGTTAAAATGGCAATTTTGCCAATATTTCTATTTTGTTTGAATGCCGTTGTCATAAACAAGTGGAACCAACTTGTGAACAAGGATGTGCATATGGTAGCCAGAAAGCACAGGACAATAGATCTACTGCTCCTCTCTTTTCTCTTCGCTTTCCCCCCCCCCCCCCCCCAGAATAGGAAAATTCTCCCACTCTATTGTCACTGAGCTTCTGCTTACACCAATAGAGATGTAGAGATGTAGCTTGACTGAGACTCCGTAGATGGCAAAGTCAGTTGCAGGATGGCTGTACTCTACTTGGTGAAGAATTACTTCCCCATCTTCTTCAGTTGTAACATTCTCAGTGGAGTACAAGAGCTGAACAGCCAGATGTGTGTTGTTAGCCTACTTTCTGAAGGAAAGAAAGGCTTATTAGGTTACTTTCTCTCTTTCTCTAACTAACTCTCTATATTTCTCCATCTCTCAATATCTCTCTCTCTCCATCTCATTTATCTCTCTCTCTCTCTCTCTCTCTCCATCTCATTTATCTCTCTCTCTCTCTCTCTCTCTCTCTCTCTCTCTCTCTCTCTATATATATATATATATATATATATATATATATATATATATATATATATATATATATATATATATATATATATATATATATATATATATATATATATATATATACACATACACACACACATACACACACACATATATAGACACAGAGTGGTAGAGGGGAGAGAGAGAGAGAGAGACAGATACCCCCTCTCTGCACTCATAACCACTGCTGCCTGCACACCCCACTCAACTTCCCACTCTCTTTGTCACGCGCACCCTCCTTTCCATGCAGAGGCACGACTTGCAGCAAATGCGAGAACTGTCACACTTGAAGAAGCTTCCAGAAACATTTGTACACCACTGTTCTTATAGATTATATACCAAAGCATGAGCAGCGGATTACAAAATAAAATTATACCCTAATAAAATATTACAAGTAAAATAAACTAAATATTAGAAAATTACATTGTAGTATAAAATCCAAAGAACATACACAGAAAAAATATGTGTAGGTTCTTCTATATGAAACAACCAAAGAACAATGCAAGCAGCACAGAAGACCCTATGCAGATAAAACACTCGTCCAAGTGACAGCCCATCACAATGGGTGCAATTAATTTTTAAATAATTTCTTAAAAGCTGAGTTTATAGGAAGGACTTGACTTCTATATGAAAGCAACAACTTTAGAAATGAAACCAGAAACTTATGCAACAGTAGTGAGACAATTACAAATACACACATGCCTTACCCAGGACTTGAACCCAGAAAACCTCGTACTATATGCTAGTGTGCAATCTACTACATTTCAGAAGTCAGATTCGGAGCATCAACTTTGGATTTAATCAGTCTAATGTTCTAACCGTGCTACATCCTAAGCGAAGGGCGTGGCAGGGCAGGATTTGCATAAAGACAAGCAAAACCAACAGAACACCAAAAATGGCAAAAGCCACGTAAAAAACGAGTTATTTGTACAATGTAAGGGTGAATTATGCATCCATGGTAAACAACTTATAACAGAAACAAATAAGTGTGGTAATATTCTTTTACTATGTTTATATTCATTCTTTTCAATGGTTATCAAACTTACATGTGGAAAATATTTCATTGGTTATCAATCTTACATGTGGAAAAGCTAATATCTTCCTCTACCTTAGATTCTATTGAATTAACATGTACATAAAAACAAGTTACAATAAAAATTGAGTAAAATGTGATTAAATTGGAGGTACATAATTATGCTGACACCCAGCTAATACTTGGATTTTTCTACTAAAAATACAGCTAATATTTATGCAAATACCTTGGCCATATAGCGAATACAGAGGCCATCACAATACATACTAGGCAAGTTACCCTAAATACACTTCGTCGCAAGATGGCAGATTAAAGTCTGTTGTACCAACTTGTACTCTGGACTTTAGAAAATTAAGTCCTATACAGGAAAAAACCAACATGGCAACTCATACTACAGTATAACCTCAATGTCTGTATAATATTTTCCTTCATCTGCTCGCGATCCCAAGTGGATAGGAGCAACTGCTAAGCAATTCCAGTCTTAACTCCTGCGAGCAAATGTTACTATTCAAAATGCCCTAAACTTCGTAAAGTTTTTAAATTGCTTACTAAAAATAAACATAACTGAATCCCAAGTATCGCCTACCATTGCCTAGATTTGGTTTCAAAATGCTAAGACCATAATCATTATTTTGGTTACCAGTGGTTACAACCACTAAAATTCTCATTAATACTTGATCACATACTTTTATGGGCTTACAAAGTTAGTTACAGAAAATTACCATTATCCCATTTCGGATAAGAGACCAAGATGCTGCAAGTATTAAAAAGATTTAAAATTTCAAGCCATCATGACTCTTGCTTAATGTCAGAATAACGTAAAGGTCCTAACCGCTTGATGAGCCTACATGTGTGTTAAATCAAGAATGTTACTTATCTGGCAGAAGTTTGGCCCCTCGAGGCTGCATGCACACATGCATGCATGCACACACAAACACAAAATTTCCCAATGCAAATGGGCTACGCTTGAAATTTATTTCTGGGGAAACTCCAAGCTTTGCTGATGCATGACCGCTTCGCAGTTACTACCTAAAGAAGAAAGCTGGCAAGGTTGAATCACTGTTTTGGGGATTCACTCCCCTGCTGGCGCTGGGGACTATGGGTCTGTGCGTAATGTTTCGCTATGCTGGTACAGTAGTTTTAAGTGCGAGAGGACTATGCTTGAAAATCAACACAACAACAACTACAACCTACCATGAATTTAGTTTAATTAGGTAAGGTCTTGGTGCGTGCCACATTCCTGTCTCCTAGACTGTTCGTCCATCGCATAGTATTCCTCAGCCCAGCATGCATCTACACTCTACCATGCGTATGCTACGTAGTGCAGCTGTGTGTCAGTGTAATACATGGGATGTGTGACACCAGTGCGATACAGTGCAGTGCAGATTGGTGCAACCTTGTGCAACACAGGGCAGAGTGGTGCAATGTGCTAAAATAGAGCACCCCACTAAGGGCTTTATGGCAGATGCCGATTGAATCCCAATACAGGGAACTAAAGAGATGTCCCTATAAAATTCCTTATTCAGTGTTATTATTTATAGAAGTGTTTATCTGCAAGAGTTACAGGTTTACATATCACGTGTTTAACATTCACCTCATCTCACCCCTTCTGTGCAAGTGTTTTATTTGTCTTTAAATAATGCCAGATTTGTTGTGGGTATGGTAAATTGCAAGTGTGTTGTGTTTGGACATATTTGCAGATGTGTCAAGAAGTGGTTCCGGTATGGTGCGGTAACCTGGCAGGGGAGGTTCTCATGCCATGGCGGAACAATCAGTATCGTCTGATACTCGCGAGGGCAAGGCTGCGTCACACACGTGCTCCGGTGGCCCGCACCGATCTCCCGCCAATCATTTAGCTTGCAATAGTATTAATTAATTAATAGGAACCTATTTACTTTACATCACCGGAGACGCCTGCTCTCCTCCCCTGGGATTTGCATCGTCTAGGGGAGCATAATAGTTCACTTTAGTTTGTTGTGTGGCTTCGTGCCTTTTGTACCGAGCAGCCTTGCTGGTGGGCCAAGCCCGGCAATTGAGTATAAGCTTCTTCCATTAGAGGAGAATTAGTGTAATATTCATGAGAAATATACTTCTGATGGAATCTACGTGTATTATTTCAGTCTAATGCCTTAGAGCACTTCAGGGCACAGGTACTTTAAACCCTGCCAAAAGTGTTATGTTCTCATCCAGTGTTTTTGTGTGCTTAGTAAAGTTCAATGCGCATTGCTATAATAAATTAATCAGTTAATTAGAGGCGTGTGGGCCAGCCCAAATAGGCCTACCATTTAACAAACAACGTAATCAATATATAATATTTAATATGAGTACTGTTTTAACCACGGAGGATTACACTGTAGTGATCAGCCTACAATCTACAGATCTTGGAGAGTCTGCAGGTCTACCATCATATCGACACTGCGCTGACGATGTCTGGTGCCTACCAAGTAACAGCATTTTTCCAACCTTTCCTAACCTCAACATTCACAGCTTCTCAAAACCTCCTCTTGCCCCATAGCAAAGCCACGACACCATTCAAAATGGTGCCCAACTTTGTAGCGTTATCCTTCCAACATTCTTAATCAACTAAAACAAAAAACCCGCCAAATTCACCACCAAAATTTTCCCGCAACAATTTTTTTTGCACATATTTTCCTGTCTACCTGCGACGGGAACAACAAGGATGATTACAGAGGACCAGTAGTAGTGTTAGATGCCTGGAAAATACACCACGTGGTATAAGGGAAAACAGTGCCAAGTCACAGCAATGGTAGCAATTGTGGTACCAGGGCAGAGCACGTGTAGGAAGGTGGCCATCTTGAGCGGCGAGGTGACGTCAACCCGCCCACCACCCCTTCCCCTTCCAGTACATGAGACTAGCTGGCAAAGTGTTGATCTCATGTGGGCGACGCTCACCCCCCCCCCGCTCACGGCCAGTTAGTCAATAACCCCTAATGGCACGTGCAGAAGGGACAGCTGCATGAGGGGAAGGTGCTCCCTCCCCTTCAATGCAGTGCCACACATCCTCGAACGGGCTCCTGCACCATGCCCGTGGCATTGTTTACAATGACTGGCCAGATGCAAGCGAGTGCCCCGGCACTCTTGCGTCTGCATTTCTTGCATCCTATTCCTCAAGATATAGTGGTCAAGTACGAACTAGGAACAAAACCCTGTCGTTGCGACCTCAAGTCCAGTCAAACCCACAATCGCATTGTGAACAACCACGAAGTGAAGGACATTTTCAGGGGGAAGTGAAAAAACACACACTAACGAACCAGTCAAAAATTTGGACAGTCTACCCACAACAAAACTTCTGCATTACAGTCAACTGAACTGGTGTAATAATATTTTGTGTGCAGGCCAGGGAACAATTATCCTTATTTGTATCCAGTGCCAAACACAGTACCATAGTGAGTGCCTAGACACGAGCGAAACTGCAACCATAACGAGGACGAACTTTATATGCAAACAATGCATTGTAATCTTGAGGCCACATGACATGCCATATAACTGGGATCACTTTTACACTGAATTTAACGGCAAGTCACCATGTGTCATAGAGTGGACTGTAAATGAGAAGTTGGTAATGTAAACAAACAGTGTGGTGTTTGTGACATCACAGTACAAGAGCGATGACTGACCATGACTGAGAGACTGTCAGCACAGGGAGAGCAGTTCACATGTCACGACTGCACGATCATGGCCAACATAAAAAAACAACTGTCACACGTCCACATGCACGTGGCAGCTGTCAACAAAAACATGCCACGTGCCCAGTCAACACCACACCTGCCAACCTTACCCACAGCACCTCTACCACTCACACTATCTGCTCCCTACCTACTACAAATACCGGTCTACTATTCAACACCAATATTTCTGCAAAATCTGCTAGCAGTGATACCAACCATGCACACTCGCTTTTCCCTCTGTACCATCTGTGAGACAGTTTCAACAAGGCAGCTATGGACAGACACCAGTCCACAGCTGGCCACAAGCAACTGAAAGGCAAAAAGAAACCACTTCAATACCCACCATGCAAAACCAGAAAGCTGCAAGGAAACCATCTCCGACATGCTTTCAGATGCTGTCCACATTTGCAGAAGTACCAAACGAGCCCAACAGCTTTTCTCAAAGACTGCTTGTCATGACTGCAATGGTATGGAGTTTGCAAGGATGAGTGGGCAAGCTGCATGGGGCCATTTGAAACCCAGCTGGCCATTTGAAACAGTCAGCTTAGACCTGATGGAGCGATATCCCAGGTCGGCAGGTGGGAAGAGATTCATCATAGTGGTGACAGATAATTTTTCCCATAGACAAGGGGATACAATTTACCGGCAAGAGATGGTGAGAAATGTAAATCTGGTGGGGGGTGCGCCACATAGAGACGGCGGTGTATCATTAACGTGTGAATGCCAGGGAGTGCCGTAAACAAGAGCTAAAGACACAGATGCGGCTCTGTGTGGGGGAGCAACACAACAGCTGGGCCAAACACCTACTAGCTGTCCACTTCACCCTCCACTGGCATGTCAATGCTGTCACCGGCAGATCACCCACCGGTGTCCTGTTGAACGTAACCTCACCCTGCCAGAAGAGAATGACTGCCCACAAGCAAAGGAAAGTAGCAGCATGGAAAGCAGTAGCGCAAGGAAAGAGTGTGTACTAATGCCGACACATGGAACAATGGCAGCATCATGAGGAGTATACTACGCTGAGGGTTCCGACCACCACCCGGCCATCGCCAGATAGTAAATTTATACGCGCTCCCAGTCTGCTGCATGCCACAACTTTAGTGCAGGCTTGGCTGCCAAGTGGAGTGGGCCGCACGAAGTACTCAGGAGCGTCAGACCGACCACATAAATGGTCAGAGTGGCTAGGAAGACCATCAGGGTGCACTGTGACAACATCCAACTGTCTCCGGTGAAGTCGCATAAGGTACCCTGACACCCCACGACGGCAACACATCTGCCAAGCTCCAGCAGCAAGGTGCCAGGGAGGAAGGTTGGCCAGCACCTCCCTCAAGGGGGTCTTCACCTGTGACCCACGCGTCGCAGACTCCCAACACGACTGTGTCCCTCAGGAGTTGTGATGCAGGTCCGAGTATTAGGGACGACACAGCACCAACAAAAGTTGTCGCCCCGACATCAGTATCAGCTTCACACTTCAACACAGCAAGCAACGGGAACTGTGGGTCCAACGACCCATGATGGCAATGTCACTGTCAAGCATCAGCAAGGAGCTGCAGGGAGGAAGGTGCAGGAAGCCATGAGCCTTTGCCCAATGTCCGACGTCGCCCACACAGTGGCGCCCGAGGCGACAAGTCCAACAGTCAGCCTTGCGGTGTTTGACGGAGTGATGCTTACCAGCGCCACTGTTCTAGCACCCGTGCCACAACCGGTGCCGGTATACCTGAGGGAGACCCCTCCAACAGATGCTATAATGCCTGTCGTCGTGGTTCCCACATTAGAAGGGGATGCCCAAGGTCTGTAAAAAGGAGAGATTGGCTCAATTGTCTGCTGTGCGCTGAGTGGCTGCCTGCTTGTGACATAGCGTGCAGCCTTGAACCAAGCATGCGGCGCACAAGCCAAATATAAAGGAAAAACAAACTCATCATTACAATAAAACCATCAAAGATAATGGCACAAAACTTTTAGTGTTTGGAATGAAACATTACCAGACACCTATAGGAGGTCTTGTTTCATTATATCTGATGCGCTCCTCTCAGAGTAAAATAAATTATAGCGATGTTTTGTTGTTTTGTGTGCTCGTGTTATTGTAGTTAAAATGATTTTCAGTTATAAGGTAAGGTTTTGTAAGCATATGAAATGCAGCTAAATATTAAAATTGAAGATCTTTGCTTAGTTAACAGTCGTAGACTTAAGAGATTTAAAAAAAACGAGTAAGCTTCTTTGTTTCAAAATAATGCAAGAATTCCACGACATATTACAAGGGTGTTATCTTTAATACGTTCATATACAGTAACAGAATGCAAAGAGGTAATTTCAGTTGAAATCAAACATCTTTCCAGGGAAATATTAACATGTTTCAAGAATATGGTGTATTTAAAATGTAGCTTTTTCAAGCAGAGAGACAGACACATACAGAGAGACAGACACATTCAAGGAATGTATGTCATAATTAAATAAAAACATAATAAAACACAGCTGAGTTAACTCATAACATTTATTTAAAGTTACTTTTGAAATGGACTAAGAATAGTGCAACAGCAGCTTCATGAACTATTCTTGTGGTCTGCATTTGTAATTTAAGAGCAGTTACTATATTTACGGCAACTTTGCTGAAAATCTATCTCTACAGAACGGCACTGTTAAAAATTTCCATCATTAAATTGATATTTTTGTAGAAATTGACGGTTTACGTACGCAAATCAGATCCGTTATGTCGGAAAATGGAACCGATATCCATACAGTACGAAGCTATCCGAGATTGTCATAGCTTCACGTGTCGGGAATAAACAATGCCAAGGATACACAAAGCCTTCTTAACCGCGGTAAAATAAAAAACTTTGTTCCTGTGCCATTTGAAACATTTGCGTCCCAAACGTTGTAATTTAAAACATCATAAGATAGTACTAACACTTTGTAACAGATGGCATCGCTTCAAACACTTCAACCATACGGAAGATTAAAATGTGTCTATTATTGTAAATATTAACAACACTCGTGAAGTATCCACATAGGAGTATGGTGGATGAGCAGGGCGCTAGGTTATGAATTTTTTTATTCATGTTAAAATCTAGCTTAATAACAAAATGGACATAAAATATTTCATCTATTTCTGTTATACCATGCAATATCCTCGTTTGGACTATTCACAGTAAAGTGAGCCCTTTTGAAAGCCCTCTCATTTGGAATAATAGTCAATAAATATGTTTCATTTTAGCCCTAGACATTAACTTCAGAGTACGGTGGACTATATACACTGTATTTATTACTTACATGGCAATATTTATTTGAAAAGGATAAAAATGGTTGAAAGGAAAAAGTAACTACGGCCTCAAAATTGCTCACTTTACAGTGAATGGCCTATTACAACAATAATGCAATTTTTGGAATACCGCGTCACATGTTACTAAAATAATTTAAAATATACACGGAAAGTTCTGTAAATTCAAGGAAAGTTCGTTACTGAAAAAAATGTGTGTGTGTAATATGACGGAGGTTTCTGGACACAATATTTACCAGTACTTTTCTGTAATTCTATGGAAAATTTTTCAAACAATGTGATAGTATTACTTCATTGTTCAATTCGAAAGAAAACAGTTTCCTGCCAGTTCGGAAACAGAAATCAATCAGAAGCAGAAAACAATAGCAAGAAACATCGTTATGAGCTGGGAGTTCATAATAACCATTATAATGGTACTGACAGAAATTTTAATGTCTATTATAGCTGTCCAAATTATTTGGGAATTGTTAGATATCGATACCGGATATATCTGTCCTCCAAAACTTGTTTCAAAACACAGTATTTTCTTCGAAGTGTTGAGAGCAGATGTAAGATGTATCTGGGTTGAATTTGTCTTCTCTTCTACATTTAAAGATCCATTCCGTTTTCCACGACGTGGGTATCAGTACCAGTATCGAGTATCAGCAGTATCGGCCACAAGAATCAGTATTGGTGGAATCGTTATCGGCCCAGCCCTAATTTTGAGGTTAGGAGATGTTGCTAAATATATTATTCTAGTCTGTTAATCAAACGCCTTAGACTTTAATTGTATGTTTTATCTGTTTCACGAAAAAAAAACACACGCATGCATACAAAAACACTCTCTCACAGTCCCCCCCCCCCCTCATGACTGCCCAACCCTTTCTTCTCCCCCTTCCCCATCTCTCCAAATCCCTCTTCACCACCCTTTCCTACTGCCCCCTTCCCACCCTTTTCCTCCCTACACCACGATCATAGCAAACCTTGTCCCTGAATTCGTTATCCCTATCTTGCGCTCTCTTATCATCATTTTCATTCCTCATATTTTGCTGTGTGCAGCCATTAGCATGTTCATCAGAAGAGCTAAACGTAGGCTGCTTGTCTTGCCCCCTTTTTAGTTTCTGTTTTTAACCATTGATGTACCTACTCCCCTGTCTCCAGAATGACATAGTTCCTGACCCAGGTGGTACTTCCTAGCAAACATCATTCCCTCTCTGTCTCTCTCACCATATTGCATTCCCACACATTGTTTTTTACATCCATTATCATGTACTTCCTGATTTCTGAAGCTTCGAAAACTGTTGAAACAATTTTTACTGTAGCAATCCTTAGCTGTGTGTCCCAAATTTCCACATCAGTATTATACTACCTCTGAATGTTTTCCTTGTACCTGTTTATGATATTCTGAGTTACTCCTAACATTATTACTTTTCATGTGAAAATTTTCATGTTCCCTATGTTTTATTCAAGGATTGACTCACATATATATTCCTATTCGTTATCTGCCCTTTCTTTAACACTTTCCTAAAATAGCATTTTTCAGACTGGTGACCATGTTTCCCACAATTATTGCACACCTGTCTTACCTTATTTTCTGTACTTACCTTACCAAGTATGGTACGACCTCACTCTTTTTGTGATAGCAAATTTGATTGCTCCTCCAGGGCTACATCTATTGCCATACCTATAGTGTCAATTTCTGAACTCCTACTACTAAGTATTGTCCGGATTCTCTCACTAGCAATCCCTTGTGTAAAATATGCTCTCGCAAGCAGTTGTACCAAAACTATAGCACCTCGTTCTTGGGGGGGGGGGGGGGGAGCACATAGATGTAAAGCGGCTTCTTTGAGGTCAGTTACCATGGTGTCTACGTGACTACCCTAACTAACTGCTGACTCCAAATTACCTTGCAGTGCATTAAAACGTTTGCACACATAAAAGTTCAAGTCTTTGCTTCTGCTATCACTCGGGTTTGCTTAGTTTGAGAGAAATTGCCTTCGGGAGTGATACAGTGCCAAGACAATTTCCGTTTCCTAAAGTGGCAATTGGCTAGGCGGAATGTACATTGAATCTTTCCAAAACCAACTGGAGGTAGCGCTGGTGTTCCCGCCAGTCTTTGGAGAAGATTATGACATCGTCCAGGTACGCACAGTAGAACTCGTCGATGTAGTCAGTGAGAGTTTAGGTGGCCATTAGGCATTGAAATGTGGCGGGGGTGTTCTTTAGGCCAAAGGCATGACTTTGAACTAATAAGCATCTCCGTTTGGAGGGGTGAACGTGGTGTACGGTTACGACTGCAGATGCACTGGTATCTGCTAATATCCACATCTCATGTCGAGGATGCTGAAAATTCTGGCTTCCCCAAGCACCTTGAGCGTGTGCTCCGTGTTCAGTGATGGGGGAGCTACTGGGTGGGTAATCTGGTTTAGGCCGTAGTAGTTTATGCAGAACCATACAGTGCCATCCTGCTTTGGTAAAAGGACAATTCAAGCATTGTAGGCTCCGTCTGATGGCGTGATGATGCTCAGTTGCTGCATCTCTTCGATTTACTGATCAAATATCACCTTCCGTTTGGCGGAGACTTCTCCTAGTCAATTGTGGATTATCTGGAAGCAGGT